>CM064890.1:22017500-22357770 GCA_030347415.2 Decapterus maruadsi | reverse complement strand
GCGATGCAACCTCCCCATTAAACCGAAATTATTGTCAGCTTGGGTTCGAGTCCAGCTTTAGGATACATGCATGTTCTTTTCTCATCATTATTATGATCACCATAGCCTATAATATTAGTGTGTGTGTGGGGGTGGGGGGGGGGTTAGCGGCTGCTTTGCGAGTGGGCGCACTGACCGTCATGTCATTTGCACAGCGTCACTCACTGCTGGAGTGAAAGTGAGACGCGACAAAAACTGTAGCAGGAAGATACAGATGCAGAGAGAAACACCATGGACCAACTCCAACGTGGCAGCAGAGAGAGTGGTTTGGACTCGCAGCATCTAAAAGCCCCGTCGGACCTGACGCAAAAAAAAAGTGCAGCAGAGCGGCGGTGGCGAGGAGGAGGAGGAGGAGGAGGGGGAGGGGGTGGGGTGCGCCGCCTGCACTCAACAACCAATCACCGTGTTGAGCGCCTACTTCGTGCACGAGAATTGACGTAATCCATAGCAACGGGGCGTCACCCGGGCGTCACTCTTAGTGATGTATCCTTAGTAAGAGTAGGTCTCAGCGGCTTTGTGAATAGCTTTTAAGAAAAAACTCCTACGTAAAAAGTTTTAGTGCGAGTTAGGAGCTCCTAGTACTAAGATAAAAGGCTTTGTGAATACGGCCCCTGAACACTTTCCGTACCCACTGTAAGTCAGCGGAATGTTTTTGTTAATATGAGTCCTAAATGTTCCTATTTCCGTCAGCATACAAGTGTTATCCAATGAGGAGAGAGAACGGCATGAAGGGCTGTGTGTGCAGCCAAGGGATGCGCGTGAATGTGGTGACGGAGCACGAGGACCAATAGATGCCTGACGAGGGCGGGGGCTGCTAACTCATGGTGCGTTCAAGGAAACTCGTACTTTGTGTTTTTCCTTCCTGTGAAGTCATACCAGTTCCATCTGGTACGAGTTCACGGGTCGGAAGTTACGAGAGGCCGTTATAGTGACTTTCACAGACAACAGGACGGTAAAAACACGAGTTACAGGTTACCTGGAACGCTACAAAGTCGTGACTTGAAGCCATAATTTACGATTTCAAAAGCCTGCCTTGAACGCAGCATTAGCCAAAACAGCCGGATTGCTGACTTCTGCTTTAATGTGCATTTGTACCTCAAACATCCCCACTTCAAAAAAGCTGAACTATCCCTTTAAGTCTAGTCTAGTGTGACCTCACCTACAGAGGTTTTCTACAGGAATTTCTCTGAGAACAACTGCTGTGGCTGAAAACTACGCTAACAGGGGAGAGAACAAACACACCAGTAGAGTTCTAGACAAAGCTGTGTTCACAGGTCCTGTCTGTTGCCATGGAAATAATAATGGAAATAAATGATATTACCAGCATCAGTGTTACAAAAAAAACATTTCAATATAACTGGTTGTTTTGGGTGACATGTCTCACCAGCTCTGCGGCGATGGTGAGACAGGGACAGTGCTTCTTGGTCAGTTTCATTTTGAGCGCCTTGGCATTCTGGACCGTCTTCAGGGCTCTGGAAAGGTTTTCTGGAGTCACCTCCAAACAAATCTCATTGTCTTCGGAGGACACGCCTTCCATCTGGTACTCGTCAAAGAAGTTGGCCTGCAGGGAGGACACACACTGAGGATGAGCTTCTTGCTCTCTGTTAAAGAGAGGACATAGGACAAAGAGGAGAAGGACAGACTTTCCTTCCTTCTTTCTGACCTTCTTGCATGTTTGTCACACTTAAATGTTTAAAGGACAATTCCAGGCAAATTCAACTCAGGCTGTATTTTCCTAACATTTTAGGTCTAAAAGAAGGAATGTGAAGATTTTCAGTTTAATGTCTGTTTTGCAGTAGTTGTGTCTGTCCCCGCATTACCATCATCAATGAATGGGAGCAGATGGAAGTTCTGCTGCTTAGGCTGTTTCCATCCCTCAAAGCCACAGACAGCGTCAGATGGCGACTCAAACATGCACCAGAAGTTTATTTACTTCAACAAGCCGACATGTTTGTAAAACTAGATCTAATTCAGACCATGGCCTAAAACAGAGCCATGGTGGTTTGGATAGTTTTAAATTCCTTAAAAATAAAAACACATTTAATTGGGTTATTTTTTGTCTAATATTTTATTTGATGATCTTAAACTAAATGTGACAAACGTGCAAAAAAGTAAGAAATCTGAGAGGGGGCAAATATTCTTTCATGGCACTGTATATACAGGTAATACTCAGAAAATTAGAATATCGTGAAAAAGTTCATTAATTTGAGTAATTCAACTTAAAAGGTGAAATGAATATATTATTTAGACTCATAACATGCATTGCAATGCATCCCAAAATCAGAGTCTCAAAAAATTAGAATATCACATGAAATAAACAGACCAATGAGTTTAAATAAATGAAATGTCAGCCATCAGAAAAGTATAATCATTTTGTGTACTCAGTAGTTGGTTGGGCCCCCATTTGCCTGAATTACTGCTTCAATGCGGCGTGGCATGGATGATATCAGCCGGTGTTATGGAAGACCAGGATGCTTCAATAGCGGCCTTCAGCTCTTTTGCATTGCTGCCGCCAAGTACTGAGTACACAAAATGATTATACTTTTCTGATGGCTGACATTTCATTTATTTAAACTCATTGTTCTGTTTATTTCATGTGATATTCTAATTTTTTGAGACTCTGATTTTGGGGTTTTCAGAAGCTGTAAGCCATAATAATCAAAATTCTAACAAATAAAAGCTTGAAATATCTTGCACTGCATGTTATGAGTCTAAATAATATATTCATTTCACCTTTTAAGTTGAATTACTTAAATTAATGAACTTTTTCACAATATTTTAATTTTCTGAGTATTAGGCTACCTGTATGTGTAGGGGGGGTTGGGTCATGCACTGATCATATTTACTGTGATCTCCTACAGGAATTGGACTTTGCTGCTACAGTATTTACCTGTGACAACTCACACCACATGCTGACCCCCGTTGGCCACTTTACCAGACAGAACAAAGAACAGGTTGTCTGGAGTCAGCCGCAGGACGCACATCTTGGTCAGCTTGGAGATAGTGGTGATGACCCCTGGTGAGGATGAAGAGGGACAGGGTTGATCCAGGTCTCTGAGGCCAGTCCACCCACATGGGCTCAACCTCAAAAACGCACTCATTCAATCAAGAATATGACAGACAGCTGGCACTGAATGTGTTAAACAATGTTAGTTTTGTACACCGTTTTCTATCATTTCACAGTCTCTTTACACAGCTGGAGACATGGTCCTATGGTCGTTATATTAGCTCGTATTGGATGCAGAACTAGTCGACTGGCAAATATTGACAACATATCTTGACATTAAAACGAAACAGCCATGAATGAAAAGCTAAACCAGGACGTCAGCCTGACTACAGGACCAACTACAGGACTGTCTCTCGCTGCTCTAACATGACGTTTCCGTGTGAGGCTGGTGGAAGCTAGCTAACAGGCTAGCAGCGTCAGTCAGGAACAGACTGGAGCTAGTTGAGCTAACGGCTAACAGCTAACAGCTAACAGCCACTCACGGGTGAAGTGGTTGAGACAGGCCACGTCTATAATCTTCCCTCGGAACTTCATGTTGAGTCAAGGCGTACGGTGTGTGAAGTGTTGCTTAGTATCTTTGGTGTTGTGCTCTTCGGCTTCAGGCGGAACGATTTTGAAACTCCCTGCATTTGTTTGTCCCGTCGGTGTTTCAGTTCCGGCGGAAACAGCAGCCGATAAGTAGTTCCGCCTGATAGGCTAAAAAGCGGACTGGCTCAAAGCATTTCATAATAAAACAATTATATGACAAAATGTTTGTATACATATGAAGAGTTCATTTGCAAAAGCAGATAACTCCGTTTTTTAAAAAATCCAGAATCTTCATTTTTAATTTACATAAGGTGATAAAGTTGAGTGACTTCTGTAACAAAACAGACATATCTCAAAAAAAAAAAACTTTCATTGAAAACAACACTATGCAAGGAATAAATACAAAGCCTCAGCTCATTTTTTCAAAATGGCACTTATCTGCTTTTGCAAATGAACTCTTCATATATATACACTAATCACAAAATAGTTATGGAGAAGCATGCACTGGTTATTTCCTCATCTCAAGCAATTTATTGACACAAAAGCCAACAACAGTGGTGGTGGGTAGGCTACTTCTATATCTCATGAGCTTCAATTACAGCTTGACAACGACGTCTCATGCTGTTCACAGGTGGACTTCTTGTCTGCTGAAATGTCCCACTCTTCTTGAAGGTTCTGGGTTATGGTAGCCTATTGGTGGTATTGATTGAACAATTGATCAATTCTTGGTCTCATAATGTGAAGGGTATGATGAGGAGTTGAGGACGACTGTTTAAACCGGTTCTAATTGAACCAGGACATTTATTGGTTGAATCATGGATCAAACACCTGTTGTGAATTTTGCCATTAAGCTCCGAACAGCAATTTGTGCAAAAATTACTGAAACATTGAACAGTCGGTAAATGTTAGAATGCATTTCAGCTTCACCCTGAAATTTCACCTGAAAGCTGAATATCCCTAACTTTTTGTGAGTAGTGTAGAACCAGTTCTTAATCTTGTGTTGGCGACCTCATGTGTTTTTCCACTGTTTATTTTGCACTTTCTTTTATTCATTGTAAGGTGTCAGGTGTTCAGTGACAGAAAGGCATATGAAATAAAAAAAAATAAAAAAATAAATAAAATATATTATTATTATTACTGTAACTATTATCATTTCCCAGCCAGGGAAAGTCTTCATACTACATCTTAAACTCAACTAAACTGTCCCCAAATGTAGACTAAAATCAGTTGTGTGTCTTCTTTCAACGTTAAAACAACTACAGTGAAGCTAAATAAACAATAAACAATAACAAACAAGTTATACAACTGAATACTGGACAATAACTAAAATCCATTTGGTGTGCAGTTTATAATAATCTGCCTCAAAATAGGAAATCTTGTGTGTGAGTGTGAAAAAGGAGCAAACATAACCAGTCTCTCAGAATGACCTTTACTCGTGTGTGAGTTCTTTTTCCCGCAGGGTGTTACAAATAAAAGCATGCTTATTGTTTGCAGCAATCTAAAATGTTCTCCATAATCTCCAAGATCACTTCATGTGAAACAATAGAATACCAGCTGGATTCCTCCGTAAGCTCCTTAAATATCTGGACCAGAGTCAGTTTCAAGATTTTCTTTTCCTTCAGCACTGGATCAGTCTGCACCCAAAACCTCCACAGGCACTGGAGCGTGTGGTGAATTATTAGCCTACTGCATTTCTTTTCAGTCATTGTATGTTCACTGAGACATGCACTGTGACACCAGTCAGTTTGATGTGACAGCTTCCTTTCAAAGCAGAAGACTTTGCTGTAGGAAGCACATACATGCTGTTGTAAAGGATGTTCTTCTTCACCACTGATAACAAGCCATTTTTCATGGTAGACAACAAAGATGTTTTGTGAGTTGTTTCTCAAATAAAATATTCATTTGTTTGGGCTACTGCCCTGCACATGAAAGTAGCCTTCTTAAAGCAGATATCAGTGGAATGTTTTTGTTAATATAAGTCCTAAATAGTCCTATTTTCCGTCAGCAATCACTTACATGGAGTGTTTCAGCCGTAACACGAGTCTCTCCGTCACTCTGCTCTGCTGTAAACCAGGAGAAAACTTTCCTTGTGGGATACAAGTGTTATCCAATGAGGAGAGAGAACGGCATGAAGGGCTGTGTGTGCAGCCAAGGGATGCGCGTGAATGTGGTGACGTAGCACGAGGACCAATAGATGCCTGACGAGGGCGGGGGCTGCTAACTCATGGTGCGTTCAAGGAAACTCGTACTTTGTGTTTTTCCTTCCTGTGAAGTCATACCAGTTCGTTCTGGTACGAGTTCACGGATCGGAAGTTACGTGTGGCCGTTATAGTGACTTTCACAGACAACAGGACGGTAAAAACACGAGTTACAGGTTGCCTGGAACGCTACAAAGTTGTAGTTGTGACTTGAAGCTGTAACTTACGGTTTCAAAAGCCTGCCTTGAACGCAGCATTAGCCGAAACGGCCGTGCCGCTGATATCTGCTTTAAGGCAAACTTTTTTTCCTGTGAAGGATAAATCAATCAATCAATCAATCAATCAATCAATCAATCAATCAATCAATCAATCAATCAATCAATCAATCAATCAATCAATCAATCAATCAATCAATCATCAATCAATCAATCAATTTAGTTGTGTTGTTGTGTCTGACCTGCTGCTGACCTAGCCTACATGTTAATTAAGCAGCTCTGTATTCTATTGGCTGGCTGCTCTGACCAGTAACCAATCACAGGCCGCCGTTGTCCATAAAGCCTTCGTTCCAGCTGCTCAGTCAGCTGATCCGTGCAGGTAAGTCGGTCTCCCGTCACCATGCCTCCCCTGTCGCTCCAGTCCGGGGTGAGATACGCCAAAACTCTGCTGCCGGAGACTCTGGTGAGGTGGGTGTTGGTTAACAGCTAATCAGTCAGTAGTGTCTGTCTGTGGTTTGCCTCCCTTTCCAGCATTAAACCTGAATGTAACCCTCCTGCAGGTCGGTGTCCACAGTCCAGACCACCATCTCCCGTCACATCCTGCCCTCGGTGCAGCTGCAGCCTCGCTCCTTCTCGGTACTGAAGTCAAGCCAGCCCACACTTTGAAATCCGTAGTCAAGCCAGCCCACACAAAGTTTTAAGGTGCGCGCATATACGGCACATTACGGTACGGCACATTACGGCAAGAGCGAGGAAGTGCCCGTGAGGTGACGACTCCGGGACGACCGATTTCTTTCAAAATAAAAGACAGCCTTTCAAAATAAAAGACTTAAACAATGCAGTTTTGTACATTTACAGTATTTAAATAATAATAATAATAATAATAATAAAAACTGCAAGTTATTACGGTACCACTCCAATTCAGACTTGTAGTACTCGACCTGAAGATGACATCCTGAAACAACCAGACCAATCTGATGTCAAATTTCAAAATAAAGCCCTCTGAAATGTCACATTTTGAAGTTCATTATGTACATTTACAGTATCATTTTTTGGAAAAACTGCTAGTTATTACTGTACCATTCCACTTCAGACTGATAGTACTCGACCTGAAGATGACACCCTGAAACAACCAGACCAATCTGATGTCAAATTTCAAAATAAAAGCCCTCAAATGTCTCATTTTGAAGTTCATTATGTACAGTTACAGTATCATTAAAAATAAAACTGCTAGTTATTACTGTACCATTCCAATTCAGACTGATAGTACTCGACCTGAAGATGACATCCTGAAAAAATCGGACCGATCTGATGTCAAATTTCAAAATAAAAGCCCTCTGAAATGTCACATTTTGAAGTTCATTGTGTACATTTACAGTATCATTTTTGGAAAAACTGCTAGTTATTACTGTACCATTCCACTTCAGACTGATAGTACTCGACCTGAAGATGACACCCTGAAACAACCAGACCAATCTGATGTCAAATTTCAAAATAAAAGCCCCCTCAAATGTCTCATTTTGAAGTTCATTATGTACAGTTACAGTATCATTAAAAATAAAACTGCTAGTTATTACTGTACCATTCCAATTCAGACTGATAGTACTCGACCTGAAGATGACATCCTGAAAAAATCGGACCGATCTGATGTCAAATTTCAAAATAAAAGCCCTCTGAAATGTCACATTTTGAAGTTCATTGTGTACATTTACAATATAATTTTTTGGAAAAATTGCTAGTTATTACTCTACCATTCCAATTCAGACTGATAGTACTCGACCTGAAGATGACATCCTGAAAAAATCAGACCAATCTGATGTCAAATTTCAAAATAAAAGCCCTCTGAAATGTCACAGTTTGAAGTTCATTGTGTACATTTACAATATAATTTTTTGGAAAAACTGCCAGTTATTACTCTACCATTCCAATTCAGACTGATAGTACTCGACCTGAAGATGACATCCTGAAAAAATCAGACCAATCTGATGTCAAATTTCAAAATAAAAGCCCTCTGAAATGTCACATTCTGAAGTTCATTGTGTACATTTACAGTATAATTTTTGAAAAAACTGCTTGTTATTACTCTACCATTACAATTCAGACTGATAATACTCGACCTGAAGATGACATCCTGAAAAAATCAGACCAATCTGATATCAAATTTCGCAATAAAAGCCCTCTGAAATGTCACATTTTGAAGTTCATTGTGTACATTTACAGTATAATTTTTTGAAAAACTGCTAGTTATTACTGTATCATTCCACTTCAGACGGATAGTACTCAACCTGAAGATGCCATCCTGAAAAAATCAGACCAATCTGATGTGAAATTTCAGAATAAGAGGCCTCTGAAATGTCACATTTTGAAGTTCTTTGTGTACATTTGTGTATAATTTGTGTATCATTAAAAAAAACTGCTAGTTATTACAGTACCGTTCCACTTCAGACTGATAGTACTCGACCTGAAGATGACATCCAGAAAAAATCAGACCAATCTGATGTGGAATTTCAGAATAAAAGCCCTCTGAAATGTCATATTTTGAAGTATTCCTTGTACACTTACAGTATAATTATAAAAAACTGCTAGTTATTACTGTACCATTCCACTTCAGACTGATAGTACTCGACCTGAAGATGCCATCCTGAAAAAGTCAGACCAATCTGATGTGAAATTTCAGAATAAAAGCCCTCTGAAATGTCACAGTTTGAAGTTCATTGTGTACATTTACAATATAATTTTTTGGAAAAACTGCCAGTTATTACTCTACCATTCCAATTCAGACTGATAGTACTCGACCTGAAGATGACATCCTGAAAAAATCAGACCAATCTGATGTCAAATTTCAAAATAAAAGCCCTCTGAAATGTCACATTCTGAAGTTCATTGTGTACATTTACAGTATAATTTTTTGAAAAAACTGCTTGTTATTACTCTACCATTACAATTCAGACTGATAATACTCGACCTGAAGATGACATCCTGAAAAAATCAGACCAATCTGATATCAAATTTCGCAATAAAAGCCCTCTGAAATGTCACATTTTGAAGTTCATTGTGTACATTTACAGTATAATTTTTGAAAAACTGCTTGTTATTACTCTACCATTACAATTCAGACTGATAATACTCGACCTGAAGATGACATCCTGAAAAAATCAGACCAATCTGATATCAAATTTCGCAATAAAGCCCTCTGAAATGTCACATTTTGAAGTTCATTGTGTACATTTACAGTATAATTTTTTTGAAAAACTGCTTGTTATTACTCTACCATTACAATTCAGACTGATAATACTCGACCTGAAGATGACATCCTGAAAAAATCAGACCAATCTGATATCAAATTTCGCAATAAAAGCCCTCTGAAATGTCACATTTTGAAGTTCATTGTGTACATTTACAGTATAATTTTTTTGAAAAACTGCTAGTTATTACTGTATCATTCCACTTCAGACGGATAGTACTCAACCTGAAGATGCCATCCTGAAAAATCAGACCAATCTGATGTGAAATTTCAGAATAAGAGGCCTCTGAAATGTCACATTTTGAAGTTCTTTGTGTACATTTGTGTATAATTTGTGTATCATTAAAAACTGCTAGTTATTACAGTACCGTTCCACTTCAGACTGATAGTACTCGACCTGAAGATGACATCCTGAAAAAATCAGACCAATCTGATGTGGAATTTCAGAATAAAAGCCCTCTGAAATGTCACATTTTGAAGTATTCCTTGTACACTTACAGTATAATTATAAAAAAAACTGCTAGTTATTACTGTACCATTCCACTTCAGACTGATAGTACTCGACCTGAAGATGCCATCCTGAAAAAGTCAGACCAATCTGATGTGAAATTTCAGAATAAAGCCCTCTGAAATGTCACAGTTTGAAGTTCATTGTGTACATTTACAATATAATTTTTTGGAAAAACTGCTAGTTATTACTCTACCATTCCAATTCAGACTGATAGTACTCGACCTGAAGATGACATCCTGAAAAAATCAGACCAATCTGATGTCAAATTTCACAATAAAAGCCCTCTGAAATGTCACATTTTGAAGTTCATTGTGTACATTTACAGTATAATTTTTTGGAAAAACTGCTAGTTATTACTGTATCATTCCACTTCAGACTGATAGTACTCGACCTGAAGATGACATCCTGAAAAAGTCAGACCAATCTGATGTCAAATTTCAGAATAAGAGGCCTCAGAAATGTCACATTTTGAAGTTCTTTGTGTACATTTGTGTATCATGTGTGGATCATTAAAAAAAAAACTACTAGTTATTACTGTACCATTATACTTCGAACTGATAGTACTCGACCTCAAGATGACACCCTGAAAAAATCAGACCAGTCTGATGTGGAATTTCAGAATAAAGCCCTATGAAATGTCATATTTTGATGTTCATCGTGTACATTTACAGTATAATTTTTTTGAAAAACTGCTAGTTATTACTGTATCATTCCACTTCAGACTGATAGTACTCGACCTGAAGATGACATCCTGAAAAAATCAGACCAATCTGATGTTAAATTTCAGAATAAAAGCCCTCTGAAATGTCACATTTTGAAGTTCTTTGTGTACATTTAAAGGAATTAAAAAAAAAAAAAACTGCTGGTTATTACTGTACCATTCAACCTCAAACTGTTAGTACTCGACCCTCTGATGACATCCTGAAAAAATTAGACCAATATGATGTAAAATTTCAGAATAAAAGCCCTCTGAAATGTCATATTTTGAAGTATTCCTTGTACACTTACAGTATAATTATTTAAAAATGCTAGTTATTACTGTACCATTCCACTTCAGACTGATAGTACTCGACCTGAAGATGACACCCTGAAAAATCAGACCAATCTGATGTGGAATTTCAGAATAAAAGCCCTATGAAATGTCATATTTTGAAGTATTCCTTGTACACTTTAAGTATAATTATTAGAAAAATGCTAGTTATTACTGTACCATTCCACTTCAGACTGATAGTACTCAACCTGAAGATGCCATCCTGAAAAAGTCAGACCAATCTGATGTAGAATTTCAGAATAAAAGCCCTATGAAATGTCATATTTTGAAGTATTCCTTGTACACTTACAGTATAATTATAAAAAATTGCTAGTTATTACTGTACCATTCCACTTCAGACTGATAGTATTCGACCTGAAGATGACACCCTGAAAAAATCAGACCAGTCTGATGTGGAATTTCAGAATAAAAGCCCTATGAAATGTCATATTTTGAAGTTCATCGTGTACATTTACAGTATAATTTTTTTGAAAAACTGCTAGTTATTACTGTATCATTCCACTTCAGACTGATAGTACTCGACCTGAAGATGACACCCTGAAAAAATCAGACCAGTCTGATGTGGAATTTCAGAATAAAAGCCCTATGAAATGTCATATTTTGAAGTATTCCTTGTACACTTAAAGTATAATTATTAGAAAAACTACTAGTTATTACTGTACCATTATACTTCGAACTGATAGTACTCGACCTGAAGATGACATCCTGAAAAGTCAGACCAATCTGATGTAAAATTTCAGAATAAAACCTCTCTGAAATGTCACATTTTGAATTTCTTTGTGTACATTTGCAGTGTCAGTTTTTTACAAAATTTTTAAAGTCTTCATCAGGTCGAGTACTGTCAGTCTGAGATGGAATGGTACAGTAATAACTAGCAGTTTAAAAAAATTATACCCTAAATGTACACAAAGAACTTCAAAATGTGACATTTCAGAGGGCTTTTATTCTGAAATTCTACATCAGATTGGTCTGATTTTTTCAGGATGGCATCAGAGTGTTGAGTACTATCAGTCTGAAGTGGAATGGTACAGTAATAACTAGGAGTTTTTTTTAATGATACTGTAAATGTACACAAAGAATTTCAAAATGTGACATTTCAGAGTGCTTTTATTCTGATTTTTTTACATCAGATTGGTCTGATTTTTTCAGGATGTCATCTTCTGGTCGAGTACTACCAGATTGAGGTTGAATGGTACAGTAATAACTAGCGGTTTTTGAAAAAATCCTGTAAATGTACACAAAGAACTTCAAAATGTGACATTTCAGAGGGCTTTTATTCTGAAATTTCACATCAGATCGGTCTGATTTTTTCAGGATGTCATCTTCAGGTCGAGTACTATCAGTTCGAAGTATAATGGTACAGTAATAACTAGTAGTTTTTTTTTAATGATCCACAAATGATCCACAAATAACTTCAAAATGTGACATTTCTGAGGCCTCTTATTCTGAAATTTCACATCAGATTGGTCTGATCTTTCCAGGATGTCATCTTCAGGTCGAGTACTATCATTCTGAAGTGGAATGGTACAGTAATAACTAGCAGTTTTTTTCTAATAAGTATACTGTAAGTGTACAAGCAATACTTCAAAATATGACATTTCAGAGGGCTTTTATTCTGAAATTCTACATCAGATTGGTCTAATTTTTTCAGGATGTCATCAGAGGGTCGAGTACTACCAGTTTGAGGTTGAATGGTACAGTAATAACTAGCAGTTTTTCGAAAAAAATACTGTAAATGTACACAATGAACTTCAAAATGTGACATTTCAGAGGGCTTTTATTGTGAAATTTGACATCAGATTGGTCTGATTTTTTCAGGATGTCATCTTCAGGTCGAGTACTATCAGTATGACGTGGAAAGATACAGTAATAACTAGCAGTTTTTCCAAAAATTATACTGTAAATGTACACAAAGAACTTCAAAATGTGACATTTCAGAGGGCTTTTATTCTGAAATTCTACATCAGATTGGTCTGATTTTTTCAGGATGTCATCTTCAGGTCGAGTACTATCAGTCTGAAGTGGAATGGTACAGTAATAACTAGCAGTTTTTTTTAAATGATACTGTAAATGTACACAAAGAACTTCAAAATGTGAAATTTCAGAGGGCTTTTATTCTGAAATTTTACATCAGATTGTTCTGATTTTTTCAGGATGTCATCTTCAGGTCGAGTACTATCAGTCTGCAGTGGAATGGTACAGTAATAACTAGCAGTTTTTTAAAATAATTATCCTGTAAATGTACACGATGAACTTCAAAATGTGAAATTTCAGAGGGCTTTTATTCTGAAATTTGACATCAGATTGGTCTGATTTTTTCAGGATGTCATCTTCAGGTCGAGTACTATCAGTCTGAAGTGAAATGGTAGAGTAATAACTAGCAGTTTTTTTTTAATAGGTATACTGTAAGTGTACAAGGAATACTTCAAAATATGATATTTCAGAGGGCTTTTATTCTGAAATTTGACATCAGATTGGTCTGATTTTTTCAGGATGTCATCTTCAGGTCGAGTACTATCAGTCTGAAGTGGAATGATACAGTAATAACTAGCAGTTTTTCAAAAAAATGACACTGCAAATGTACACAAAGAAATTCAAAATGTGACATTTCAGAGGCCTCTTATTCTGAAATTTTACATCGGATTGGTCTGACTTTTTCAGGATGTCATCTTCAGGTCGATTACTATCAGTCTGAAGTGGAATGGTACAGTAATAACTAGCAATTTTTTGTAATAATTATACTGTAAGTGTACAAGGAATAATTCAAAATATGACATTTCAGAGGCCTCTTATCCTGAAATTTGACATCAGATTGGTCTGACTTTTTCAGGATGTCATCTTCAGGTCGAGTACTATCAGTTCGAAGTATAATGGTACAGTAATAACTAGCAGTTTTTTTTCTAATAATTATACTGTAAGTGTACAAGGAATACTTCAAAATATGATATTTCAGAGGGCTTTTATTCTGAAATTTGACATCAGATTGGTCTGATTTTTTCAGGATGTCATCTTCAGGTCGAGTACTATCAGTCTGAAGTGGAATGATAAAGTAATAACTAGCAGTTTTTTTTAAATGATACTGTAAATGTACACAATGAACTTCAAAATGTGACATTTCAGAGGGCTTTTATTGTGAAATTTGACATCAGATTGGTCTAGTTGTTTCATGATGTCATCTTTAGGTTGAGTACTACAAGTATGAATTGGAATGGTATCGTAATAACTTGCAGTTTTTTATTATTATTAATAAATAATAATAATAATAATAATAATGCATTGTTAAGTCTTTTATTTTGAAAGGCTGTCTTTTATTTTGAAAGAAATCGGTCGTCTCGGAGTCGTCACCTCACGGGCACTTCCTCGCTCTTGCCGTAATGTGCCGTACCGTAATGTGCCGTATATGCGCGCACCTTAAAACTTTGTGTGGGCTGGCTTGACTACGGATTTCAAAGTGTGGGCTGGCTTGACTTCAGTTTCTCGGTGTGCACCCAGAGCCGCAGGCGGCGGCGGAGCCTGGCGGCCTCCTCTCTGGACGAGCTGCTGGAGCAGGTGCTCATGTGGATCAGGGTTTAAGATCCGGTCCGACTCCCATCGGGTCGCTCTCTCACTGCTTTCCCTCTCTATGTGGTTTCTAAATCTCAGGCTGCGCGGCGTTTGTGTTGTCCTGCCAGTTTCTGACCCTGGTCCTGGAGAGGACGGGACCGTTGTGGACTCGAATGACTTCTTTCAGTGTCTGCCCAGCAACACGCCACTCATGGTGCTGGAGAAAGGAGAGGATGTGGACTGAGAACAAGGTGAGAGCCAGCTGATTTAGTTTTTTTTTTTTTTATCTTTGCAGTTCAGAAAAAAGGGCATGGTTTATCTGACTCCATGCCTCCATATTCAGTTGCCTCAATGTCTGATTGGACCAGTGTAAGAAATGGAACAAACAGGCATACAAGAAGGTAAATGGATGAGATTTACCTTTAAACCAACTCCAGTTCTTCCTCAGTTCAGTTAGATTTGTCCAGTGTCTTGTGATGTGCCTTGGTTCTTCTATTGATTCATGTGATTCATGTGCTGCAACAATTAATCAATTAACCGAACATTATTAAATTAAAGTGGTAGTTCACCCAAAATTCAAATTTCACTCATTATCTACTCACCCTCATAAATGAGACTAAGAGCTGTGAGAATTTTCAGAGTCTTCCGTTCCTTCTCTGAGATTCGGGGGTCCACGCAGCATGTTTGTCCATATAATGGTTGTCAATGGACACCAGGTTTCTTTGTCAAAAGACACACAAAAAACATCCAAATACCTCCATACTGCTGCGTCTGTAATGTCCTCTTGTATTGAAGCCCCCACATGAGAAATTGTTCGAACAAAATTAAAGCAGATATCAGTGGAATGTTTTTGTTAATACAAGTCCTAAATAGTCCTCTTTTTTCTTACATGGAGTGTTTCAGCCGAAACATGGGTCTCTCCTTCACTCTGCTCTGCTGTAAACCAGGAGAAAACTTCTCATGTGGGGCTTCAATACAAGAGGGACATTACAGACGAGCAGTATGGAGGGATTTGGATGTTTTTGGTGTGTCTTTTTTGACAAAGAAACCTGGTGTCCATTGACAACCATTATATGGACAAATACTGCTGCACGGACCCCCGTAACTCAGTGGGAGAAGGAACGGAGGACTCTGAAAATTCTCACAGCTCTTAGTCCACATGAGGGTGAGTAGATAATGAGTGAAATTTGAATTTTGGGGTGAACTATCCCTTTAATCTGCAACTATTTTGATAATGGAATAATCAGTTTGAGGAGTTTTTGAAGAAAGTCCAAATTCTCAGATTTGAGCTTCTTAAATGTGAATATTTCTGGTTTTGTCATGATGCTGCGGTTTCTTTACAGTCAACAACAAAACTTAACAATGTGCAAGAAACTGAACTCATGACCGAACCTCTACTGTACATGACGCATGAAGCTAAATGTACACATTTGAAATCAGAAGCTGAAAAGAAACTTTAATGATGAAAATTATGAGACCCGGAGGAAAAAATGTTTTACTTTTTTTTTTTAATGGTAATTCAAATATTGTGGTCCAAAGAAACATATTGCAACATTTTTTTTTTCAATTAAGTTTTTAATTATTTTTTTATTTAATGTCCCTTGTAGAGGACATCGGGACTTGTTTCATACAGAATGTAATAATGTAAATGTATGATAGTGAGTTCATTTTGAGTGGATTTCTTTTTAAAAATCTTTCCAATTTGTTGAACATTTAAGTAAATTAGACAGTTACATGAAGAAAACATATTTGTTTAGAAGTTAGGAAATCAGAATATTTCAATTTGACCTTTACCAATGCAATTTGTCAATGAGAAAAGATGAAAGATTAGCATAAAAGTTTGTGCGGACTAGTTTTAGTTAAAAACCATCAGAGAGAGGTGACATTTTGGCTGGTCCTCACGTTCTCTGACCCCTTAAGGGCTGTTTGAGGGTTACATTCTAACAAAAACCCCTTTGCCTCAATGAGCCCTCTGTATTATAAATGGAGGGTAGTAAGTCCTGATGTCCACTACAGAGGACATTGAATAAAAGTTGTGTTTTGAAAGGGTTAAAATGAATGTGTCTTACTAAATGGAAGCCACTACTTTTATTTTAAAGGAACAACTTGATTTTTGGAAACATGATATCTATAAGAAATTGATGACTTACTGCTCTTGTTGCCATAAAATGTGGATTTTAGAGTTGCGCTATTTTGAAAAGACAATGGTTTTTTTGTGTTGACCCCACACCCACAACTGAACTATCAAATGAGAGCCCAATGTCTCCTCTTAAAGGGACAATAGCATTCACATGGATTATATAAATTATACTTAACTTAGAGGTCTCAGAGTCATGTCCCCACAGAGGACAAAAATGCATTGGCGGTCTCAGGAGGTTAAACTACTGATTAGAGTGCAGAGGTAAGAAGTAAGATGGATGGAAATGTGGACTTTTATTGTGAAAGTATGAACTTTGAGGGTGTTCTCCAAGATGGTGCTTAACGATGGGTTTAAACTGTAGCACAGTATTGCTTCATGTTTGGAAAGTAATCCAAAAGCCATGTGTGCCAAGTTGAAGAAAACCATGAAATGTTCCCTTGCCTGTCTCTTCCACTTGATGGCAGCACCTTCACATGTTGAAGTGTTGTGTGGCTGAGACGCTGCCGTTTGTCGTCCTGCAGGATGAAGCACGTCTCTGTTTGGAGGCTGATGGGTCTCTTGTCATAACTTGTGTTTCAGATCTTACCGAGCTTCCGTCAGCCGAAGAGGAACGCGATCGCTAAGTTGACCCTTGACCTCTACAAGCTGCATCCTAAAGACTTGTTGTGCTGCTTCGGCATCAAGGCCACCCTGTACGACATGTACACTCTCTCCTATGACTTCAGGTGCACCACCTTAAAACAGGTGCTCAGGTGAGTCGTCCCTCTCACCACATGCTCCCTCACTCTGATGCAGCTTCAGCAACGTGTTGTCTGCCTTCCCTCAGGTCCACGCTGCGCTGCCTCACCTATCTGACCAGACTGCTGGGTCAGCTGCTGCTCTACATCCTCATCCTTACTGCAGTTCACAGGGAGAATGAACGCTAATGTGTGTGTGTAGGGGGGTTCATTTATTTTAGTGTAGTTCAATGAATCCTCTCCATCAGACTGGATTGTTTTTTTTAATCAAATTTCAATGATCCTCCTCTTTTGTCTGGTTTTAATTGTCTGACTGTCTTTGTCAAACTGTAAAATAGACTGAAATGTTCCTTTAAATCAAATGTATAAATAAAGAATATTTATTTTAGGTTTATTGGATCTCATCTATTAATTTTACTGAAAAAAATACTGCACAAATCAAGTCAGAACCGTTTTCATAGTTTAAAGGACAATTCCAGGCAAATTCAACTCTGGGCTGTATTTTCCTAACATTTTAGGTCTAAAAGAAGGAATCTGAAGATTTTCAGTTTAAAGCAGATATCAGCGATCCGGTCGTTTCGGCTAATGCTGCGTTCAAGGCAGGCTTTTGAAACCGTAAGTTACAGCTTCAAGTCACAACTACAACTTTGTAGCGTTCCAGGTAACCCGTAGCTCGTGTTTTTACCGTCCTGTTGCCTGTGAAAGTCACTATAACGGCCACTCGTAACTTCCGACCCGTGAACTCGTACCAGATCAAACTGGTATGACTTCACAGGAAGGAAAAACACAAAGTACGAGTTTCCTTGAACGCACCATGAGTTAGCAGCCCCCGCCCTCGTCAGGCATCTATTGGTCCTCGTGCTCCGTCACCACATTCACGCGCACCCCTTGGCTGCACACACAGCCCTTCATGCCGTTCTCTCTCCTCATTGGATAACACTTGTATCCCACAAGGAAAGTTTTTTCTCCTGGTTTACAGCAGAGCAGAGTGATGGAGAGACTCGTGTTACGGCTGAAACACTCCATGTAAGTGATTGCTGACGGAAAATAGGACTATTTAGGACTTATATGAACAAAAACATTCCACTGATATCTGCTTTAATGTCTCCTGTTTTGCGGTAGTCGTGTCTGTCCTCGCATCGCCACGGCAGCAACGAATGGGAGCGGATGGAAGTTCTGCTGCTTAGACTGTTTCCATCCCTCAAAGCCACAGACAGCGTCAGATGGCGACGCAAACATGCACCAGAAGTTTATTTACTTGGAGCAAGTCAAGAGTTGATATTCCTGTGTTTATGACACAAACGGTAGCTCCTACTGCACCTGAACACACCGAGCATCAACTTGGGTCTCACACGAGACTCTGGGAGACTTTGAATTAGATCTAGTTTTAATCATGTCGGATTACTTTAAGTAAATAAACTTCTTGTGCATGTTTGAGTCGCCATCTGACGCTGTCTGTGGCTTTGAGGGATGGAAACAGCCTGAGCAGCAGAACTTCCATCTACTCCCATTCATCGCTGCCGTGGCGATGCGGGGACAGACACAACTACCGCAAAACAGAGCAATTAAACTGAAAATCTTCAGTTTCCTTCTTTTAGACCTAAAATGATTGGAAAATACAGCCCGAGTTGAATTTGCCCAGAATTGTCCTTTGAATTCAAATAAAAAGGGCAAAGTGTTCTTTCTTTCCTTTCCTTGTTTCATACCCGTTCCGTCTCCCCCTAATGACCTGACCTCAGGGTCAGATTAAAACTAAACTTGGCTGTGAAGTGGATGTCCACTGCAGGTTGTTCTGAGCAGAAGTCAGTGTTCCTCTCACAGTGAGCAGAGCAGATGTCCAGTATCGGTGATGAATTCCTGTTTTATAGCTCACAGTGCTGTGTAAATGGACACCGGTGCTGCATGGCCTCAGCAGCAGCTGACCAGCCCTTCATCATCGTCTCCCAGGGAACGTCTGGCACATGTTCCCTGAAAATCCCCTGCAGGTGTCCTTCCTCATTTCTCTGCAAAGTCACTGAAGATTCAAACTATGCCAGAACACACAAAGATCAGAGTCCTCTTCAAAAGGAGTAAATGCCAGTTTAGAGAACTTACTGTTATCCAGTATTCAATAATGCAACATAAAGTCTTAAGTTAGATGCTGTTAAGTTTTCAAGCTACTGTACTCAGTAACTTGAAGCCTATTTTAAGCTCATAGACCTATTATATCTAGAATGACTCATTAGGAGTGTAAGCCTACAGTGTGAGTGGATTTCTTTAAAGGGATAGTTCACCCAAAATTCAAATTTCACTCATTATCTCCTCACCCTCATGTCGACTAAGAGCTGTGAGAATTTTCAGAGTCCTCCGTTCCTTCTCTGAGTTACGGGGGGGTCCACGCAGCAGTATTTGTCCATATAATGGTTGTGAATGGATACCACTTTTCTTGGTCCAAAAAGACACACCAAAAAACATCCAAATACCTCCATACTGCTCGTCTGTAATGTCCCTCTTGTATTGAAGCCCCCACATGAGAACTTGTTCCGAGGGCAGTGAGCTGGGAGCTTCTGCTACAAACAAGCTTAAAATATAGACTTTTTTTTAGATTTATAGATTTTTTTCGGAACAATTTCTCATGTCGGGGTTTCAATACAAGAGGGACATTACAGACGAGCAGTATGGAGGTATTTGGATGTTTTTTGGATGTTTTTTGGTATCCATGGACAAATCCTGCTGCGTGGACCCCCCGTAACTCAGAGAAGGAACGGAGGACTCTGAAAATTCTCACAGCTCTTAGTCGACATGAGGGTGAGGAGATAATGAGTGAAATTTGAATTTTGGGTGAACTATCCCTTTAATGGCTCAATGGAACGATAACATGAAAATGGCTAAAATTACTGCTGACATACAATAAATGCTATAAGTATGGTGGCTCTGAATGCTCACCACGCTGCAGCTAAAGGAAAAACTAAATAATAAAGTATGCTGCAAATTCAGTCCTGAAGATGTTTCTGACTTTTCAGCATTTTTGTTGACTTGTTATGTTGCAGTGTGTTGAGCTACAGTATACAGCTCTGGAAAATGAAGAGACCACTTCAAAACAATCAGTTCCTCTGGTTTTACTTTTCATAGCTATGTGTTTGAGTTGAGTAAAATCAACATTCTTTGTTTCATTCTATAACCTAGTGACAAAAATATTGTCAATTAGAGCAGTTACTTTCAGACCTTGTATAATGCAAAGAAAACTAGTTCATATCCATTTTAAAACAACACAACACTACTTTTTAAACTTAGGAAGAGTTTAGAAATCAATATTGGAATAATCACAATTTTTAATCACAATCTTTTAACATTTAAAATCTATTTATAATCTTTCTCCTCATATGATTTGGTTGAGCTGATCAGCTCAGTGGAGTGAGGTGTGTTTGTGTTGGAGTTCAAGACACTGGAATCGATGGCTGCCATATGTAGAGAAGCTGATATTATGAACATTTTGGAGCGGTCTCTTTATTTTTTTCAGAGCTGTATATGCTCCTATTAGGGGATGTTACCTTATACACTCAGCCACTTTATTACATCTGCTCAACTGCAAATGTCTAATAGGCCAATCACAAGGGAGCAACTCAGTGCATTTAGATATTTACACATGGTCAAAATGATCTGGTGAACTAATGGGAGAGAAAGGTAATGTGAATGACGTTGAACGTGGCATGGTTGTTGTTGCCAGACAGGCTGCTCTGACTGTTTCAGAAACTGCTGATCTGCTGGAATTTAAAAATACCTGTTTGATGCCAGAGGTCAGAGGTCAGGGAAGAATGGCCAGATGGATGCAAACTTCTGGAAAGACAACAGTATCTCATATAACCACTGCAGAGGAGCGTCTCTGAATGAACAACATATTCAGCCTGGTAGTCATGGGCGTGGTAGTGGGGGGAAAAGAGGACCTGACTACCCAGGGCCCGAGTAGGGAGGGGGCCCATGGAAATTTGTATGATTTTATTTTGAATGAATTGGGCCCCCCAATTAATTGGTGTCATAATGTATTTCAAATATCAATTGAGAGAATGAACTCTGTGTCACAGTCCTCCCAACATATTGGACATTCTGCCCCCCCCTCTTGGAGGCGTAAAATAGTTTAGTCCGCCCATAGACAGCGGCAACTATAACGTCAGTGAGCCCAGACTGAATGAGGCTAGCTTTCATCATACCGCCCAAATTAACATAAATCGGGGTATCAGAAAAAGAAAGATGCATCAGAATTAGGGGAAGCAACTGTTAAAGGGATAGTTCAATATTTTGGCAAATTGGCCCAATGCCATAATCCCTATTGTTTTAGAAGTAGATTTTTTTTTAGAATGGCGGAGATATGATATGAGATAATAACGGAATATTATGAGTTGTTTTCGAGGTAAATGCAAAGCCAGTATAGTGCCGAAAAGAGATTGATTGCCCCCTGACAGGGGGCCGCTTTGGCGGCTTTGTATAAATTTACCTCAAAAACAACTCTGCGCTTCGTGCACTGGCATGGATAGGGGCCCACTGACATTATGAGTGTACAGGGCCCAGAATTTGGTGCTACGCCCCTGCTGGTAGTAGATGGGCTAACGCAGCAGAAGACCACTACGCTCCTCAGGAACTTAAGTTTGCCTGGTCTGATGAGTTTCAATTCCTACAACATTTAGATGGCAGGATCACAATCTGACACAAAGAACATGAAAACATGAACCATCCTGTCTGTGCTGCTGCTGCGGTTACAGCGTGAGGGATATTCTCTGGACACAGTGATAAATGCCACAGCCTCCCTGAGCATTGTGGCTGACCATGTCCATCCCTTTATAACCACATACCGTCCTCTGATGGCTACTTCCAGCAGGATAAGGCCATTTTTACAACCAGTTTGTTACACTACAACTCACCATCATGAGGCTCAAATCATACAGAAGTATGAGTGTTCAGAAAATCGTCTCAAACTGGCTTCTTGATTGAGACAATGAATTGACTGGACTCAAACGGCCGTATCATGGATGTGCAGCTGAAAAATCAGCAGCAACTAGCCTATGTGATGCTACCATGTCACTATGATCCAAAATGTCAGTATTTGTCCAGAATCTGTGCCGAGAAGAGATAAGACAGTTGTGAAGGCCAAGGCCTGACCCTGGACCAGCAAGATGTAGCTGATAAAGTGGCCAGTGAGAATATATTAATTATAGATTACATAAATATAGTATATGAAGATATAGGCTAGCCTATATGTTTGGGAATGGGAAAATGGATTTTCTCATTCCCCTCATTGTAGACAGTCTTTTTTCTTTCTTTTTTTTTGTAGAGGAAACTTTAATCTTTTAGCCTTATGAATGAATGAATGATTTTATTTTCGTGTCATGCCACCACTGTGGCCCATCCCATAAGATACACACAAAAAAAAACAAAAAAAACAAAGACTAGTCAGTCCTTCCTGCTACACAGGTATTGACATACATAAACAATTTAAATTTACTTTCACTACTCAACTAACGCTCTTCTTCTCAATGCCCAAGCCTTTTCAAGAAATACAGAAAACGAAAAATCATTCAAATGAAAAATAAGTTTTAGCTTCTCAGCATCGTCCAACCATACAAATTCGTTATTTGGATCTACTTTACTAAACAATTGTTGTCTTATAGAATCATAGAAAGGACAGTAGAACACAACATGAATTTCATTCTCCACCTCTTGGATGTCACATAAATTACAAATTCTATCCTCTTCTGCTGTGCCAACATATCTACCTGTCTCAATGTGAAGACCAAGAACACCAGTTCTCAATTGAGCACAGAGGGATCTTTTCTGTTTAGACAAATTATATAAAACACAGTTTTCCGGTCCAAATACCTTTTTTATTTCACAATAAGTACGCAGTTTTGGTTTACCCCAGATATCTAAAGCCCATCTATCTTTACTTTGTTGAAAAATAATTTCTTTTAATACATTAATCTCAACTTTCTCTTTGTTATAATAATGGTCTTCATATCCAGCTCTCAGCAAGATGTCATAAATATCTCGATCCCACGCCCCATTCGTCAACTTATCCCACTCAAAGATTTTTCTTGCAATCCTATATGATTTAAACCCTATTCCATAAACGTACCATATATACACTCCACTGTACCTGATTGGGTTCCCAGCCCATATCTCCTATCACAGCTAGTGTTGGTGTGAATTTATGCCAAGAAAATACCGCATGGCTCTATTTTGTACAGCACTTATATAATTATAGATCATATTCTGGGCAGTCTTTTTCTGCTTTTTCTTTATTTGGTTTTTTTTTTTTTACAACCTGGTGACTATTCCTGCTTGAAGTTGAAGTTTTGTCAAACTGGACTTGAATCAACAATCAACACTTGAGCTGGAGTTGGATCCAGAGTAAAACCTCATTAGTAACTGTTCTCAGCTCAGTTCAACTCTGTGTTTGTATCATCATTTCTAAAGAACAAATACAACAGAGTGCAGTCAAATGCTGAATGGGACAAACTGGACTCTGTCCGTAGCCCACGGGTCGCCTCCCCCCCCCGGGCCGTCCCTCCCCTCCCACCTCGCAAGGGCGTGGTCGCGCGAATGCTCGTGAGAGTTGTAGTAGGAATAGAGGCAGAGCTCCGGTTGAACAGACGCAGACATCCCGCAGCACAGACCCGACAGACGGACAGACGGAGAGGAAGAACAGCAGAAGAACGATGAGGGAAATAGTTCACATCCAGGCCGGACAGTGCGGGAACCAGATCGGGACCAAGGTACAGACCCTGTTTTATTCCGTGCTCTGGACCTGTGTGAGTGTCCCTCCCTCACTCACTCTGCTCTTTCTGGGCTGTTCCCAGTCTGAAGTGGTGTGAGTCTGAGACATCAGTCACTGCAGATCCTCCAACGTGTCCGTCTCGTGTCCAGCGTCATTCAGCTTCTGTCTGAGTGACTGTATGACATGACACACGGCCACAGTGATGGCTGTTTGTTCAAGTTTTCTCTGAAAATTAAATATATTACCTTCATGTTCTTTGTCGTGAACATAGAAGACATTAAAACTAAAAAAAAAACCTTCACCTGTGATGACTTTATTTCCAGTGATGAGCACAGAGAATGTTTCAAAATAAAAGACAATTAATTCACTCATTTCAAAGTAAGAGTGCTTCATAGAAATGTAGTGGAGTCAAAAGTTAAAAAAAAAAGAATTTAAAAGTTAAAAAAAGAAGTATATATTCAAATAAATGTAGGCTTGCTACTGTATTCTCATTATTGACTCAACAAACAGTTCAATAGTGATAAAGCATAACTGCAGCTGAAGTTTCCAATTGGTTTGAATACATGAAAGAATGAATGAATGAACGTATAGGGAGCCTCTGCTTAATAAACTTATCACAGTGGTGAGAGGGAGTGAAGTGAACTGTGAGCCACTGTGAGACTATTTAAGGAATCTGGGTGAACACACACACACACACACACATGGACACAGAGTGAGAGAGGAGGTTCTGACCAAACGCTCAGCTATTCCAATGAATCCTGTGGGCTGATGGTCAAAAGAGCTAGGGAATAAAGTGGAGCAAACAAATGAGCAGTCATTGTAACCACAATGGCTTCTGGGTAATGAACTCCTATGTCTTTGTGTAGAAAGTAGCTGATGTAACAGCAGCAATCTTTTTTTTTGAGCGAGACTAATGCTGTAAATGAAAATAGAGGAACAGCTGTGAAGTAATGATCAAGATCTAGGTCATGATGCAGATCTGGTGTCAAACCACAGAGATGCTAATTCAACCAAGTGCTACTCTCAGCACTTGGTTGAATTAAGAGTTTTAAAGGGATAGTTCACCCAAAATTCAAATTTCACTCATTATCTGCTCACCCTCATGTCGACTAAGAGCTGTGAGAATTTTCAGAGTCCTCCGTCCCTTTTCTGAGTTACGGGGGGTCCACGCAGCAGTATTTGTCCATATAATGGTTGTCAATGGACACCAGGCTTCTTTGTCCAAAAAGACACACCAAAAAACATCCAAATACCTCCATACTGTTCGTCTGTAATGTCCCTCTTGTATTGAAGCCCCCACATGAGAAATTGTTCCGAAAAAATTAAATAAGTCTATATTTTAAGCTTGTTTGTAGCAGAAGCTCCCAGTGTGTTGGTTCACAGCTCTGCCTGTGTCAATGCAATTCTCACATGATTTCTACTGACCGGCGGAACAATTTCTCATGTGGGGGCTTCGATACAAGAGGGACATTACAGACGAGCAGTATGGAGGTATTTGGATGTTTTTTGGTGTGTCTTTTTGGACAAAGAAGCCTGGTGTCCATTGACAACCATTATATGGACAAATACTGCTGCGCGGACTCCCCCATAACTCAGAGAAGGGACGGAGGACTCTGAAAATTCTCACAGCTCTTAGTCGACATGAGGGTGAGTAGATAATGAGTGAAATTTGAATTCTGGGTGAACTATCCCTTTAAATTAATATGTAACAGCACACATAATAAAAATATCTAATAAATCTGTGCCCCGTGGTGCTGTCTCTTCTGCCTGCAGTGTTAACTTTTTAATTTAGGCTTAAAGTCATGTCAGGATCTGACATCGTTCAGGGACCGGTGGGCCTCACCAAAGTCTATATGGCCCAGCTCTTTTCTTAGTACTGAATTAGCTGAGTGGTCATTGTCAAGGTAGTGATGGTGGAGCAGCTCACTCTGAGCTTCACATTTGTTCTTCAGAATCCTATAGGTGATGTCACAGAGCTGGCATGGATGGATGGATGGAGATGTTTTGAGATGGTGAAAGAAATAGCTGACAACTAGCCTATCAGCTGTAGTTATGACTTTTGTATTGCTTTATTCTATTTTCTGACAAAAGAAATGGAACCTTTCCTTCTCCTGGTTGGACATACTTGCTAAAGCAGCAGTAATCGACAGGGAAGTCAGTATCTACAAAGTAGTGCAGACTCTGAAATATGAAATATGAAGCTATTTTCAATCAGTATTGTGCTTCATATCCTATAACAACTGTGGCAGGTTTGTCGATTTGTGTTTCAGTAATTTGCAAGTGACAGAATGATTTGGTCCCACTGAAAGCTCAGATGTCAGAGAGGCGGTAACTCAGGCTTTTCTTCTTCTCCTCTCTTTTTGTGCTGCTGCCGTGACTCTGTCAGTTCTGGGAAGTGATCAGCGATGAGCACGGCATCGATCCAGCAGGAAACTACGTGGGTGACTCGGCTCTTCAGCTGGACAGAGTCAACGTCTACTACAATGAGGCATCCTGTAAGTACCAGGGTTCTGACTCACTTCCACTCAGCGGCTGGTAATGGTCTAAGTTTGACTTCTACTGAAAGAAAAGAACTGACATTTACACACATTTGTATTTTACCTATTAAAACGAACAGGAAGCCCGGCTCTTCACAAAGACGAGGCAGGATTGGTCGTTGGTCATTGGTTGTTTTGGTCTGCTCTGTTTCTGCAGCACACAAATATGTCCCCCGGGCAGTGTTGGTAGACCTGGAACCAGGGACCATGGACAGCGTACGCTCAGGAGCCTTCGGACAACTCTTCAGACCAGACAACTTCATCTTCGGTACTAACCATCAGGGTTTTCATCAAGTTACACTGCAAAAACTCTGAATATTTGTTACTTCTTGTCAAAACAATT
Source organism: Decapterus maruadsi (assembly GCA_030347415.2). NCBI lineage: Eukaryota > Metazoa > Chordata > Actinopteri > Carangiformes > Carangidae > Decapterus > Decapterus maruadsi. The sequence goes on along the minus strand of CM064890.1, from coordinate 22,330,929 downwards.
CACAGTATACTTCAAATGGGACTCATCACATAAAAAGTAGCTTGTTTTAAGACACTTTTTACTTCTTTAAAGCATATTTTCACTCGAGTAAAAAAAAAACTTGCTTTCACTGGCAGATTGTTCCACTTATTTCAAGTGAAAATTAGTTTGAAACAAGTGAGAATTATCTAAAAACAAGTTAATTTTTAGGTGATGGGTTTTATTTTAGTTTTGACCAGAAATTAGACATTTTGACAAGAAATAAGACAAATATTCTTTGACAGATTTTGAGTTTTTGCAGTGTAATCAAATTTTTGACCATCAGGCCACCAGGGTTTACATGTAGGTTCATTCTACCAGTTAGACACTCTTAGAAATAAAAGTGCTATGTAGAACCATATAAGGTTCTTCGGCTTGTCCTCATAGGAGAACGCTTTTGGAGGGTTCTACCAAGAACCCAACATAAAGGGTTATATCTAGAACCCAACACATAAAGGGTTCTACCTAGAACCATCTGTGAAAGGTTACACCTAGAACCCCCAATGAGAGGTTCTACAAAAATCCCTTTTATGGCGTATTGGTTTCACCCAGAAGCCTTACTGGGGGTTTCATCCAGAAAATATCCCACTTCTTACGGTTTCATCTAGAACCCACACAGGGAGTTCCACCAAGAACCCTTTTACTGGAACCCTTAGTGTTACCAAGAACCCTTGAAAAACCCTTTCTTCAGGAGAGGGTTTTTCAGAAGCAAATGGTTCCAGGTAGAACCTCAGCCCTTGTAGAAGAACACTTTTGGGACCCTTATTTCTAAGAGTGTAGGGTGTTACTATGGGAGTCATAGTGTTACTGAATTCATGTTGTGTAGTGTTTCCTGTCTTTTAGCATCTGGCTCTTTTACTGCTACATGCTCCATTCTGAAACACTGAGATTGAACCAGTAGAGACACAACAGAACTAAATCTTTACCACTAACAGAGTACATGCAACAGTTCAAAGTGTGTTTTGTGCTGGTATTAAAGAAACAAAGTTATTGCAGCTTGAAGAGTTGTGGGAGGTGTGTGTGGTTCCACAGCGCAGAGCTGCAGCGCCAGTGAAACTTTCCAGCTCCAAGTCTTAACAGCAGATAAACTGAAGTGACTCCTGTTTGTTTTGTAACTGATGTCTCAGTCGGAGTAAAACCAGCCTCCCAGTCCTCCAGTCCCTGAAAACTGGGTCACCACTAGAGTGTGTGTCTGCATGCGTGTTCCCATCTGTTGTGGTGATCATTTTACATTTCACACATGGATTTACTCAGTGCTGATTGGTTGTCTGTATAGGTCAGACAGGTGCGGGGAACAACTGGGCAAAAGGTCACTACACTGAGGGGCGGAGCTCGTGGACTCAGTCCTGGATGTCGTGAGGAAGGAGTGTGAACACTGCGACTGTCTCCAGGTGAACAGGATAATTGTCTTGAACTTTTGTAAAGTTTCTGCTCGTAGGAGGCAGAAAGAATCTCATTGGTTCGGTTAATGCACTGTGGGTGGAGCTTAAGTACACATTTCTTCTGTTACATCTGAAATTGTAGGAACTACAAAATCCATACATATTTACATAAATTTGTAAATTAAATGAGTTACACAGGTTTCAGTATGTCCTTGATTTTTTTAAAAAGGGATATTTCCACAGTTTGGCAAATTTGCCTATTTCATAATCCCTACAGTTTTAGGAGTAGGTTCATTACCTTTAATTGTCGGTGCAAGCTGTTTTTAGAACGGTGGAGCAGAGACATGAGCTGCTCAGCTAACACTACGGAGGCGAACGGCATTTCCATGTTTCCCCTCATCAAACTAAATACACAATCCAACAACTCCACAACACTCTAGTGGACAAGTTGTGACCTGCACATTCACCACACTATGAGATAATAACGTATAATTATTTTACATTACGACACATGAAGCAAACACTCATAACTACTTGTGCTTTTGAAATCACTCCGGCTGGAAGTGTAGTTCCGGCTATGTATTTGCCTGGAAAACAACTCTGTCTCATAATATCAAATTATCATCTCATAGCGTGGTGAATGTGCAGGTCACAACTTGTCCACCAGAGCGTTTTGGAGTTGTTGGATTGTGTATTTGATGAGTTTGATGAGGGAAAGGCAGAAATACTGCACGCCATACAGAGCTCACGTCTCTGCCCCGCCGATCTAAAAACAGGGACAACATAAGAATTATGGCAATAGGTGAATTTGCCAAAATTTTGAAATATCCCTTTAAATAAAGGATGGAAAAACTACTTCCTTATGCATAAATAATAAGGAAAAAAAATGACTGCATTGTTCCTCCATCTTGCATCCTTGTTGTCTGTGCAGTGACAGAAATAAACAACTTCCATCTTCTTCCCTCAGGGTTTCCAGCTGACTCACTCTCTGGGGGGGGCACCGGCTCAGGCATGGGCACCCTGCTGATCAGCAAGATCCGAGAGGAGTACCCTGACCGGATCATGAACACTTTCAGCGTCATGCCCTCACCTAAGGTAAGAGAAGGCAACCCTGATTGTTCTCTCTGTCTTGAGGTGTCGTTCCTCTCCTTATTTTTCAAAACAAGATTTAAAAAAACACAGAAAGAAGGTTAAGGGGATAGTTCACCCAAAATTCAAATTTCACTCATCTTATCTACTCACCCTCATCTACTCACCCCGACATGAGAAATTGTTCTGAAAAAAATGAAATAAGTCTATATTTTAAGTTTGTTTGTAGCGGAAGCTCCCAGTGTCTCAGTTCACTGCTCTTCCTGTGTCAGTGACCGGCAGAACAATTTCTCATGTGGGGGCTTCAATACTAGCCTCGTAAACCAGCCTCCCCCGGAAATGCATTTAATTCATTTCTCAGGGAGAGTCTGGTCTCATCTCCGTTGTAACCGTTTCGCCGAGACACTCCGCCTACCGACTAAGCCAATCAGGGACCGAAGAAGAACAGCGATAACGTCTTTTCCTCCAAGAAACTCAACAAGCGCCGACTCTTGCTCTAGTTTAAGTTCTGTAATTGATGGTATTTCATTTAGAACTTCCCTTACTGCTGTTTTTACGCCGCTGTTTGACGCTCCGCCATGTTTGTTGTAGGTGAGTCCAGTCCATGTAGTGATGTTTTCAGGCCCTGATTGGCCAACGTGCTGTGTCAATCACAGCGGCGACGCTGATTGGCTCGGTAAACGGCCGATTTGTAGTGTTGTGACGTTCACGAACGAACCGATTCTTTTGAACGGTTCATTAACATGAGCGATGAGAACCGAGTCACAGCTGGGAGCCGTTCTTTTGTGTGTGTGTGTGTGAGCCAGTTTGTGTCAAAAGCTACTCTTTTGCTCTCGACCAGTAGGCTACAGGTACAATGGGAGGAGGAGCAGGTCATTCAGTGACAATGAGTTGTGCATGCTGTCTTCACGTGAGTGCAACCACCTACCCCCACAAAAAAGAAAAAAAGTGCACTGCTCTTGCTCCGATAACGTGAGCAGCGCGAGCCCAATTAGTTATGCAAATTAGCTGAGCCACCTTATGGACTATTTATAGCAAATAATAAATCCAAATGACATCCAGAAAACTGCAGAAATATTTTTAAAAAGAGCCAAAAGAGCCAGTTTTTTGAACGGCTCTTTGAAAGGAACGGATCGCAAAGATCTGGATCCCGTCAAAGAGCCGTAAATCCCATCTCTACCGATTTGTGGCGAAACGGTTTCAACGGGGATGAGGCCAGACTCCCCCTGAGAAATGAATTAAATGCATTTCCGGGGGAGGCTGGTTTACGAGGCTACTTCAATACAAGAGGGACATTACAGACGAGCAGTATGGAGGTATTTGGATGTTTTTTGGTGTGTCTTTTTGGACGAAGAAAGTTGGTGTCCATTGACAACCATTATATGGACAAATACTGCTGCGTGGACCCCCCGTAACTCAGAGAAGGAACGGAGGACTCTGAAAATTCTCACAGCTCTTAGTCGACATGGGGGTGAATAGATAATGAGTGAAATTTGAATTTTGGTGAACTATCCCTTTAATATGGAAATGGTAATGAGTTCACTTCTTGTCTTTGTCTTTCCTCTTTACAAACATCACGTCACGTCTGATCTTTTGCTTGGTCAGGTGTCGGACACGGTGGTGGAGCCCTACAACGCCACCCTGTCAGTCCACCAGCTGGTCGAGAACACAGACGAGACCTACTGCATCGACAACGAGGCTCTGTACGACATCTGCTTCCGCACTCTCAAACTCACCACGCCGACCTACGGCGATCTCAACCACCTGGTGTCGGCCACCATGAGCGGCGTGACCACCTCTCTCCGTTTCCCCGGACAGCTCAACGCGGATCTCCGCAAGCTGGCCGTCAACATGGTGCCTTTCCCCAGACTCCACTTCTTCATGCCTGGATTTGCTCCTCTGACGGCCAGGGGCAGCCAGCAGTACCGAGCCCTGACCGTCCCCGAGCTCACCCAGCAGATGTTCGACGCCCGGAACATGATGGCGGCCTGCGATCCTCGCCACGGCCGCTACCTGACCGTCGCCACCGTCTTCCGCGGCCCCATGTCCATGAAGGAGGTGGACGAGCAGATGCTGAACGTCCAGAACAAGAACAGCAGCTACTTTGTGGAGTGGATCCCCAACAACGTCAAGGTGGCCGTCTGCGACATCGCTCCCCGCGGCCTCAAGATGGCCGCCACCTTCATCGGCAACAGCACGGCCATCCAGGAGCTGTTCAAGAGGATCTCGGAGCAGTTTTCCGCCATGTTTCGCAGAAAGGCCTTCCTGCACTGGTTCACGGGCGAAGGCATGGACGAGATGGAGTTCACGGAGGCGGAGAGCAACATGAACGACCTGGTGTCCGAGTACCAGCAGTACCAGGAGGCCACCGCCAACGACGGCGAGGAGAACTTTGAGGACGAGGAGGACGAGATCAATGAGTAAGGAGACTGAACACGCCAGTTAAAAGTCTGAGAGAACACTGGTAGAGGGATCATGGAATATCAGAACATTAAACACAGTCAGGTCCAGCTGCTCTGAAACACTTCTAGTTTGGAGAGCTGAATCTTTTGAAGTAAAAATAATTAAACTGCTACATACACGTGTTAAAATGAATATTTCTTGGGCACTGATCACAAATCAGAAAAAAATGGCCTCTGTGTCCCTCTAAAGGGACTAAGTAATTATTTTCTTAGTAGATTGCTGTGTTCATAAACCAAGCAGGACAAGCTTTTCTTTGCCAAGTAACTCCATAACTTCAAGACGCAATTTAATCTTCTTTTATTTGAGGGTAGTCGGGTGCATTTATGAAAAAAAAGCACCTAATCGTAAAAAAATTCTAACAAAAGGTTTCTCAGTTGTTTTTTATAGTATTAGATGTCCTTAATAACATACTAAAAGTTGACCAAAGTTTGACACTAGAAAGGTGTCATTTTCAGGATGGCGTCCTAATGTAAATGTAATGGGTTGAAAGCCCAGAGAGACGCCCCAGGTGAATAGGGTAAAAATTTTAACTAACAGGTATCACCATGAAACTTCACAAGTTTATCACTTACATTAAGACAAATATTTTTTGTATTACAAGTTTTGTCAAATTTTATGTTTAAATATGTAAATGAGACAATAGCTAATTAAATATGCGCTAAATTGCAGACTTTTCCAGAACTTTTCCAGATCCACTTCAGCAGCACTTACACACACCAAACCTTCCAGTTTGATCATTTTCCATATTCTGAAGGTTTTTACAGAGGGGATTGTTGATATATCATTCACAGCCTCATTTATACAATATTTGAGTCCTGCAAACATGGCGAAATTTGATTTATTTAGGGCTGGTGACAGTATTTTCTCATTCACAAAGTGATAAAAAGAGATATCCAAAATCTCCTCAGTAAGACCTTCTCACTCTAATGTGTTCTAATGTGTCAACAAAATAAAACAAGACTTTTGAAAGTGGCTTTAACTATTACATTTTTGGGTCTGGAAAAGTATGCAATTTAGCACATATTTAATTAGTTATTGCCTCATTTACATATTTAAACATAACATTTGACAAAACTTGGAAGTTTCATGGTGATACCTGTTAGTTAAAATTTTTACCCTATTCACCTGGAGCGTCTCTCCAGACTTTCAACCCATTACATTTACATTAGGACGCCATCCTGAAAATGACACCTTTCTAGTGGTCAAACTTTGGTAAACTTTTAGTATGTTATTAAGGACACCTAATACTATAAAAAACAACTGAGAAACCTTTTGTTAGAATTTTTTTATGATAAAGTCATAAATGCACCCGACTAGGGGATTGCTGCTCCAAAATGATCAAATCTGATTCCTCATGTCTCCATCCCTCTAACTGTAATCAAATAGTCTCTGTCCAAACACAATGAAAGTTTAACCACTGAGGCATCAGATCAGAACAAGTTGTGTTTGTGTACCAAATGACCTGCAACCAAAACACAACACAATTATAGAAACACACACACATACAGGCACAAGGCATCAAACCTTTAAAAGTAGAAAGAGGAACAGATCATGTGTTTTCTATACAGACACACAAAAGTCAGAAAATCCCGATCAACACTGTTTGTATTGTATTGTGTTTAAGTGTTTGTTGTTCTCAAACTGTGACATTTGTACATGTGAGCACTGTGTGAGTGTGTGAAGTGAGGTTGAAATAAAAGCTTCTTTCAAGGCCTTAACGTGTTGTCTACTGTCTGCTGTGTTTGTGTGTTCTTCATCTGTACTGTGTGTTATGTACTAAAAGACCCGTCCCCGCTGCTGTGTATTGATGTTAAAGGGTAGTTCACCCAAAATTCAAATTTCACTCACCCTCATGTCGACTAAGAGCTGTGAGAGTTTTCAGAGTCCTCCGTTCCTTCTCTGAGTTACAGGGGGTCCACGCAGCAGGATTTGTCCATATAATGGTTGTCAATGGACACCAACTTTTCTTGGTCCAAAAAGACACACCAAAAAACATCCAAATACCTCCATACTGCTCGTCTGTAATGTCCCTCTTGTATTGAAGCCCTGACATGAGAAATTGTTTCGATTTTTTTTTTTTTTTTTTTTTTAATAAAAGTCGATATTTGAAGCTTGTTTGTACGGAAGCTCCCAGTGTCTCAGTTCACTGCTCTTCCTGTGTCAGTGCAATGACCTGTGGAACAATTTCTCGTGTGGGGGCTTCAATACAAGAGGGACATTACAGACGAGCAGTATGGAGGTATTTGGATGTTTTTTGGTGTGTCTTTTTGGACCAAGAAACCTGGTGTCCATTGACAACCATTATATGGACAAATACTGCTGCGTGGACCCCCCGTAACTCAGAGAAGGAACAGAGGACGGAGGATTTGAATTTCGGGTGAACTATTCCTTTAAACATGAAATGTCATGCAATGCCTCAGGCATTCCTTTGTTCCATCATCCTGGAAGTTTTGTAGAGTTACATTAGTTTCAGCAGTTGTTTACCTATCAGGCTGGAGAACACGGGAGTCCAGTATCAAATTTCACCAAAACCTTCCAGATCAAGATGGACTGACATGGCTTTAGGGATGTAACATGCTGGTCCACCTTGGGACATGATCCCACGCGATTGAATTAATGCATTAATCATAAATTTAATCTCCTTGGATGACATCAACAACCTGGCGACGCCCTAAGTTGCTGTTCTGACATGACAGCCTGTTTTCTGTCAATTCTCCAAGTCGGATACTTTTTATATTAACATCATTTTTTCCTGACTTGAGAACTCGCACCGCAGTCATGTCAACGTCTGGTTTAAGACCAACAACCTTTTAATTAGCTGATGAGAACAAAAAATAAGAAGCTAATGAGAAGCTCAACCCCAGCCAGTTTAGTGCCCCAATGAAAAGCAGCTACAGTCATGTAAATAGTTCATTGTATTTTGGTGATAATATTTAATTTCTTCATACTGAAATATCACAATTTAAACTCTTTGTCTGAACAGACTTTGAACACAACTTTGTTCTGTAACATCAAATATTAAAAGTAGCTACCGGAGATCATGAGACTAACTCTAACCCATATTTCTTTATTTATTGATTTATTCTGAAAAAAAGAAAACATGTTGATATGCTGAAAGGCAACAGTAGAGTCAGCTGAATGCCTTAAAACAAAGAGTAAACATGAAGTTGTGTTGAGGTCATGAACTCACCTCACTGACCTGACAATGCAGCATCAGACCGAGAGAAGCAGCCGTCAACAGCGTGCTAATCTCCCTGCTCCAGCGCTGTGTGTGAGAGTTGATTTCCCAGCAGTTCTGTTTGTGTTGTGGATTAGGAGGCGAGCGGCGGCAGCAGCGCTCGCTGCCACCGACAAAACTGCTTGGCTCATGTCTGTGGGCCTGAGCTGATGTCTGTGGATCTATTCTCCATCTGTGGCTTTGTATCTGATTCTCTGCCACATGTTCAGCACACTCATGCTGTGCAGCTGCCAGTCTACATAGCGCTGTTGTTGCTATGGTTACCACCCATAATATACCAAATATAGATACTGTCACTTCATCACAGGTCTGATTTGGTTAGAGTCCCAAAAAGTGCATGTCACTGACTGTCTGCGTCTGTGTGTTAATTCCATGTTGATGCACCTGACCTTCACTTAAGAATTTGTTTAACATAGAGACATAATGTAATTACTCTCTTTACTTTGAGTTGAGTCTTGACTGTTGACCAGGATGGCAGCTGTGTGGGGGGTAAGAGAGGGGCGGAGGCGGTTGATGTTGCGTAGATGGAAGTAAGCCGACCGGGTTGCTGATGTGGAATGAATAGGAAGTGCTATCGAAGATGACACCAAGGCTCTTGACGTGGGGGGAAGCAGTGTTAATTTTGTCGTCTATTTTTCAATTTAGTTTTAGTCTTAGTCTCGTGTCAAATGTCCTTATTAGTTTTAGTCATATTTAGTCAGCTTGGATTCTTTTTTGTTTAGTCACATTTTAGTCGACGAAAAGTCTTGGCATTTTAGTCTAGTTTTAGTCAAAGAAATTCCAAGGTATTTTAGTCTAGTTTTAGTCGACTAAAATCCAAAGTAATTTAGTCTAGTTTTAGTCAATAGTCTTTTTTTAGTCTTTGAAAGCAGATTAACAGTAATGTTAATCACAATTAATCTATTCAAACCAATAGATTCATTTTAGTCTTTTTCTCACTCATCTCACAAGATTGATGTCATTATGAAGTAGCTGAGCTCCACATGTTGAATGATTAGGAATGCTACGTTGCTAAAGGTGCCTGGACTTGATATTCACAGAAACACATCAATGTTCTATACATCAATTTCAAATCAAACATCCATCCGTCGTTTTCTCCCAAGCATGATGTCAGCAAGGGAGCTCAGCTTTCATAGGCTACGCAACACACCGGAGAGTAGAGGAGTAGCTGCAAAGACACGTGTTGCTGCTTTCTGTCGGCCCGTGCCACACTAATTAACGACCGATGTGAACCCAAAACACTGGTGGCGTGATGTCTAAAGGAAAGATCCCACCAATTTTATTTTTTTTAAGCAGGTAAATCGACCCCGATCAAGCTAGGACATCCCAGGAATAATAAATCTTAACAGGCAGGAATCATTTTTTGAAACACGAGTTAACACGTGAAATTACTCTGTAGCAAGTTTGTACTCGCGGCACTAAGCACAGAGCACCGGTGTTGTGTGTGCTCCTCACACACACACACACACCCCTGGCAGCAGCGCAGGAGGAGAAAAAAAACGGAGGCGCATCTAGTGAAGGCACTTTTTGGATTGCAATTTAAAAGTCTGTGACGAAAACAGAAAGACAAATTTTATTAAGTTTTTATTTGATTAAATAGATTTCGTCTCGTCTTTTTTCGTCAACAAAAGTGCGTGTTAATTTCGTCACAGTTAGTGTTTAAGGGCATTGATTTCGTCTCGTCTTCGTCTCGTTTTCGTCATGAAAAAAACCATCGTTGACGAATATTTTTCGTCTCGTCTCGTCTGACGAAATTAACACTGGATAAATGGGACAGCTGTCGATGGATGGGGTGAGACTGGGAGATTTGGATAAGTTTGGTGCCAATGAGTCAAATTTCTGTCTTGTTACTGTTTAGTTTGAGAAAGTTGGATGAAAACCAGGATTTTATTTCAAGGGGGCAGTCGGTGAGCAAGGGAGGTGGGGGGGTGGAGTCAGGTTTGGTGGAGCTATGGAGCTGGGTGTCATCTGCGTAGCAGTGGAAGGTATACTGTGATGTTTCTGGAAGATGTGACCAAGAGGGAGTAGGTAGATGTTGAAGAGTAGGGGCCCCAGGACTGAGCCCTGGGGTACGCCTGAGGTTAGTGGGAGTGGTTGAGATGTGGAAGAGCTTCTTTAGATAAACTGAGAGCGTCCGGAGAGGTCGGATTTGAACCAGTTGAGAGGAGTGTGAGTGATGCCAATAGAGAGGAGTCTGTCCAGGAGGATGGTGTGAGGGATAGTGTCCAAGGCTGAGCTCAAGTCAAGCAGGATGAGAATGGATAGGAGACCAGAGTCAGCTGCCAGGAGAAGATCATTGGAGATTTTGAGGAGTGCTGTTTCGGTGCTGTGGAGTGGGCGGAAACCGGACTGGAATTGTTCAAAAAGATTATTGTGAGATAGGTGGGAATGGAGCTGAGAGGCAACAGTTTTTTCAAGGATCTTGGAAAGAAATGGAAGATTGGAGATTGGACGGAGGTTACTGAAATCAATCGGGTCTGCCCCAGGTTTCTTGAGAATTGGGGTGACAGCACCTATAGCTAAACTGATTGGACATAGTTTAGATGGACACATATGTGACCTGCAGGTCAGGAGAAAGACATAAAGTCTCCTGTACTGTCTCTAGACCTCAACCTGAGTGAAAGAAGCTCAGAGACCAGAGTAAAGTGTCTCGGTCTAACCAGAAGACAATGCACCTCATCATCAGGCCTTTAAAGGATAACTTTCGTTTTTTACAACCTGGACCTTATTTCTAGCATCAAATACGATCATTTACTCACCCTGACAACTTTGGTGTCATTTGGAGTCGTTTTGACGAAATTAGCCCCAATCGAGCGGCGCGTATATCCGTACAATGCGGGAACACGGGGCACCCAATGCAGCCTCTAAATAACACATTATCCGCCGCAAAACTCGTTCATTTCGCCAATATTTTGTGATGATACACTAGTGTTATTCCCCTCCGAGCCCGTGGTGGCATGTTATCAACATCCTGCTCCTCCAGGCTGACCTACTAACCTCAGATCTGGATGATGTCATCTCCGACCGCTGCCCGGCTCGTTCTGATAATAATCATTCCGCTTCGGCATTCTGGTCCTTTTTAGCTCAACTAGCCAGAGCTGTAGTGAGGATCCAGGCTGAGGAGAGGAAGCCTGTGGAAGCTGAACTTCATCCAGCTGCTCATTTTGTTCTGACAAGTCAGAAACATGCAGAAACGGACCATAGCATTAGCGATAGCAAGTTAGCCGCGCCGCCGTCGGAGATGACATCATCCAGGTCAGCGGTTAGTAGGTCAACCTAGAGGAGAAGGATGTTGATAACATGCCACCACGGGCTCGGAGGGGAATAACACTAGTGTATCATCACAAAATATTGGCGAAATGAACGAGTTTTGCGGCGGATAATGTGTTATTTAGAGGCTGCATTGGGTGCCCCGTGTTCTCGCATTATACGGATATACGCGCCGCTCGATCGGGGCTAATTTCGTCAAAACGACTCCAAATAACACCAAAGTTGTCAGGGTGAGTAAATGATCGTATTTGATGCTAGAAATAAGGTCCAGGTTGTAAAAAACGAAAGTTATCCTTTAAGGAGACAGGACAAATTCACAGTCTTCACAGTCTGCTGAAGACAAAACCTGAACTCCAAACCTTATACAGTATATCATCCATATAATCAAACATGTCTATACCATGTGTGCATGGTAGTGGCTGCAGTCAGCTCTAGAATAGAGGAAAGAATAATGTAAATCCTACCACAGGAGCTTCCAGGGTCTGAATACTTTATCATTTTAATTAGCAAAGTATACAGTGAAAATCAAAGGGGGAGGATGAAATCAACAATAATATATTTATCATTTTAATATGAAGTAGGCCTATACAACACATTCAGCAGCTAGTGAAAGCTGCACCCTGTGAGGTCAGTGTGATCAAAGCCTCTCCAGGTGAAGCAGTCTATGTTAGGATGCTGGATAATGTATAATGTAGATGGAACTATATCAGTATTTAAAGGAATCAGATCAGAAACTAGTGGGTTGTGATGCTTCAATGTGAAATGTTGTGACTGTTGTCTCTCCAACAGGGACTGGGACATAGAGCAGAGGTATGACGAGCCAGTCAGAGAGCAGGAGGACAACCTACACCCAATCAGCTGAAGGCAGAGGCGGGTCATTTAAAAACAGCAGTAACGTTTTCAGATTTTTGAATGAGCAGTGTTGATCCAGGATCAGTGACTGTGTTTAGAGTCCAGAGCTTAAGACCAGAGTGTTTTTTCTTCTTCTTTTCCATGTTCCTTGATTACAATGTAAAACAAACTAATAAAGAATGACTCCTAGAAAGATTCTGATTTGCCTTCCATGTCCAGTAGTTGGATACTGGTGCTCAGGAGTTCTGTCTGGAAAGTACAGCTCCAGAAAACAGAACAAACAACATCAACAGCAATTGATGTGATAATGCTGGTGCTGTCCAGTTACATTGTGTTCCTGTCCTGTGCATCCTTCCCTCCACATTTCCCAAGTAACAAGGTGCTTAACAATAAAATGGTTTGTGCAATATAAAATTCATGACATTATAACATTAAAATACAGGAAAACAGAATAAAAACAAAAAATAATTTGTTTAAGAATGCCAGACGATAAAGGGGAGTTTTAAAGCAGATATCAGTGGAATGTTTTTGTTAATATAAGTCCTAAATAGTCCTATTTTCCGTCAGCAATCACTTACATGGAGTGTTTCAGCCGTAACACGAGTCTCTCCGTCACTCTGCTCTGCTGTAAACCAGGAGAAAACTTTCCTTGTGGGATACAAGTGTTATCCAATGAGGAGAGAGAACGGCATGAAGGGCTGTGTGTGCAGCCAAGGGATGCGCGTGAATGTGGTCACGTAGCACGAGGACCAATAGATGCCTGACGAGGGCGGGGGCTGCTAACTCATGGTGCGTTCAAGGAAACTCGTACTTTGTGTTTTTCCTTCCTGTGAAGTCATACCAGTTCGATCTGGTACGAGTTCACGGATCAGAAGTTACGAGAGGCCGTTATAGTGACTTTCACAGACAAAAGGACGGTAAAAACACGAGTTACAGGTTACCTGGAACGCTACAAAGTTGTAGTTTTGACTTGAAGCTGTAACTTACGGTTTCAAAAGCCTGCCTTGAACGCAGCATTAGCCGAAACGGCCGTACCGCTGATATCTGCTTTAAGAAATGATTTAAAACAGGACATAGAGTTTTCCTGCCTTAGATCTCCAGGCAGGGCGTTCCACAGCCGAGGGGCCCGGGAAGCGAAAGCCCGGTCCCCTCTAGTAACCACTAGAGGGCCCTGCCAGCAGATCTCAGGTCAGGCTCATAAAAGTTTAGCATGTCACCAATGTAGGCAGGAGCCTGACCGTTTAAGGCTTTAAAAACGAGCAGTAAAATCAATTGTAAAACTCACAGGTGACCAGTGAAGAGCAGCAAGGACTGGCGTAATGTGGTTACTTCTGTTGGTACCTGTTAAAAACCTTGCAGCTGCATTTTGGATCAAGTGTATTCTGTAATCTTTGAATATTTCATTTTCTGATGCTGGAATACAGTGCATCACAATAATCTAGCCTGGATGTGATGAAGGCGAGGATGACCTTTTCTAAATCTGCACTAGAGAGGAAGGATTTCATCTTGTCTAGTGGTTTCAGCTGGGAAAAGCAGGACTGCCGCGCCTTGGTAACCAGAGCATCAAAGGAGAGTTCTGAATCAAAGATGACGCCCAGGTTACGGGCCTCATCACGAATGTTGCTGGACAGAACACCAAGACCAAGAGGGTGGATGCTCACTGTGCAGGAGCCAGCAGGGGTGACAACCAGCACTTCTGACTTGAAGTTGTAGGACATCCAGATGCCAGAGCCATCAGACCCAGGTTTTAAAGGGACATTTCAGTTGTGTGTCGTCTGTAGTTGTGTAGTGGCCACTAGGTGGTGCTGTAACACAACACATGACCACAGGGGTGCAGCAGTCTGAATGAGTGTGAACATGTGATTAAACTCTGCATGCACCACCCTCATGAATTCAGCCAGTGCTTCAAGGGCAGGTGGTGTGTGTGTGCATGTGTGTGTGTGTACTTGCATGTACCCCAGTTAATTATCCCACATCCCTCCTGATTTAACGAGCATGACGAGCGTTTCCTCCACTGCAAAACATATTCACCTCAAACTAAACTTGTGAAAACATAAAGGGGAAAATATTCCAGACGTTGCGCTAAGCCGGCAACTTTTCCTCGAGTGCTTCAGTGGATTAAGAGACCTGGTCAGATAAGCAGCTGCCCCTAACAAGTGACCTGAGGTAATTGGCCGGGCTAACGAGGAGACTGTGATAAGGGGCCGGCCGGACCGCGGTGGCTCAGATGAGATAATGTTAACGAGAACGCCGCTCTGTGATCGACTGCCAAAACGCTGCAGAGAAGAAGAGCTCGCTATTTCCACATGGTTTAATTGGCAATTACAGACACAGAGAAGCTGCTCTGCTGGGACTGGGGTGAGAGCCCCAGACACAGCTGCAGCCCCTGGTCCTGGGTCTGTTATTCTGTCAGTCACAGTCACAGTTGTGTAAGTTTCCTTTACATCAAACTAACTTTCCAGTCTGGTATGAACCGTCTCTGTCATGTGATTTAGATTCATTTTGGTTTGAATCCATTTCTTGATTGGATCATTGTTAAAAATAAAACTGTCACCAGAGAAATAATAGATAAAGGTTGACTTCACACTTTTTCTTCTCCCATTAGTCATCTCCTGATGCCTCTGAATAACTTTTGTCATGCACTGTTATGTCATTTTCCAATTTAGGTTCGATGCAGAAGCAATGAATCCTCTCTTGAAGACAATGAATAAACTCTGAATACACAACGTCAAGGCAACAGGTTGATTAATTGTTTAGTGTAACCAGCAACAGAATGATGCATTACATCAGAGAGGATGGTTCATTAAAAGTCAAGGTTATATATTTTTGGGGCTTTTTGCCTTTATTACAGTCAGGAGAGATAGGACATGTGGAGGACTGTAGCCTCAGCATGGGACACCCGCTCAACCCACAGAGCCACACGGCACCCCAATCATTTTATAAGATTTTCTGTGACTCAGACTGAGGAGGACAAGCACCTGTTTCGGTTTAGACTCTGAGCTCTGCACATTATTAACTCTGTGTCTTGAAGACTGGGATCAGTGGAAGCAACAAAACACCATCTGACACAGTAGAATTGAGATGTAAATGTAAATGTACTTTATTTATACAGCCCTTTAAAACAAACCTTTCGGTGTACCAAAGTGCTTCACAGTGGGTCATAAAAGAGAAGAAAATTTTTTAAAAAAAACAATAAAAAACAGTGAAGGCAATAAAATGCAGCAAAATCAAATAAGTTAAAATAAGATAAAAGTGTCATCACGCTACTGGGTATTAAAAGCCATCCTAAATAAATATGTTTTTAGGCTCGATTTAAAAAGACCCAGTCTTTATATTTTGACCTGGGCACGTCAAGCTATTGGTTAGTTGACCATAGAGCTCTACCAGGATTTTGGACAGTTAAAAGCTCAGATAAATACAGTGAGGCCAGGCCGTTAAGTGCTTTACAAACAAACATTAAAAGTTTAAAATCAATTCTGTAAGGGACAGGGACCCAGTGAAGGGAGTTAAAGGGATAGTAGCATTTTTTTTAAAGTGGGGTTGTATGATCTACAAATAGCCCCTAAGTACTTTAATTGCAGTAGAAGACTCTCTGCACTCCTCTCGTTAGCAACGCCAGCCCATAGCCCTGCCCAGAGATTTACAACATACATTGTTGTGAATGGACCCAAAGATACGGCCTATTTTCGTGGCCTAAAAGAGGTTTTACCTGAAAAGTGCAGGAAAAACACAGTTTTTATTTGGAGCTAACCAACTGCTGATCGGCGGGGTAAATCTCTGGGCAGGGCTATGGGCTGGTGTTGCTAACGGGAGGAGTGCAGAGAGTCTTCTACTGCAATTAAAGTACTTAGAGGCTATTTGGAGATCATACAACCCCACTTTAAAAAATGCTACTATCCCTTTAAGAACAGGAGTAATGTGCTCACATCTATTAGTGTTAAAAGACGGGCAGCAGCGTTTTGGACAAGTTCAAGGCGACTGAACGAAGACTGGGAGACGCCAACATAAAGTGCATTGCAATAGTCCAATCTAGAACTGATTAACGCACGGATGGCTTTCTCGAGGTCATGACAGTTTAAAAATATTTCGACTTCAGCCAGAAGATGTACGTGGAAAAAGCTAGTGCTGACGACATTACTGATTTGTTTGTCAAACTTCAGATGACTGCCAGAGGTCACTCCCAGATTCTTGACGTTTAAACTGAGCTTTGAAGACAGATGTTTCCCTCAGAACTTGGTGGAGACCAAACACAGAGCCAAAAGAAGGCAACCCTGGACTGAGGTCCATCAGGTGGAGACACCTGATTTTCAGTGATCTTATAGATAGTACTTGACGGGAGCGTACCTATGTTCCCCAGGTCCTATGTTCCCCGGGTCCTATGTTCCCCTATAGGGGAACATAGGACCCTCTTTTTGAAAATGGGTCCTATGTTCCCCGTTTTTACCAAAAAGGGTCCTATGTTCCCCGGTCGCAATACATACTGGGGAACAGTGGGGAACATAGGACCTTTTTTCAAAAACAGGTCCTATGTTCCCCGCTGTTGCTGATCTATGGACTCCATCTATCTGGCCTGTCTAACCTCTACCTGGTCTTTTTACTAAACTTAACCAACTCCCTTCTTCATTGCCTAAACCTAACCAATGGGGCAATTACACTTCTCACTCAAAGTCACAACTCAACTTCTCACTCAAAAATAGACCAAAATATGGCAAGTCACAACTCCACTTCCAGGTATGGGACCAAAAATGGCATGTTCCCCGGGTCCTTTTGGGGAAAAGCGGGGAACATAGGATCCTTTTTCTAAAATAGGGTTCTATGTTCCCCGGTCTGGACACAAAGGGGAACATAGAACCCTTTTGGGGAAAAGCGGGGAACATAGGACCTTTTTTTTAGAAAAGGGTTCTATGTTCCCCTGTCCCATACAAAGTGGGGAACATAGGACCTGGGGAACATAGGACCCGGGGAACATAGGGATGATCCCGTACTTTGACTTGGGCTCTGGAGGTGACAACATGTCAGGTTCTGCAGAGATGAACTGCCCTCTAGTGGCCAAAAGTCTTCAACTGCTTTATTATTGTATCATCTGCATTATTAACCAGTGTGGTACGTGTTCTCCTCAGACTCTAACATTACACAGTGCAGTTTAAAAAACACTTGTCCTCCCCGAAGACATTGAACTCCCCACGCAGCAGCGTTCACAGCGGCTGCTGCTCTTTATGTTTGTAGGACTTTATTGGCATTTTTACAAATAGGGCAATTACCAACATGCCTTAGGCCCTTTAAGCTGCTGTTATTGGAGCGCTCACCATGTATAGCAGTGGAGTGAGGAGGAGGGGGAGGCTGGGAGGGGTGGAGGGGTGGGGGGTGGAGGAGGTAAGGAAAGAAGGAACAAAGTGAGATAAATGGGGGAGAGCTTTTAATTTGGCGAGGCTCAGTGAAGCTGCATGTGGGGACTGAACCTTCACAGAGACTTGCTGCCGTGGTAACGGGGTAAAGAGAGGGAGAGAGAGAGAGAGAAGGAGTGAGAGAGGTACAGTAGCGTGTAAATATAAAGAAGGCGGGGGGGGGAGTCAGGGGGGTAGCAGGGGGTGTCTCACCAGTTTGAGAGGAGGGACGCCAGAGAAACCGCCTCCCCTGAGGACACACACACACACACTCACTAACACACACACACACACACACATGCACACACACACACGCACAAACTGTGGGGAAGAAAGCAAAGGGAAAGGAAAAAGCAGTGAGTGCAGCAGACTGAACAAGGAAGGAAGAGGAATGGAGCTGAACAGAGCAGTCTGAGCGTGACACACACACACACACACACACACACACACACACACACACACACACACACACAGTGAGGAGCGTCAGACGGAGCGAGGCGGCAGCAGCAGCAGGAGTGTGTGAAGAAACCAGAGCCGCTGAAACAGCAGACGTCTGCTGGAGCGGCGGCCGGCGGCTGCCTGACAGTCCAGGATCAGGGCTCACTGAAGGTTTTACAGCTCTGATCCTGCTGGATGGAAAAGTTGATCTGCTGGAGCATCCTGGACCTGCATCCTGGACCTGCATCCTGGACCTGCATCCTGAGACCTGCTGGACCGAGACCTGCTGGACCGAGACCTGCTCCTCCAGCTGCGCTCAGGCTTCTGATGAAGGATCACTCAGTGTCACACATGGAGAAGTCCAGTCATCTGGACCTCAGACCTGCTGATGCTGCTTCAGGTCATTAATGTTCCTGTTGCCCAAAGGAGACACAGCCTGGAGGATCACAAACATTCATCATTTTGTTCCATAAATGAGGAAGAGAGGTATTTTCTGATCTGGACTCACAGGAAGCAGGATTACAACAAGGTTTTTTTTAATTCTTCAACCCACTGGAGATGTTTAGTGTTTTTGCCACCGCAGCCTTCAGTCCCACTTCTGAAGTTTATCATCATCTCTTCAAAGGCAGCAGTTTTGTGAATTAAACGTGGAGACCTGCGCTCAGTCCAGGAACTCTTAGGGGGTTAAGTCCTGTTTTTTTGGAGTTGATCACCCCCTGAAGCTGAATTATCTCTGAAGTTGTGTAGTGAAAAAAGTCTGTGAATGCTGCTTTTAGAGCAGGATAACAAACATTTATCGTTTCACACTCAAAAAAGGGAGAAGCCAAAAGTTAAGTTTTTGATTATCACCTCAAAGAAAAAGCAGACCTCTGAGGAACTGTCTGGCATCTGGATCTGTGAAACACCAACTCATGGGCTGGCATCTTTCTGAATGGTAAGCTGTAAGATATCACATTTTGTTGTATAGTCCAAATCAAACACAGTTGACAGCTTGATAGAAATCCACAGCTGCTTCAGAAACAGATCAAGGACTCTAACAGGCCACTGTCAGACTTGTAGGAGTCTGCATCGCAAAACCTGTTTTTATTCTGAGAACAGCCATTTAACCCCTTCCTCTTCAGCATCTCTTGAGACTTGTGTAAGAACAGGATCTGCTCCATCCTCCATGTGAGACTGCGAGGAGTTAACGGTGGCGCTCTGGGACTGCTGGACTTGAGGTCTCGAGGACTGTCTGCTTTGAATTTGTGAGAAAGTAAAATATGACAGTGAGGAGCAGCAGCTGAATGCAGGGGTTTGTCGGCAGCTCGTCACATCTGAGCGACAACCATCTGAGTTTGATGTGAGTTGTGTTCATAATGAAACATCCAGACAAACATCAGACCTGCCCACGTTTCCACTCACTGTCTAGTTGGGTGCATTTATGAAAAAAAAAGCACCTAATCGTAAAAAAATTCTAACAAAAGGTTTCTCAGTTGTTTTTTATAGTATTAGATGTCCTTAATAACATACTAAAAGTTTACCAAAGTTTGACCACTAGAAAGGTGTCATTTTCAGGATGGCGTCCTAATGTAAATGTAATGGGTTGAAAGCCTGGAGAGACGCTCCAGGTGAATAGGGTAAAATTTTTAACTAACAGGTATCACCATGAAACTTTCCAAGTTTATCACTTACATTAAGACAAATATTTTTTGTATTACAAGTTTTGTCAAATTTTATGTTTAAATATGTAAATGAGACAATAGCTAATTAAATATGCGCTAAATTGCATACTTTTCCAGAACTTTTCCAGATCCACTTCAGCAGCACTTACACACACCAAACCTTCCAGTTTGATCATTTTCCATATTCTGAAGGTTTTTACAGAGGGGATTGTTGATATATCATTCACAGCCTCATTTATACAATATTTGAGTCCTGAAAACATGGCGAAATTTGGTTTATTTAGGGCTGGTGACAGTATTTTCTCATTCACAAAGTGGTAAAAAGAGATATCCAAAATCCCCTCAGTAAGACCTTCTTACTCTTATGTGGTCTAATGTGTCAACAAAATAAAACAAGACTTTTGAAAGTGGCTTTATCCATTAAATTTTTGGATCTGGAAAAGTATGCAATTTAGCGCATATTTAATTAGTTATTGCCTCATTTACATATTTAAACATAACATTTGACAAAACTTGTAATACAAAAAATATTTGTCTTAATGTAAGTGATAAACTTGGGAAGTTTCATGGTGATACCTGTTAGTTAAAATTTTGGGCTTCAACCCATTACATTTACATTAGGACGCCATCCTGAAAATGACACCTTTCCAGTGGTCAAACTTTGGTAAACTTTTAGTATGTTATTAAGGACACCTAATACTATAAAAAACAACTGAGAAACCTTTTGTTAGAATTTTTTTACGATAAAGTCATAAATGCACCCGACTGTCCAGGCGTCGGCTGCACCAAACCTATCTGACCATAACAGCAGCTATCTAGTTTTATCTCCTGGGAGCTACTTTGAGAACCAGCTGCAGCAGCTCTCACTTCCTCACCACCCACATTCCCATCAACAAGAGACCATGCTGATATTTTAAGAAGATGACTGAGTGACCATCTCCTGGTTTTCCTTCCTTTAGGATTTGGGGACTTCTAATTTCTTCATCTGGGGAGTCTTTGAGGACAGACAGCGCTCGGCAGCAGCCCGCTCTGCTGACTTCTGGCAAGTATCTGCCTTCTCTAAAGTGGTAGCTGTGGTTTGTAATTTTTTCCCCCCCTTGCAGTTCATGGTTTGGATGCTTCAGTGAAAGGAACCACAACCACAGGAGGAAATTGTAATAAAGGCTAAATAATTGTAAGGATTTGTGAATGTCTGAAGACAGGAACTGAGGGACACCAGACTACTGATGTCTCCGTGTTAGAGGAAGCAGATAAAACCAGACCAGTCTCTGACAAGATCTCTCTTTAGAATCTACAAGACCCAGAGAGTCTGGTCCGACCGCGCAAAATGAGAAGATAATTAGCTTTTTCAACATGAAACGAGACGGCTGTCAGAGAGGCTGCCCTCCTGAGCGCTGAACTTTGGGAAGTCTCCTCTAACTCTGAAAGACTCCGGTCTTTCTGTCGACGAGCTGAGAAGGTGTAAAAATCCACATGATTTAAAAAAAAATTCTACAATTTCAAAGTTTAGCAAAAGTTTGTCAGTTTTTACTTAAAGCAGATATCAGTGGAATGTTTTTGTTAATATAAGTCCTAAATAGTCCTATTTTCCGTCAGCAATCACTTACATGGAGTGTTTCAGCCGTAACACGAGTCTCTCCGTCACTCTGCTCTGCTGTAAACCAGGAGAAAACTTTCCTTGTGGGATACAAGTGTTATCCAATGAGGAGAGAGAACAGCATGAAGGGCTGTGTGTGCAGCCAAGGGATGCGCGTGAATGTGGTGACGTAGCACGAGGACCAATAGATGCCTGACGAGGGCGGGGGCTGCTAACTCATGGTGCGTTCAAGGAAACTCGTAACTTGTGTTTTTCCTTCCTGTGAAGTCATACCAGTTTGATCTGGTACGAGTTCACGGGTCGGAAGTTACGAGAGGCCGTTATAGTGACTTTCACAGACAACAGGACGGTAAAAACACGAGTTACAGGTTACCTAGGTTACCTGGAACGCTACAAAGTCATAGTTGTGACTTGAAGCTGTAACTTACGATTTCAAAAGCCTGCCTTGAATGCAGCATTAGCCGAAACGGCCGTGCCGCTGATATCTGCTTTAAAACAGTTGAAATAGTTTTTCTAAAACATGGAATGTTTTTCCCTGTTCACAACTTTTTCAGGAATCAGAGCAGTAAAAAGTCTTTGACCGAAACCAACAGAATTTTCTCTATTTTCTGACATCAAGGAAACGTTCCTGCATCTATTTTCCTTTTAAGGCGCTCATTAAAAAGCTGCAGCTCTGCACAGCTCTCAGTCATGTTGAAGGTAGATGTCTGAGAATGATTCTCAGGGAGGTTTTCCTCTGACAGACACTGTGTGTGTGTGTATGTGTGGGTTAGAATGCATCAGAGTGTATTTTCACAGCAAGCAGACTTTTAGAGAAAACGTTTGTGTGTGCGGTTGTGTGCATTCTCATGTTTCCATGCAAGTGTGTGTGCAATGCTGGTCATTAAGAGTATTGTGCATGTGTGTGTGTGTGTGTCCAGATGCCACGCAGACGGGGGCCACAGCCACATCACGCTGCCCTCTGGTGACTCGGCCGCTCCTCAGTTATTTCCTGTTGCTCAACATTTGTTGACGCGCTGTGAGAAGATAAATCAGCCAGTTTCAGCATGAAACAACAAAACCTCTGGATTTTTCTTGTGGAAACAGCACGGAGCCAAGATGGAGGTCAGGGCAGCCAACTGTCGCGCTCTGGAACGCACCACTCTGATGGGAAGAGCATGAACTGCGCTCTTCTTCTTCTTCTGTCTTAAACCAGTTGGACTCTGGTTTTCATGGACAGGGACAAAGACAAAGGCCTGAATGACGCAGCTCTGGGATTACAACAGTGATTCTGAATTTCTGCAAAGGAGCATGGGAGATCTGGAGGCATAATTGGCCAATCAGAACCTACTTCCAAAGCTGGGGTTGCCAAATATGCTGATGATGGAACTTATTACCTATTAGAACAAATTCACTTCTTTTTTTCTTTTTCTTTTTTATTAAACAACATCTAAATTTAGTTTTTCAGTGCTGGATCTTTTCAGCAGAGTGTTCAGCAACTATTCACAAGACCTCAGACAGAGGAGGATTTTGCCTGAACCCTGACATCATGCTCCCTGGAGGACTGGTATCAGGTGGAGGGGCTCGCGGCGGCGGCGGTGGCGGCAGGTTGTGCCTGCTCCGGTGGCTGGGGCTCCGCCTCTGGTCCCGTCGTGGGACCCTGGTGTTCGCCCTCCTCTGGTTCGGCTCCTGGTTGTTCCTGAACGGCCTGGTCCTGGTCCACAGGAGCATCATGTCCGACTACTGCACCGACGACAAGAGCAAGAGGATCCTGCAGAGACTGGTGAGTCATACAGTAGTTATTAAGTGGGCTCCAACAGGGCATCTCCAGCCTTGAACACAGTGAAGCTGATAATGATTGAGAGTTAAAAGGCTTATTACATGTGATTTAATGAACCCTGAAATTATATGTGATTGACAGACTGATTAAATTCCAATTCCAGTTTTTCCTCTTAAGTTGCATTGAACATGTTCAGCCCAGTTCATGGCACATTAGACTTTGTCTAGTGACTGTGTGAAAGTGGGTCAGATTGTCTTACTGATTGACTGATCGGTGCTGGCGTTCAGACAGCTGATTACAGCCCCACTGATGTATCCAACAATTTATTAAAGGGGTAGTTCACCCAAAATCCAAATTTCAGTCATTATCTACTCACTCTCATGTCGACTAAGAGCTGTGAGAATTTTCAGAGTCCTCCGTTCCTTCTCTGAGTTACGGGGGGGTCCACGCAGCAGTATTTGTCCATATAATGGTTGTGAATGGACACCACTTTTCTTGGTCCAAAAAGACACACCAAAAAACATCCAAATACCTCCATACTGCTCGTCTGTAATGTCCCTCTTGTATTGAAGCCCCCACATGAGAAATTCTATGTATGAAAGTCTATATTTGAAGCTTTTTTGTAGCGGAAGCTCCCAGTGTCTCAGTTCATTGCTCTTCCTGTGTCAGTGCAAATCACCAGCAGAACAATTTCGATACAAGAGGGACGATACAGACGAGCAGTATGGAGGTATTTGGATGTCTTTTGGTGTGTCTTTTTGGACGAAGAAAAGTAGTATCCATTTGCAACCGTTAGATGGGCATGCACTGCTACGCCGAGACCCCCGTAACACAGAAATTTGAATTTTGGGTGAACTATCCCTTTAAAAAAATATTCAATTTGATAGTTTTTCATTGTTCCATTTATTAGATGATTTAAGAGTGGGCCCTGTGTTGTTCTGTGAAGAAGAGGCCAATCTTTCTTCTTCTTCTCTCTTTTCTTTATTCTTTAAGTTGTTTTCACCCTCGGGGCCTCTGTCCATTAGATCAGGTTCTGAGCACATTACTGCTGCGCTGTTTCCCTCCTGATCCTGCTGCTATTTACTGAATCAAATCAAGATGTTGTGCTGTGCAATTCCTGTTATCAATGCACTGATCGACCTCGAATGCATCACCGTTATGATTGCGGGTTTTTGTTTTTGCAAGTTTCAAGTTCCACACATTGATTTGTCTGGAAGGAAGGAAGCTAGTCAGAGGGATGATGTATGATTGGGTGAGCTGTCTGCAGGAATGTGACATAATTACAGTTAATGGGGCTAAGACATGCAGAAGCTTCACTCCTGCCCCCTGACATCTCTGCAGAGCTGTTTACAGCCCAAACACTCGTCTGTCTTGTATCCCGCTGCTCTGTCAAGTCCTCAGCTTCCCCCAGAATATGTGGTGTGAGGGAGGATCTACCGCTCTCATCGACTGTCTCTGCGAATCGCGCCGCTGCTCATCAATCAGCCGTTTACAGTAAACAGGCAGACAGGCTGGAGATAAACGGCCAGAGGTCAATAGCTTTTAATGGGCCTGCTGTCTTATCCTCCACTGCATCTATTGGTGCACTGTGGGTAAACACTGATAACAAGACACTCTCCCCTCGTTTTCTTGTTCTCATTCAACCGCCCCTCCGCTTTATGAAGCAGCACTCGTACAGTCTCGCGTCTCTCTTCTTCCTTCCCTGTCCTCTCCTGCGCTTCATTCTGCTATAAATGGTTTTAATGGCACAGATGACTCAACAGAGAGTCAGCCCTGTGAGCGCAGCTGTTTGTAAAAGTGAGGCTGGAGTGCCGTGGCCTCAGGCGCCTCAGAGAGACACCTTTCATGTGGATGAGCAGAAGACTAGTGAGCAGGCTGTGGTGCACTGTAATCCCCTTTCTCTCAGTTACTGTGTCCAAGTGCTGTCATTGTCTTTATGACAATGATCCTGAGCAGAGGGGGCTCAGGATGGAATTCTGCTGTTTGTGGTGATTACTGTGAACTTAAAGGGATAGTTCACCCAAAATTCAAATTTCACTCATTATCTACTCACCCTCAAGTCAACTAAGGGCTGGAAGAGTTTTCAGAGTCCTCCGTGGCTTCTCTGAGTTTCTGAGTTAGCGTATCTTCAATACAAGAGGGACATTACAGACGAGCAGTATGGAGGTATTTGGATGTTGGGTGAGTAGATATCAGGGAATGTTTTTGATTAATATAAGTTTGAAATCGTCCTATTTTTTGGCCATCAAGAATCACAAAAAATCGAAAAATCGATTTTTTCACTCTAACTAGGTAATTACAGTAGTAAACCCTGCTCTGAATCTGAGGAGAAATTTTTCCCCCTTGTCCCATCAAGTGTTACTGCTCAATGAGGAAACAAGCATGGTCATGAAGGGCTGCGCGTGCAACTCTTCCGGTGACAACGCTCTGGCCAATCATTGGAAGGCAGTCAGTTGACGTCACATTTTTGGATGGATGGATGGATTTTTTAAAAAGAAATTAGACTCCAGGTCCATTTAAAATGACACAAACAGCACACAAAATACATAGTTTGCCATTAAACAAAAAAATCGTAATCGTAATCGGAAATCGATTTTTGAGAGAAGAAAATCGAGATTTTATTTTTGGGCAAAATCGAACAGCCCTAGTGAAATTTGAATTTTGGGTGAACTATCCCTTTAAGTTTTGTTTGTTGCTTGTTACTGAGTCTGTGAACACACAGCAACAGAACCACGAGAATTCAGAGGCACTGGATCATATCTGGACGTTTCATGTTGTCAATGAAAACAGATCAGGGTGTGAAATATCTGGGCAACCACATCTCAACAGTGACAAGCTGAACAGTTGTTTAAGTGCTGCGTCTCTGTGATTGATACTCTGCTGAAAACTTAGGCTGATACATTTTCGGTAGGGTTACACATTAGAGTATACTGAGGAACTGATGAGGAACAAATTAGTAACTAAGCTACACAAAATTAGAGTAGTTACTAATTTTGATGTCCAACTTTACTTTAGGGTACACAAAAAGGTTAATTAATGATTACAGGGATAGTTCAACATTTTGGCAAACTGGCCCATCACCATAACCCCTATAGTCATAGCAGTAGACTCATTACCTTTAAAGCAGAAGTAAGTTCCAGGCAGGCTTTTGAAATCGTAAATTACAGCTTCAAGTCACAACTTACTGAAAACTTCCAGGTAACCCACTCGATGTTTTTCACCTGTTTTACCGGTGAAAGTCACTATAACAGCCACTCGTATACTGAGGAACTGATGAGATCGAACAAATTACGGTCGGAAAAAGCTACACAAAATTAACAGTCCTCGTCCCTAGTTACATTCATTTTGATGCACACAAGCCCTGCATGCCGTTCTTTCATTGGATAAAAAAAAGTAGGATTAAAATGTTTTCTCCTCGGCTCAGTTCAACATGACTGACAAACTGACCCATTTTTGCCCAAACACTCTATGTAAGTGATTGCTGTCGGAAGATATAACTATTTAAGACTTATATTAACACAAATATATCACTTACTTCTGCTTTAATTGTCGTGCAAGCTATCTTTTAGAACGGCGGAGCAGAGCCGTGAGCTGCTCAGAGCTACGCTATGGACGCTAAGGGGATTTCTTGGTTTCCCTCATCAAACTCAACAAATACACAATCCAACAACTCCACAACGCTCTGGTGGACAAGTTGTGACCTGCACATTCACCACGCTATGAGATAATAACACAACGTTACCACACACAGTTGTTTTAGAGAGAAATATATGTAACGTTCCGTTATCTCATAGTGTGGTGAATGTAATACTTAGTTCCTCAATAATCACTGAAGAACTGATAATTAACTAATAGTTAGTTAATCATTAGTTCCTCAGTAATTACTCTCATTTTGTGTACCTTATTGTATAATGTTACCACATTTTCGTTTTAAAGTGAAATGATTTCTATACAACAACCCTGACAAATGCTAGCAGCTAATTAGCTACACAAATAAGAAAGTTGTAGCATTGAAATGCAGAATTCAACTGAATAACAGCTGCAGCAAAGACAACAAGGTCAGTGTCTGATTCTTGAACATACTGTGTTCACCACTGGTAGTGGCGGGTAATGAGGCTCGATCAGACGGGACCGTGGGTGGTTCAAAGTCTTTGAGGCTCTTGAAAACTCAGAGACAGCGTCGACGGCTGGGGTTTGGAGTTTTAAAATGAAAAGATTGTGGTGAGGATGTAGCCTGAGACTTCTGGAACCACTGCTCGACCTGTTTCACTGTCAAACGTCCAAGCACAACTGAGACCTTTGGAAACAATGAGGTTGTTGTCTTTGCCTCATGAATATTGTTAAGAAAAAAGGGGTGATGTGGACACTGCCTCTGTTCCTTTTTTACCCCACCCTACCCCACCCACCACCACAGGTTTAATGAATCTTCTGAAATCTCCTGGTCTGGAAACATTTTCTCCTCCTTAAAGGGATAGTTCAACATTTTGGCAAATTGGCCCATTGCCATAATCGCTATAGTCATAGCAGTAGGTTCGTTACCTTTAATTGTAGGTGTAAGCTATTTTCAGTACGGCGGAGCGGAGCTGCAGGCTGTTCAGAGCTACGCTATGGAGGCTAAGGGAATTTCTTGGTTTCCCTCATCAAACTCATCAAATACACAACCCAGCAACTCAAAAGCGCTGTTGTGGACAAGTTGTGAGCTGCAGAACCACCACGCTATGAGATAATGACGGAACGTTACGAGACGGAGCTGTTTTCGAGGTAAATACAGGGTAAATGCGGAGACTGCTTGCTGAAAAACTGTCCCTGAACGCAACGCGCATCAGTGGTTTTGCATGAATTTACCTCGAAAACAGCTCCGTTTCGTATCGTTCAGTTATTATCTCATAGCGTCGTGGTTGTGCAGCTCACAACTTGTCTACAAAAGCGCTGTGGAGTTTTGGAATGTTGTATTTGATGAGTTTAATGAGGGAAACCAAGAAATTCCCTTAGCCTCCATAGAATAGCTCTGAGCAGCGTGCTGCTCCGCTCCACCGTACTAAAAATAGCTTACACCGACAATTAAAGGTAACGAACCTACTGCTATGACTATAGCGATTATGGCAATGGGCCAATTTGCCAAAATGTTGAACTATCCCTTTAACTTTTGTTTTTCTTCGCTCCAGAAAAATGATGTGGGCACATTTCAAGCTCATAATGGAATATGGCAACACAGACACAGCGCTGTTGTTGTTGTTAAACACACACAGAGGAAATTCATTTTCCACCACAGGGGCAGTGATGTCACCCTCCTCCTCCCTCCTTGTGATAGTCAGACATCCAAAGTGGAAACTGATGAGATCCCAAATAAACACGGATCCAAAGTCAACAAACAGTGCGTGCGTGCTGGAGGAACGCTGATCTCTGGCTCCATCCATCACGCTGCTTCTCGGCTCTCGGAGGTGCAGCTCCAGTGACATGTTGACTGCGAGCAACAAGAGGTTTAGAGTTTCCAGGAGCTGGTGCGTCTCCTCACACAGAGACACAGCAGCTAATGTGGGACAGATGCAGAAAGGACCCGCTGCTCCGTAAATCTTTTCGGCTAATCCTTTTAAAAATGTGCAGATTGAACAATAAAACCTGGCGCTGCGTTTGCTGACTGACAGGTAATCCCGCCGTTGCCGCTCACATTTCTCAGTGATTGTGGTTCAGGCTTGTCTTAACTGCTTCAGGTGTTGCAGTGACAAGACCAGCAGCCTGTCAGTCCCCCCCCCCCCGTGAGATCCGCTTCCATTCTCAAACCTTTCAACCCGGCTTTGAATTTGCGGATTTAACTGTGAATGTGGTGAAACTTTTTTTCACAGAGTACTTGAGGCTCTGTGATACATCAACGGCGTGGGGTTGAGTGAAAGATTAGATCTTTGTTTGGATTTAGATACATGTAATAAATCAAATGAAATAGAAAGAAACCTGAACCCATCATGAAGCAGTTCTAACAGAGTGAGCTAGAGAGAGACCTGTGGCCTCATTTAGAAAACCTTTGCAGAGGGTTTGTACTATAAATGTGCATGTGCAACAAAGCTGAATACTGCACACACAAGAAAGGAATCAGATGTGCACACACACGCACATGCACGCACACACCTCCAGGCAATTTTCCCTTTATTAAATCACAATCAACTTGGAGATGTGTGCACTTGGAACCACCTCATAATCCACCCTCCATATGCAGACTTTCAACCATAAATGGTCAGTGAAGCAATTCATGAATGCTCATGTATAGAAATGGCCCTGTTGATCAGTGGGTCTTTATACAATGAATCATATGACGAGTGATAGGTCTGTGGAAAAGAGGGATTTATTGATAATGATTGATTGCTGATTACGTTTCGGAAACTGGATACTGTGGAAAATTGCCTTATGATGTCAGCCTGTTCTTCCACAGTCTGTGGAGGGAACTCAATGTACTGGTTATTCATTTTAATAATTCCATCCAACTCCGCAGAAAGGCTGTGATCTTCCAGACCAAGGAGAGAATTTAACAGAATAACAAAATTCACGCTAAGGGTTGTGTTTTTATGGATGCCTTGGCATTTGTGTCCTTTGTTTTTATGTTTATTTTAATGGCTGAGGTTATTTATTTAAAATAGGGACAATACATATTAATGGACATATTCATGTAAATATGCAAGATTATAGCCAATGGCTAATTTCCATCCTTACTTTCTTCGGCAGGTTGATGTTAACATAGACAACAGTGAAAACAAGTAGAACAATTAATGACAACAAGTGAAACAATTAGTCTTAATGGCTAATTACAGAGAGAGAAAAAAAACATAGGACAGAAAAAAGACAAAACAACAATGAAACCGTACAGTGGATCAAGAAACATTCCGGCCCAGGGTCCGGGATATCAGAAGGCTGATTAAAGTGCAGAGTGCTGTAGTGTTCAAGTGGTGAGTGTGTAATTATATTGCAGGTTGCCCGATTGCATAGTACATATAAAGTGCTATTTTAAAGGCACAATACTCAATACATATTACGTTACCCATTTTAAGAATATAAAGTGCGTCTTGCCTTGCACGTTGCCCTAGTACCTGAGAAGTAGACGGTTCCCCCAACAGTTCAACAAATATACACATTTAGACATGACTGACAACAGCGTTGTTCTTCCAATAGCCCATTTTTGAAAATGTTTGTCTTTCAACATCACACTGGAGGACTGTAGTTGTAAATGTGTTCATTAGTGTGTACTGTCCCCAAACAGTGAACAACAGTTCATGTGTCAAATATACACATTTAACAAAAATGGTGAATTCTGTTACACAGACATGACTGACAATTAAAATACGAGCTTACATTTAAAGGGATTGTTCTTCCCATTATCTACTCACCCTCAGAGTCAGTATTTGTGCCTTCTCTGAGTTACGGGGGGGTCCACGCAGCAGTATTTGTCCATATAATGGTTGTGAATGGACACCACTTTTCTCTGGAGCTTAAAAAATATATTTAATTTGATAGTTTTTCATTGTTCCATTCATTAGATGATTTAGGAATTTTTCCTGTAATGTCTTGTATTGAAGCCCCGACATGAGAAATTGTTCGGAAAAAAATGAAATAACTTTATATTTTAAGCTTGTTTGTAGCGGAAGCTCCCAGTGTCTCAGTTCACTGCTCTTCCTGATTTGCACTGATACCGGAACAATTTCTCATGTCAGGGCTTCAATACAAGAGGGACATTACAGATGAGCAGTATGGAGGTATTTGGATGTTTTTTGGTGTGTCTTTTTGGACGAAGAAAAGTGGTATCCATTCACAACCATTATATGGACAAATACTGCTGCTGCTAACTCAGAGAAGGGACATAGAACTCTGAAAATTCTCACAGCTCTAAGTCGACATGATGGTGAGTAGATAATGAGTGAAATTTGAATTTTGGGTGAACTATCCCTTTAATCTGGCTTCAGTTCACCATCCTGCCAACTTCCTCTGTCTGTTACCAAAATGTGCCAGATAACTGAGGATGTGAGTCTTTGAGTGATTGTACAGTATACACAGGTTTCACATGTTTGCCTGTTTCTGGGTTAGCCTGGGGGGGTAAGTGGAGTCAGAAACGGCAAAGATGGTGGTGGTGGTGAAACAGTTTAATCAATCTTGTCAAAGATCCCACACTTATTATCAGCTCAAAAACCACTGATGCAGACATTCATGGTCCCCAGATGATGGGCTGGGTGAGTGTGGTCGCCACTCAGTGGTTTTCATTGAGCTGTTTAAAGGGTGATTCTCTGTAACGGGTGCCTTTTGTGTCCCACAGGTTTAACTCAAAGATTTAAAAAAAATAGGAAACCAACAAAATGCATTTAAACCAAGAAACAGAAAAAAGCATTTGTATTTCCCATATAACAGACAAAAATTGTTTGAAAAAAAATACATTAATCACATTTTTATGGGTTTCTGAGCATCAGATGACAACCAAAAATGCATGTCCCCAGTGACCAAAGTCTCTTTTCCATTCAATCTAAAACAAATAAAAAATGCTATTGACCCTAAGTTTTTTCTGCTAATATAACCATTTGCTGGTCTACTTTAACCAAAATAAAAGAAATCTGGAAAAAAAATCATTAATTTGTCATTAAACGGCACTATGTAATCATGTCCCCCAGTTTTGTTCAACCCCGTAACAGCATAGCATTTCCAAAAACCACTGATGCAGACATTCATGGTCCCCAGATGATGAGCTGGGTGAGTGTGGTCGCCACTCAGTGGTTTTCATTGAGCTGTTTAAACAGCTGCTGATGGTGGAGGGGGGGGGGGGGGGCTGTGTAATTTAATCTGTGCATTCACACTCCCCTGAGGATGCACCGTAGAAACTGTGTTGATGGTCTGACTTTGCATCTAGCACAACCCTCAAGACACAGCAGAGTGGAAATAGATGCATTAGGGAGCTTTGTGTTTGGATTATAATGATGGATTCTGCAGGGATAAGCTTTAAGTAAATGATCATTAAATGGCTGTCATTCTGGGTATCATTCTGGTTATTACAACAGTCAGGTCATTGTAGTACATGATTAAAACTCAGTGTGGTTATTTATTTGTTCACTGTAAAGAATGGTGGTGGGATAAAGATAAAAATACACTCTTGGGAAACTGGGCTTTGTGTCCATTCATCTCTGACATTTTGGTATGAAAACAAATCATCTTATTTTGGGCTCCAGCGGAGAAAATCCTCCGGAGAAGTGGTAGCTTTCTCTCATCGTGCGACTCCAACTCTGCCGCCTGGTTTGGTGATGATAGTGAGTTCCTGTCGTCTTCCTGCCCTCCGGCCTTTCTGTCCCACACTGTAGAATAAATGAATTTGTGTTGCTGGAGCAGCTTCGTCACAAACACACCTCTCCGTCCTCCATGACCCCGTCCATCCTTCTTGCAACATGCAGCTTTGCAGCGTGGAAAACTGGGAGGATTTTTCTTTATTAGAAAACACATCAAAGAGGAGCCTTCAGCCCCCTCCACCCCCTCTACACACACACTTTGCTGCTATGTCGATATTGCAACATCAAACACAGTTGTAATGTAGAATTCATGTCCATGTCCATCTCAATCCTGAATATGTCTTAGTCACACCAGGGTTTTTCTGAGAGAGAGATATTGATAAAGATGAAGGCTGTTTTTGGAGGAGGTACTAATCTTCTTGGAGTCAGAAAGTTGGTGGGTAAAGCTGGAAAATCCAATTACATGTTTCTGAAGTGTTGGATTGGAAGCTGCAGTTACTGGACTTAAAGAACTGGATTTCTGAGAACTTTTCGTTGTTTTTCTGGTAAGACTTTTGCCCAATTCCAATTCTATTTTTCATCCCCTACCCCTGGCCCTTAAAGGAGTCATCACCCGGAAATCGCAATTTCTCTTGTTAAAACATGCATATTGGTGTTTGACCTCAGTTGAAACTTGCCTGAAAAGCTGGAGTTTGAAAGCGGCGTTTTTTTTCATTTGTCTTTTTGCCGAACAGGAATTATTTACAAAGGGTGTGCCTTCCTAAAGCAGGAGATTTTGATTCTGCTCCTATTCCGTCACCTGGAAAAACTTGAATGGTTTCACCACCCAACCCCGTACCCTCCGCTAGAAATGCATTGGGTAGGGGGCTGTTTATGTTTTAGGAGTCTGCATGTCTTTGGTAATCTCGCGTGATAAAGTCAGGGTAGGAAAAAGGGTCAGAACAAGCTCAATGTTTGATTTTAATTTTTTTTTTTTACTAAACTTAACCAACTTTTCCACATTGATCCAAACCGATCCAAGGGGGCAGAGCAAAAACCATTTATTTTTTAACCCTTGCCCTTGAAACGGAGCTACAAGGGGTAGGGGTAGAAAGTCAACCCCTGAACTGGGACACCACTTCAACAGTCACACACGTCATCAGTGTCTCTGCTGGCTTGCACATAAGCAGACGTGATTGAGCTTTTGCCATAAATCCTGTATTAATGAAATAAAATAGCTCGGCTACATCGCATTAGCACCTTCGGGGCTAGCTACTGGGGGCTGTTTTTGACCAAGTTTACAAGATGTCTGTTTTTCTGCACAGTGGCTATAGAAGTGCCCAGAGGGACATGGGCCTTAGGCAAAATATGACCACTTGTATTGATTTTTTAACTAGCTAATAATAATGTATCATGACTTTCTATAACCCATCAGACTGTCCTCACTTTACTTAAAGCATCCAATGACCGCTTATAAACAACTTATAATGTATCATGAGTGTCCTCACTTTACTTAACCGCTTATAATGGTTTATAATCACTAAAAGCATTATACATCTCATACAGCCATTATTTGACATAACACTTATAATAAATTATAATCATGTTATAATGTATTATAACTGTGATTATAATGCTTAATACTTTGTGGTACATTATGAAGCTTGAAGCCTTATAACACATTATAAAAAAACATTATAATCTGCTTATAATTGTTATTATAACACATAATGAACATGTATAAGTCATTATAACACTAATTATATTATTATAACCGCATTATGATCGCATCATAATGCGTTATAAGGAGGGGCCTCATAGAAAGTGTTACTAAACTTTGTTTTCCAGGTTTGTTATAAAAGAAGAAACCTTAATTCTTTTCTGCCTCTGCCTCTAGATTCAGGTTACATCCTTGTTTATCCACAAGGTCTGGAGTAACCTCATTCACAAGATCAGAATCATGTCTGTTTGCTTTTTCATTTCTACCTAAATCCACTCAGTTTGTTGTTGAGCCCAGGCGGAACAAACTCTGAACAAATTCTCTTGAGGCATTATTAAGACCCACAGGAATGAGACAGATAGATGAACAACCTGAAAATATGACTCCAGCTTAGACTGCCAACACAGACACATAAAAAAAAATACATTTATTACTCATATTTATTACATTCTTCTTAAAAGGGAACTATAAAAGTCTGGTCTCTTCTCCTCTGTGTTGCTAGCCCTCCTCCCAGCCATGTGCATTTGTTTACAACAAAGCCGGTGAGAAATCTTTACGTTATTTATTATATACATTGTTATGATGTGTATATTTGTGTCATCTTATCTATCATAAACAAGAGATAACGGGTTATGGGGCACGTTTGTGTGCACCTGGTCGGAGGCTCGGTTGGTTTTCAGCCAAGAGACGCTAGGTGGAAGCCTCCATTCTCCCTGGAACTAGTTACAAGTCATTTATTCAACCAGCACTAGGGCTCTGAAGCTACAATGTAGCATAGTTAAAGGGATAGTTCACCCAAAATTCAAATTTCACTCATTATCTACTCATCCTCATGTCAACTAAGAGCTGTGAGAATTCTCTGAGTCCTCCTTTCCTTCTCTGAGTTACGAGGGTGTCCGTACAGCAGTATTTGTCCATATA
The DNA here is from genome assembly GCA_030347415.2 of Decapterus maruadsi. NCBI lineage: Eukaryota > Metazoa > Chordata > Actinopteri > Carangiformes > Carangidae > Decapterus > Decapterus maruadsi. Next base: position 22,295,910 of record CM064890.1, on the reverse strand, counting down.
ATGGTTGTCAATGGACACCAACTTTCTTCGTCCAAAAAGACACACCAAAAAATATCCAAATACCTCCATACTGCTCGTCTGTAATGTCCCTCTTGTATTGAAGCCCTGACATGAGAAATTGTTCAGAAAAAAAGTCTATATTTGAAGCTTGTTTGTAGCGGAAGCTCCCAGTGTCTCAGTTCACTGCTCTTCCTGTGTCAGTGCAAATCTCACGTGATCACGTTTGCACTGACCGGCGGAACAATTTCTCATGTTGGGGCTTCAATACAAGAGGGACATTACAGACGAGCAGTATGGAGGTATTTGGATGTTTTTTGGTGTGTCTTTTTGGACAAAGAAAGTTGGTGTCCATTGACAACCATTATATGGACAAATACTGCTGCGTGGACCCCCCCGTAACTCAGAGAAGGGACGGAGGACTCACAGAATTCTCACAGCTCTTAGTCGACATGAGGGTGAGTAGATAATGAGTGAAATTTGAATTTTGGGTGAACTATCCCTTTAAGGTAAACATCTTGTATAGTTCCTCTTTAACTGATGCACAATCATGCACTTTGATTCACTTTCCAATATATTTTTTTCTAGATGTCGTAAGAGATCTGATCATCGTCCACTCAGCTTACACCATCTCATGCCTGACAGTGGACAGAGCAGCAGAGCAGAGTTACACACAGTCGATATCAGCTTCCTCTCAGTCAGCGCTGCCATCTGGGTTTTCATTCGGCGGTGAGGAGGATTCATGTGTCATGTCTACACAAAAGCGCAGCTGCAAAATTTCCCTCAGTGCTGACAGTGGACCCACTGATCTCTGTCATCCCATTTAAAATGAATTAATTTCAGTCCTGTGTCTCCCAATTATAAATCCTGGGCTACAGGTCCAGGTCTTTAACTGAGCTTGTCAGTTCATTGACTTTTTCCTATAACAGGCCAGAGCATTTCCTGTGGTGTCACTGTGGAGCCACTCAGCTCTAACTCTTGTCTTCAGGTCCTGTGCCGTGCAGTGTTTGTGTTGATGCTGCAGTCTCCCCCTGCAGCTCTGCACACATGGTTTCTATATGTTTCTGCTGGTCCTCTGACTATTTATGGTCTAATCTGATCTGTTGCACCCTGTCCCTGCATGTCTCCTGCATTCCGCTGCCTATTTATGGCCTTCCGCTATATTTTTTATGGTCTACCTCTGTTTTTTAATGCAGCCTGGTTTGTTCCTTAACAGGGACGTGAGAGAGAGAGCAGTAGGTTTATCCAGTCGTGTGCCTCTGCATTTCCTCTCACACGGTCTTCCTGCCAGGAATAACATGGTACAGTTGGGCATTTATGACCTCCTGCAAACTGTTGCTGTATCACAGAGGACTCCTCATGCAGAGACCACAGTCCTTCTCTCAGGCTCTATGCTACTGTTTTTCCAGCAAGAATCACTCAGTTACAGTAGAAAAAACCAAAAACAATCTCTTTTCTTGAACTTACCTGAGGCTTTTTCAACCTCAATAATTCAACATGCCAACTTTTCACTGACTGTAAAGACAAGTCTATGGGCACCTGGGTACAAAGGAGTACAAGAGGTACATCTTCAATATCAGACTGTCCCAGTTGCCATGGTTACATTGATAACAATGCAGTTAACTTTGATAATAAAACCAACATGAACTGCTACTCTCACAAACTCTGCTCTCCTGGGTCATATTCACCTTGATGTGAACTTTGACCATATCTTTACAATTCTTCCCTTGCCCCCATCATAATTACTATGACCACTAGATGTTGCCAGGCGATGAAATATAATTGTCATTCCTCTTCTGGGTAATGGGGGAGCCTATCACGGCTGACTTAGGCGGGGTACACCCTGGACCAGTCTATCACAGAGCTATACAGACAGACCAGACACAGACCCTACCTGTTCACCTGCCCCCCCCCCCCCCCCCCCCCCTCCCAAGTGATGGACCAGAATTTCATTATAGCCTATACCTCATTTTCATATCACTATATCACCGTTTAGACTATAATCTGGTGTTTGTAAAGTTTATAAAAAACAATGATTGGACAAACATTACTATTTATGTGCGCACGTTTTTGTAATTAGTCATGGTTATCATAGATTAGCCGGGCTAACGGTTAGCTGTTTAACTTTGATAACTCAGCGACTCAATAAACGGTCCATGAAAAAATATTTTCTCCAGCGGATATCTGAGTTACAACAGGACTGAGCTACTGGAGTAGTTTCATGTCGTGTCCGACAATGGGAGGGTTTTAACTAGAGCACTGGAAAAGAGAGTAACGACACCACCATTGACTCCCATGGTAACTTTATTCTCCCTCTAGTGGTAGGATATGGGTATTGCAAAACCGCCCAAGAAACCCATTCACTACAGTTATGTGTCTTGCCAACTCGCTTGTATATTGATGAAAACTGACGTGTTTTTGCTTTTAGGTGCCTTAGTCATATTAAGTTATGCTTATAATGTATTTATTTCAAAATATAGATCATAACATTAATGTGAACAGCTGTTTTTTAAAAACGTTTTATTAATACTGTAACGGCCGAAATGATAAACACGGATAATTTACAAAATAAAAAATGACAACACTTAAAAACCATCACAAAATACATCCCCAAACATAATATATAAAGTTTTCCCTAGTGATGCACGATATATCGGCATTAATATCGATATCGGCCGATATTTGTCATTTTTTAACATATCGGTATCGGTCCGATGTTTAAAATTGGGCCGATATATATCGGACCATATATATTCGTATGCACAACCTGCAAAGTTGAGGTAATGCGAGGAGGATGGGAGCCTGTAACCTTGTTATTTGGAAGTAAAATACATTCTGAAAATAAAGGACGACATTCAGAAATTCAGCTTGCATGATTTTCAGTCTGTACAAAAATGTATCATCTCAGAAACTTAAAAAAACCCAACACATATCGATATCGGTAAATATCGATTATCGGCCATAACAGAAAAATTCATATCGGATATCGGTATCGGCCAAAATTTTCATATCGGTGCATCCCTAGTTTTCCCCCAAATATAGATTTAAAAAATGATAATTAACGGAAAACACACAGAGCAGGTTACAATACCGGTCTCTCAGACACAAACACGGAAAGGGGCAGAGCGAACGCGTTCACGTTGCTAGGCAACCACCAGCTGTAAAATAAACGACAGAAAAAAACGCCTCGCATAGAAATAAAATAACCAAATAAACAAAGATTAAGAGAATAAAAGCCAGCAGCACAATAACTTGCATGACCAAATAATAAAAAAAAGATTTAAATAAAAGCCAGCAGCACAATAACTTGCATGACCAAATTTTGATGAACTTCATAAAATAAGACCCTGTTACAAGCATTCGTAACACAGCAAATATGTTAATATCTATCTGTAAAAGGGTCCACGGTTATGCTATTAACGTGGGTGATCTAGAAATGTCTTAAATCATTGCAAATACAGCACTTACTCGTTCATCAACAATGCAGATATGTCAGTCCTTGGGCGGTTTTGCAATACCCATATCCCGCCACAGGGGGCGTTTCCACTTGACCAATGCGTGTCGTTACTCTCTTTTCCAGTGCTCTAGTTTTAACTATATAGAAGGGTAGATGCCGCATTCCATACTGCCGAGCAGCGCCGCCATGCGTCTGCTGGCAGCCATTTTAGGCAGGGCATAAATTCTAAAGAACTGACGTTCTACACGCTGTAACCATGGTAGTAACCCCAGATTTGATTAAATCTACTCATAAACGTCATTTACGCTGGGGGCGTTAACTAGGTCTATAACATTATCCGCAGCTGAAACAGTGTGTACGGCGCAGAGCTTCATATACGGCGGAGCCAACTCGCAACAATGTAGCTTCAATTAAAGGTACTATCCCGGGCGGCTGGATTTACTTGACTAACGATTTCTTTTTTGAATTGGACACCCGCCCCTCCGTCCAATCAGGAATCAGAAAAGCCGCGCCCCCATTGCTCGGCTCCACCGCGTACTTGGCTGCAGCCGGAGACTGTTCTATGTATTGCACCACAAGCAGAGCAAGCAGATTGGTGACAGCAGACAGCACTGAGCTTGCTTTTGAACGGCAAAATATTAAAAAATAAACTGTAAGGTACATTTACAAGTGTGACTGAATTATTGTATATCATTGTCAGTTCTCAAACAAAAGGCAAAATCGTTTTGCTTCAAGGTTTTATTTGTCAAAACACAGCCATTCTCACAAGCATAAAGTCGGCTAGCTCAATGCTAACGTATATGTAAAATCTCATAGACGGGCTAACAGAAACTATCCTGCGGCAACTGACAGAAAATAAAGCTGCATAAAAAATAGCAAAGCAATATATGAAGCGGTAATATATATTTAAGCATCAAAGATGTTCAGTCAAACCCACATAATTTCAAATAGCGTTCAGAAACACACACAGTCAGTGTCACAAGCATATAAAGTCCGTTAGCTTGATGCTAATGTATAAAACACCATAGACGAGCTAACATAAATTAGCATGCAGTTTACAGCCAGAAAAGCAGCTAAAAACTGTTTTAATTCTGGCTATAGCGCTGTTAACAAGTCACCGTTTAATCCAGAGTCTGTGGTCAGTTTATAACGCTTGTCAGGACATTTTCTCCGATGTTATTGAGAGAAGTTCAGAGTCTGTGTGAGCCCCGACCGGGGACCATGGCAGCCACAGCCGCAGCAGCAGCTCCACTGAAGTGATCTGCCTGGGCGAACTCCGCAATCCCGGGGGAAAAAAACAGCCAAGTAACTTCTGTAGGTCTTTCATACTTTCAACAAAAGTTTTACTAGGTTTTTTTGGTTGGTGGTCGACTAGGATGTGCAGTTGGAGGTCGGAAATCCGTCTAGTCCTTCAGCTGTGTTATGACGAATTCCTAGCTAGCTGCAGGCTGCTGGCTGTGGTGTGCTGCGAAAAAGTTAAGCTACAAACAAGTGTTTGCTCGTTGACTGACAGACGGGCCATCCAATCAAAGTTGTAGGTGACTAATTTGATTGGTCGGCCCAATTTTAGCCCCTACTCCTTACACAGATGACCAAATTTCGTCATTGATATGTCAAACCACTAATAGCATTTATTACTGTCTAATACTTAACTGATACACTCAGTTTTTTATATTTTTGCCATAAAATGAGCCGCCCGGGATGGTACCTTTAAGTAGTCAATTAATCGTTGTGACTTTTATTAAAGTCTTTTATTGTACAGTCTGTGTTTTTCCTCTCTTTAACCGTCTCGTTTCAGTTTTTACCGGTCAACCTGCATCTGGTGTGCACCTGCTGCTTCTCTCGCCCTCGCTCACTCGCTCACTCTCGATCCGCAAATTAATAGAAAAAAAAAGAGGCAAAAACACAGACGTGATCCCACGCTGACGATTTTCTAATGTCCTCCTGTGGGATCAACTGAAAGCAGCATAAGAGGCTTTTTACTGGTTCACCGGGCACTCAAGTCACTCACTCAACTGTCTCAGCTGATGTTCCGGTCCTGCCTAAAATGGCGGACCCGCTGACGTACCGCCAGATGTAGAACGCGGCATCTACCCTTCTATATCTATGGTTTTAACAGCTGACATCCTGATGTTAGCTTTGCTACCGCCGTTAGCTTAGCTACCGCCAGATGTCGCTGTCAGCTGAGCCACTGCTTCCTAGACACTGTGATTCCCCCAAACACACAGCAACCCAAAACACACATACAGAAATATGTTTCTTCAATCATTTCAGATTTGTCTAAACGGTGAAGGCCGTGGAAAATATGATATAGGCTACATAGCTAAATTCTCGTCCGTCCCTACTATTCTCATTCAAATTAGGCTACGTGTTGGTTTTCTACCTGGAAGTAAACAACAAGACGATTCGGTCTATATTTGGAGTTGCAGGGGTTAGCAATAAGAAGTTAGCTGGTGCAAAACTTTGAATGACAAAGTTTGTTACTCTGTTGGCTGGAAGGTTGATTCTCCTCCAGTAGAAGTCTCCCCACCCCCAGAGCTGGACTCCATGGATGCAGGATGTGTTGCACCATCTCAGCCTTGAGAAACTCCGACTTAGAATGCACGGCTCCTTGGCCACATTCACAAAAGTCTGGCAGCCACTCATAGACTATCAAAGCCAAGCTCCCTGCAGAAGTTAACTCTTGTTTCTGACCCTGCAACATTTTCTATCCCACTTTTCAATTCATTATTTATTTATTTTCTCCTTTAATCCAGCCTCAAGTATACATTTGATATGTTTTCTGTAACTGCCTTCTCTCTCTCTCTCTCTTCTTTTTACTTCCTCATATTTTTTCATTACCGTTGATTCATCTGCTGTATGTCTGTTCATGCCTTCAACAATAACCAACAAAAAAAGAAGGGCCCCAGCTGGCCGGTAGGTTTGAAAAATGGGACAAAGTAATCTATACGCATGTAAGTAAGTAAGATTGCCTTTAATGTCATTGAAAAATTTCAACAAAATTTACGTTGCTACCCCACCATGGTACAGTATATTTATGTTATGTTACAACATGTAATAACAGAAGACAAGATAAGGAAATAGCCTCACGTTTCAGTAGTTTTTATCTGCAGTAGGCTAAACATTGCAAGGTTGGAATCAAAACGTCTGTACTCAAGCAGTGGAACGTCATTCAAATTTAATAATACATATTGGTAACATCAGTATTTCGAGCCCTCACACAACTGATTTAACCTGCTGCACAGAGCCGTGGCTGCGTCAGTGAAATACTCCGCCACTGTCACACTGAGTAGATGATGGAGTGTGGTAACTCTGAACCTAACTGCACCCAACATGAACCTGAGCAGACACCTGCAGGCTTTTCCTCATTTGCAGTCCTGCGGGAGCTAAAATATGATATACAGCTGCCGCTACAGCAACCTAGACTCTGACAGCTGTCTGCTCACACACACAAACACTTCATTACCTGTGTGAGGGTGAGTGAAGATGGCGACACTGAAAACAAACACTCTGACATGTGAATGTGACGGCGGTGAGGTGGGACGACCTGACGTCCCCTCTGGCAGGAGGACTGTGTCTCTGAGGGACACAAACAGCTGACAGAGCGTAACTCTTCCTGATGACATCTCTGCTGCTGCAGTCCAGTCACCCTCATGCTTCTCCATTCACAGCACAAATATCATCACAGACACTGAAAAATACAGAGGACTGGAGATGTGGAGAAAAACTCTTCTTTTAAATAGACAATAGACATCTGGTGCAGAAGTTCTTAGATGGTAAATCCACACAGGCTCTGAGCCTCTCTTCTGATTGGCTGACTGTTTTCTAAACAATGCAATAGACGCAGTCGGCAAGCAAGGAAACGTCACTTCCGGTCAGGGCCGTGGGGGAAAACAAACCGTTTCCCCCATACACACACATGCAAAAACGCGGCATTTTAAACCTTTGTCAAACGCTTTTTCGCCGTCCTGTCTTAGTTGTAATCACATGTATATGCTGACAAAGAGCTATATTTTTAGAGACTCATCACGATGTCTTCCCCCACGGCTCTGACGCTCTATTGGTCGCCGCCGGCCGGCTCTACACACTCGGAGACACTGCCTGAGTTGTTGTGTATTATTTTGCACCGCAAATAAATTCAAAAACCACAACCTGAGCTTTTATATCTGAACTTCTCTCATCTTCTCCAAACGTGTAACGGCTCTGACCGGAAGTGAAGGTTGCCGACCCTGCTGACTCGGTGTAGGCTATGGCTGTGAAAACTTTTTATTTTAAAATGTACGAACAACAATTGACCCAGATCGTGATGAGTTTTCTAATATGTAGCTCTTTGTCAGCATATACATGTGATTAAAACTAAGACAGGACGGCGAACAAGCGTTTGACAAAGCTTTAAAATGCCGCCTTTTTGCATGTGTGTGTATGGGGGAAACGGTTTGTTTTCCCCCACGGCCCTGACCGGAAGTGACGTTTCCTTGCTTGCCGACTGTGTCTATAAAAATCTCAACCCAGTCTCCAGCAGGAAACGTTCACTATGGACGATTCTGCAAACCCCAGAAATGTCCATAATGAACGTTTCTGGGCTAAAATACGTCTTATTTCAACATTTCCTGCTCATTCATTTAACGTGAGCTAAATGATGTTCAATATCAACGTTTCCGATACGTGAATACAACGTCATGTTTATTCAGCATTTTGGCCGCAAAAACAACATTTCAACATATCTTGATGACATTTCTAAAGAGAAATGTGTGTTTTACTTTCAAAATATGTTGAACGAATTCAAATGATGTTTTGTTTGGCATTTATCCCTCTTGATTTGGTTAAATGTGTATATTGAACGTTATATTTATTCAGTTTTCTGGCCGCAAAAACATTTCAGGATATATCTGGCATTGTTTGAGGACATTTCTAGCGAGAAATGTGTGTTTTACTCTCTAAATATATTGTGAATGAAAACAAATTGTGTTTTATTAGCCCTCTAGCGATAATTTATCATGCTTTTTATGCTTGAGACTTTGCAGTGGGCGCCATGGTTGCCTACGTAAAATGAGGTCACGTTGCAGTTTACATTGCTTAGAAGGCTTGAAAAGGGTGCAGGTAACTCATCATCAGTCATCACAGCCAATCGGCTGCAATACATCCATGATTCTGACTCCGGAAAGGAGTCTCTGTGGGCCGTTGTTATGGCAACCATAACAAAATCTACAGTATGTGTTGTATGTTATGTCAGATTCCATGTGAAACACTCAGTAAAAGGTTTTAGGTTCAGGTTCAATTTATTTCATGTCCCAAAGGCCAATTTGTGTTGCAGCTCATAGGATAGGAAGGTGTGTGCTTCACGCTGCTTTATAATCACTGTACACATAAAGACATTGTAATACACAGCTCTTTACATTACTGTTATCAGTTTTCTAAATCACACTTGATAACAAACTTGATATCAAACATGAACCTTTCTCTGGTGTTCGGGTCACCAGTGACCACAAGTACCACATACATTTGTTTATATATAATATCAAGGCTTTTTGACTTTGTCAGGAACCTCAATTTAAACAAAATAAAACAAAAACATTTTTTTCACAAAATTCTAAAATGCTCTGGTTCAATTTTGACCCAGCCATAATGAGAGTTCAAACTGAAATCTTAAGTGCAAAACCAACTTTTTCATGGATAAGGAAGTCTAACAATGTAACCAAGACATGAGAAACAAATGGGATGATAAATAATTGTTTTAGTGTGTTTTACAGCTGATTTAAGACACGGGTCAAAACTGACACTAACACCATAGATGGAGCAGAACGCTGACAAGAGGAAGGTTACACTGAAGCCAAGGGGTTTACTGATGAGAAAAAATGTTGAAACCAATATTTTCATGGATAAGGAAGCCTGACAATGTAACCAAGAGAAGAACAAAAACTGAATGAAAAAAAAAGTTTTTAGTTTATTTTACAGCTGACTTAAAACACGGGTCAAAACTGACATTAACACCATAGACGTCAGTAGAAAAGTAACACAAGAGCTGAACCTGTCTGCAGTCATCAGTCATATCTGGAGTGATCAATAGATGAGAACTCACTCTTTAGGACAGAGAGGAGTGAACAAGGAGAAGATTCAAATCATCATCTAAAACTATCATCATAAATCAAACTGAGCTATTATTCTCATCAGTCTGCTCTCTCTCTCTCTCTCTCTCTCACACACACACACACACACACACACCTAAACAGATCTGGGCAAACAATCAAGATTTTTTCCGACTGTCGCCCCGGGCAACTGGCTGCCAAACAGGTCACTTGTGGGGTTTCTGTTCCCATAATATACTGAGCTGTGGTGTCAGTGGTCCAGCAGTGTCAGCCAAACACAAAGGTCACACAAACACAACTCACTCTGCACAACATATTTATTTACATCATCAGGTGACTGCATCTGAATTCAGTATAATTGAAAGAGAGGTGGTAGCTGCTCTCCAGAACCAGGAAGAAGAGATCAGAGTAGAAAACAGGGATAACAACACAGCATCTGATATCTACTCCAAAAGATACTTACTGTACATTCATACACATTTGATCACACGTGGCCTTTACTGACACAGTCTGAAGTTCTTCTAGAATCTCCTCTTGTTGACATTTGGTTTGGTGGGACGGGACCAGTGCTGAAGTTTAGCCTCTGGATCTGCTTCTTATGAGAAGCAATCAATTTGCAATTATTTATAGACTTAAGCAAGTGCATACTGAACATGTTCATTTGGATTTGATTGTGTTTTGTCTATTTGCCCATGTTTTCTTATCTTACCCAGCCTGTTAACAGCTGTTCCTGCATCTCTGCAGGAACTGAATCAGCTCTGTTCTCGGTCAGGAGTCTTCTTCCTCCTGTGACTTCAGCACCACTGAGGATTTAATTCTTTACTCTCAGACCCCCTGGGTGACAGTCTGATGGAAGTCAGCCATTGATTGGCTGTTGTAGGGCCTTCACTGACCCCATAGTTTCTCTCACAGCTGCCGACATCTGCCGTGATCTGCAGCTGTTTGATGGAGTTAGTGTAGAAAATCGGCAGAGAGGAAGAGACTGTTGGTCCAAGTTCAAGTTCAGTCAGTTCAAACCTTTGTGCTGAATGTCAGGGGAGTCATTAAAGGGATAGTTCACCCAAAATTCAAATTTCACTCATTATCTCCTCACCCTCATGTCGACTAAGAGCTGTGAGAATTTTCAGAGTCCTCCGTTCCTTCTCTGAGTTATGGGGGGGTCCAAGCAGCAGTATTTGTCCATATAATGATTGTCAATGGACACCAACTTTCTTCATCCAAAAAGACACACCAAAAAACATCCAAATACCTCCATACTGCCCCGACATGAGAAATTGTTCAGTTCACTGCTCTTCCTGTGTCAGTGCAATTCTCACGTGATTTGCACTGACCGGCGGAACAATTTCTCATGTGGGGGCTTCAATACAAGAGGGACATTACAGTATGGAGGTATTTGTATGTTTTTTGGTGTGTCTTTTTGGACCAAAAATGTTGGTGTCCATTGATAACCATTATATGGACAAATACTGCTGCGTGGACCCCCCGTAACTCAGAGAAGGAACGGAGGACTCTGAAAATTCTCTTAGTCGACATGAGGGTGAGGAGATAATGAGTGAAATTTGAATTTTGGGTGAACCATCCCTTTAAAGGATAACTTTTGTTTTTTACAACCTGGACCTTATTTCTAGCATCAAATACGATCAATTACTCACCCTGACAAGTTTGGTGTCATTTGGAGTCGTTTTGATGAAATTAGCTCCGTAACAGCGGGTGGCGCGCTATATCCGTATAATGCGAGAACATGAAAACACCCAATGACCTCTAAAAACCATAGAAGAAACCAGGAGAAAAAACATTTCAAATATTTTGTGATGATAATCAGCTGCTCCTCCAGTGGTCATGTTATCAACATCCTGCCATGGTTGACCTCCTAACCTCTGATCTGGATGATGTCATCATCAAAATGTTGATCCTCTTCTTCTCCATGATAATAATCATTCTGCTTGTTTGGGTCCTTTTTAGCTCAACTAGTCAGAGCTGTCCCAGGATCCAGGCTGAGGAGAGGAAGCCTGTGGAACCTGAACTTCATCCAGCTGCTCATTTTGTTCTGACAAGTCAGAAACATGCAGAAACGGACCATAGCATTAGCGATAGCCAATTAGAGGACCCGACGGAGATGACATCATCCAGATCAGAGGTTAGTAGGTCAACCTAGATTGAGCAGGATGTTGATAACATGCCACCACGGGCTCGGAGGGGAATAACACTAGTGTATCATCACAAAATATTGGCGAAATGAACGAGGGATAATGTGTTATTTAGAGGCTGCAGACTGCCCCGGTCCGACATTAGGCCAGACGCCCGACGGTCGGGGCCGGTGTGTCCCCGACTCCAAATGACATGAAACTTGTGAGGAGATAAATGATGAAATTTGAATTTTGGGTGAAATATCCAGGTTGTAAAAAACGAAAGTTATCCTTTAAGAAGCAGTTCCACCACATCCCCGTTGTCCTTGTTCACCCTGGTGTTCCAGAGCATGTTATGATGGATATTTCTGTAACAAATGTGTTGGTGTGGCAGGTTGAAGGAGCCAGCTCGTAGCTCTGTTCTACTACCTCCGCCACCAACCTCCTCACTCGCTGTAAATTCTGCCAATAACAGCTGGACACCGAAAAATGAGAAATCTGTCATCTCCTGACTTCAACTACTTGTCAAGCCAGTGCGGTTACCAAGCAACAACAGACGGGCAGGTTGGCTGTTAGAGTATATATTTTTAATTCAGCAACCGGTCAAGGTCATACTTTTAGCTCAGGGAAAATAAAGAAACAGCAAATGAAGACAGGTCAGTTCAACCTGCTGCTGAGTTTCTGTGAATGTCATGGTAACACATCAGCAGGAGCCCTGATGGTTTTACATGCTGATATTTCACAACTAAAACAAAGACACACGTTTCTAATCAAACCGAGCAAATTCCTGATCACTGAGCATTAAATTGGAAACGGTCTCTACATTATTCATCATCAGATCTGTGAAGGCAGAGGAAGTGTTGTCAAGTAAAGTGAAAGTATATTTCCAATAGAAATAAACAGTGTTTGTTCAGTTTGTTTCTGCTGCTTCTGGTCTGATGTGAACCAAACAGCTGGACCAAGTCCAGGACCACCTGGAGTCCACTTCCTGTTAGAGTCTTTATTGCAGATGGTGCATGATATTATATCAGCTCTTTTTTTGCTTTGCATGTAGAAGTTTTTCTGCAGTAATCAGAGCAACAAAGTGAAACTTCTTCAGGAAAGTGAACATTGAAAGCAGAGATGGGGACTCGAGTCACTGTGACTTGGACTCGAGTCGACTCCAGTCGCTATTTTGATGCGACTTGACTTGACTTGACAAAAAAAAAAAAGACTTGTGACTTGACTCGAACTTGGAGGTTAAAGGAGTCATCACCCGGAAATCGCAATTTCTCTTGTTAAAACATGCATATTGGTGTTTGACCTCAGTTGAAACTTGCCTGAAAAGCTGGAGTTTGTCTGTGTTTTTTTTTTTTTTTTCCCCGGCAACCCCGGTCAGGAAATCAACAGTCATCTGTTGCCTTCCTAAAGCAGGAGATTTTGATTCTGCTCCTTTTTTGAACTCACCGTGGAGGCTTTTAGACCTCTTTCACCACCCAGAATCTGCAGTGCCCGTCCACAGCTATCTAGAAACATAGGCCTACACGGTACCAGGGGTTAGCTGTTTACTGTTTGCCTGCATGCTCGTAGCCCCCAGGGATCTGTCCTTCCTGTTCCAATTCTTTGTTTTTCATTAATATTAAATATGCAAATCCGGACCAGTCAAAACCTCGCATTTAACTTTATCGTGATAAAGTTCTAACAAAAAGGGTCAGAACAAGCTCAATGTTGTCCAAGGGGGGCTGGATACGTAAAAAACCAGGTTATGACTCCTTTAAAGACTTGGGACTTGACTTGAGACGACTTGAATGACTTGAATGACCGGCCGCCAACGGCACGGCACAAGTTCTGTCTGTGTTTTTTTTTTTTTCCCCCGGACAACCCGGTCAACAATCAACAGTCATCTGTTACCAGCGTTACCATAGCGAGGAGCTAATGTGTCCTCTTTTTTTTTTTTTGAACCTCCTCTGCTTTTAGACCTCACGTTCTCACCGCTGCAGAATCTGCAGTGACTCCACAGCTATCATAGAAACATAGGCCTACACGTGTACAGCTGTTAGCTGGTTGACTGTTTGCCTGTCACTCAGCATCCAGGGATGTTTCAGTGTTCCACATTCTTTGTTTTTTGAATATAAAATATCAAATAAATATCTAAAACTATCATATTAAAGGAGTCATAACCTGTTTTTTTTACGTATCCAGTCCCCCTTGGATCGCTTTGGATCAATTCGTAAAACTTATTAGAAAAAATAATAATAATTTTAATCAAACATTGAGCTTGTTCTGACCCTTTTTATCACTTTGTGAGATTAGAAAATTTTGACCAGCCCCAAATAAACCAAATTTCACCATGTTCCAGGATGTGCATTGTATAATATGTAAATGATTGATTTCAAGGAAGGACAGAGCCGGGGGGGGGGGGGGGGGCTTGCCTGCAAGACTCCAAATAGCCCCCTGGAAAATGATTTCAAACTGGAAGGTTTGGGGTTGGGTGGTGAAAGAGGCAAGTAGCCTCCACGGTGATCACCGTGGAAAAGAATCAAAATCTCCTGCTTTAGGAAGGCACACCCTTAATTAGTTATTCCATTTACATATTTAAACATAAAATTTGACAAAACTTGTAATACAAAAAATATTTGCTTTTCAGGCAAGTTTCAACTGAGGACTGATAGAATAGATTTTCTATTCTATTCTATTCTATTGTCTTCATTTTATTTAGATCAGATTCTGCGCGTGAAATTGCAATAATAAAGTGACTTGACTTGCCCAAAGAAAAATGACTTGAGACTTACTTGAGACTTGCAGATGTGTGACTTGGTCCCATCTCTGATTGAAAGTTAACAAAAGCACTTGAGTAGGTTTGCTTTTGCCCACACCACCACGGTCTCTTGATCTGTATTCACCCACGTCTGCTGCGTGAAGGGATGAAGAGAGGGAGGGAGAGGAGAAGGTCAGAGGGGGACAGAGCGTGAGCGAGGAGAGGACAGATAAGAAGAGAACAGAGACACTTAAAAGCGAGAGCAGCAGTGTTGGAGATGAGAGCTGCATACCAACCACGGGGCCTGCAGGGTCACAACAAAGCGTTTTGCAGAGCGTCAACAAGGCTGCGCCTCTGCTATTCTGTGTGAAGCCACCGCTCGGCCCCAAACAGACCCTAACGACGGCGTGTTCAAACCGCAGCTCTGCCTCTGAACTGTGTACCGCACTCACATGGCGTCAGAAAATACCCACCCTAACAAGAGTTTTAATCTGCACTGAGGTTTTCAGTGTTGCGGCTGTCTTTCAACAAACTTCAGCCGCTGAGGAACTTTAAGCTCTTTTGTGACATGTTTAAAAACTCCCAGGGTCCACGATCATTTACAGTGTTTATTGTAACAAAAAATCAAAAAGAGCCAACAAGCAGTTATAGCAAAAGAGAAAATAACACGTGGCCTTTTAATCATAATGGTGAGATGGTAAAGTGAAATGACAGCCAACAAAAAATAGATGAGCTTCTAGCGTCAAACGATGTACTCTCTAAAAAACGTTGGGTTATTTTTTCAACCCAACAGCTGGGTTGAGACTGTTGGGTGGTTTAATTGGGTTGTTTTCATTAAGTTGGGTAATCTAAGAACCCAATTTGCTGGGTTATTGTCGTTGG
Organism: Decapterus maruadsi; assembly: GCA_030347415.2. Classification (NCBI taxonomy): domain Eukaryota; kingdom Metazoa; phylum Chordata; class Actinopteri; order Carangiformes; family Carangidae; genus Decapterus; species Decapterus maruadsi. The sequence continues at coordinate 22,280,625 of CM064890.1, read as the reverse complement.
GGGTTGAGTTATTAGCTGTTGGGTTGTATTTTCCATTATACTGTGTTGGGTTATTTTGGACTACCCAACATGTTGGGTTGACGTTGGGTGGGAGGAAATTCCCAGCATGCTTTGGGACAGTGTTTTGTGATTCAAATTTAGGTTATTTCTGTTAAATATCGCCAACAGCTACAAAATCTTTAGTGATACTGTTCTACACACTAATTTACTAATTCAATGTTCTACTCAGTTTACAATTACTGTTATCGAAAAAAGCACTTTGACACCATAAGTGAAGGTATGTTTTTGGTTAGTGGTCTCCCCTCCTTTGTGTGCAGTTCGCATGTATGTTTAGAGGATAACAAACAGCATTCTCCCTCTAAGTGGTGTGTGAGGCGCAGGAGCTGTTACAAGATCTAATGTTATTCTCTATTTAAGTTAATGTTAAATAAAACCCTAATCTGCCACAATATAAGCAGTGTAATGTGAACCCTTAATTGGGTTATTTACCCAACTGGGCTGATAAACAACCCAACTGTTGGTTTAAGGAAATCAACCCAACTTGTTGGGTCAAAATAACCCGGCATGTGTTCAGTCCAATATTTAACCAGCATTGGGTTAAAAAATAACCCAAGACTCGGCTCATTTTGGTCAATGGGAAAGGAGCCAAATGCCGATTGTTAGCGGGTCGACCCGCATCGCTCCGCTAATTTTAGTGGGAAAACAGCGTAAGTAGGCTAAAGAAAATAACCACACCCTCTCAGTGTGTCAACCATAGACGTAAAAAGAATGGACGGAGCATCCGTGACGTCACCCATTGGTTTTGGGGAGTCGTTTTTGTGATTCAAATATGGCGGCCTGGCCTCGAAGCAGCCTGTCTCCGGACCGCTCCAGACCTTCCTCAACGGTCTGCCAGTCCAGAAAATTCCCGGTAGAGGTCCGTCATTAGAAACTTCCCGATTGAGACCAAAAAGCATCCTGACACCAGGTTTTCATTTTAAAATTGATGATTCTCTCGTGGTTTGACTTCCTGCCCGGTCTATGGAGACACCAGCCCCCACAGGAAGAAGAGGGGATTGCAGTTTTTGAACGTGGAAGTGAGCTCCTGCTGAAAATAAACGTCCTTGCTCTGTGCTTTGGTTAGGTTTAGGTAATGTAGAAAGGAGTTGGTTAAGTTTAGTAAAAAGATTAGGTAGAGGCCAATAAAATCACTTTTAATAGGTGTTTTTCCCGGGAGTCGAACCCTGATCTACCGCATCAAAAATGTAGGCCTATACTCTAACAACTACACTACCAATGCATTTGCTGGACTGGACCCTCTTTTTCAGGTTCGGAATGGCACCCCTTTCCCATAAGTAATTAAGGGTCGGCATTCCGACAAATGAAAGTAAACGTTCGGAGTGGCGGCCCTTCGGAATGGCACCCTGGAACCCCTCGAAGCAGCCTGTCTCCGGACCGCTCCAGACCTGTCACTCAACGTTTCCGCGCCCTGATTGGCCAGAATCTTAACGGTAGAGTTTTTAAAAAATCCCCCCCCCCCCCTTAGAGTGTGTGTGGGGGTAGAAACTATCGGTTGAGACCAAAAAACGTCCTGACACCAGGCTTTGATCATGTTTATTGAGGATGTAAAGTCAGTGATTTTAACATGGGGGTCTATGGAGACATGCTGCTTTCTGACACCAGCCCCCACAGGAAGAAGAGGGGATTGCAGTTTTTTGAACACAGAAGTGAGCTTCACTTCTCAGACCCACAACTGCCCCCTTGGTGTCAACACAATAACACTATCAACGCAATGATGTAAAACTTAAAGCAAAATGTCAGGCAAAAGTATATTTTAGTTTGTACATTAAGAATAAAGGGAGTTTTGGTGATGATGTGTCCAAAAAAAAGTACAAAAAAAAGATGTAGTTGTATCTCAGGCAAGCGTTTGATCAGCTGTCTGAACAGTCTGAACACAGTCGCCTTTGAAGAATAAGTCAACAGGATTAAACCTGACAGTTGATGTGAGCGTCTGCGCTGGCGTTGGAGATCCACGCTGGGTGTGAGTGTGTCTGCATGAACATGGGAGATCAGCTGAGTGATGTGTGTGAACCACAGACATGGGTTTGAGTCTCTTCTCAGAATCAGCCTTTTGTTTGTACCCACAGTAGGTGTGTGTGTGTGGTCTCTGCGTGTGTGTCCATGTTTGTGTCTCCTCTTCACACTCTGTTGAAGTGGCTCTATGAGGATGAATGTGAGTTTTGACAGGATTTAAAGCTTGTGGCCAAAACACAACTCAGCACAAAGCAGCTCCGCCCGCTGATTGTACCAATGTGTCAAACTATTATACGGCTCATGAAATATTCAGGCTCTGCTACAGGACGCTACGGCAACAAAGTGCAGCTGTGTGAAAGAGGCAGATGAAGAGCTGCTCTGTGTGAGGTGAGTTAGTGTGGGAGTGTGTGCAGGAGGACGTACGGCTCTCTAAATGATGGATGCAGTTTTTCTGGTTAAAAGACCAGGCCAGTCCTTTGTAATACATATTTTCAGTGTGGTGGGAATAATTTATGTATCTTTGATCTCTGACATCAGTGTGTTGTTGGGGAAATCAAAGTTTGCACAATCATTCAAATCTAAAATGTGAACCATGTGAATCTTTGAAGGTTTTCTGTTCAGCAGCAGCCTTTTAACTGATAAAGATAGAGGGTCTTTAAAGGGCCAACGAGGAGTTTCTATTGGGTTATAAAACAGTCTCACGTTAATGTGGATGAATCTACGCTACCCACACTTGTTAATGGCTCCATTTTCGATCAATATATCGTTTTGTCTCTATCATTATTTTGTTATTATTAGTGGTGGTGGAAATGCTGGACGAGCCGACCAGCGTTTCCTTACATTCAGTTTCGCGGACGCAAATGAGAATAACGGCGATTCGGGCGGCGTTATGGTCTGAACTACGACAGTAACTGAACCTCTTTGAACCTCTGACTTTAATCCTTGATGAATGAAAACATGAGTCCGTCTTGCGCCGGTGGAGGAATTCTACGAGGCAGCGTGAAAACACTTCGCTTTTCCAAAACTCCTCATTGTCCCTTTAAATACATCACCCCATATAAATGGAGGCAGACGCATTTTAAAGGATAAAGTCAGTTTGTTTACAACCTGGACCTTATTTCTAGCATCAAATACGATCATTTACTCACCCAGACAACTATGGTGTCATTTGGAGTCGTTTTGATGACATTAGCCCCAGTGGAGCGGCGCGTATCCGTATGAGAACACGGGGCAGCGCAATGCAGCCTCTACATAACACATTATCCGCTGCAAAACTCCTTCATTTCGCCAATATGATGATACACTAGTGCTATTCCCCTCTGAGCCCGTGGTGGCATGTTAGCAACATCCGGGGTCGGTTGACAACTAAAGCCTGATTTCCACCGGGATCGGCTCTGTTGAGCTTGATGTGAGCTTGACACGGTTTAGCAACAGGAGCGTCAAAAATAAAAGTGCTCAGATTGACAGTGCTGCAGCGTGGCTTGTTGCTATCGCTAATGCTATGGTCCGTTTCTGTGTGTTTCTGACTTGTCAGAACAAAATGAGCAGCTGGATGAAGTTCAGCTTCCACAGGCTTCCTCTCCTCAACCTGGACTCACTAAAGCTCTGGCTAGTACTCTACTACATCTCTACTACAGAGATGACATCATCCAGATCAGAGGTCAGTAGGTCAACCTACAGAGATGACATCATCCAGGTCAGAGGTCAGTAGGTCAACCTACAGAGATGACATCATCCAGGTCAGAGGTCAGTAGGTCAACCTCCAGGAGCAGGATGTTGATAACATGCCACCACGGGCTCAGAGGGGAATAACACTAGTGTATCAGAACTAAATCTTGGTGAAATGAAGGAGTTTTATCTAGTATTTGTCAATCACGGAGCAGGATAATGTGTTATTTAGAGGCTGGAAGCGGACTCCGCTCCGCAGCTATTCGCGCCGCTTCGGCGTCCGGTGTGAACCCGGCGTTATATACGCGCCGCTCCACTGGGGCTAATCTTGTCAAAACGACTCCAAATGACACCAAAGTTATCTGGGTGAGGAAATGATCATATTTTATGCTAGAAATAAGGTCCAGGTTGTAAAAAACGGAAGTATTCCTTTAAAGTCGATTTTTGAAGAAAGCATATCTGTGGTGTTCAGCTCAGTTGGTAGAGCAGCCGCCCCCTGTGACAAGGGTGTCCTCGCTGCAGGTGGCCCCGGTTCGAATCTCGCAGTGGCTCTTTCCTGCATGTCACCCACCCCCCCTCTCTGCCTCCTGATTTCCTGTCTCTTTCTGACTGTACTATCCAATAAAAGGCAAAAAAGCCCCAACAAATCATTAGCCTACTACAAAATGACTTGTGTTCACACTGTAAGGCTAGAGAGAGGTAGTGTCAGCTACAACAGTCACTCTACAATAACAAAACAGGGTAACACTTTATAATAAGTACACACTATTAAGCATCAGTTAAGCATTAATAAATACTGAATTCTTCATTTATAACACAAATATATAACAAGAATATTCATTCGTACTGTATGTAGTTTATAAATACAGTTAGCACTGATCAACGATGAGTAAAACATTTTTAACTGTGTTTATAAACTAGCAGTAGGTTTGTTTACTTGTCGGTGTGAGCTGTTTTTAGAACGGCGGAGCAGAGCCGTGAGCTGCTCAGAGCTATGCTACGGCATGGGATTTCTTGGTTTTCCTCATCAAACTCATGAAATACACAATCCAACAACTCCAAAACGCTCTGGTGGACAAGTTGTGACCTGCACATTCACTATGAGATAACAACACAACGTTACCACACAGAGTTGTTTTAAGGGGAGGGAAATACAGAGACTGCTTGATGAAAAACTGTCCCTGAACGCAACGTGCATCAGTGGTTTTGCAGGAATTTACCTCTAAAACAGCTGAAACTTGTTCAATGGCTCATTGTGGAGGCTAACCACTGACAAAATTCTAGGCTCAAGATTCAGTTTTTGTCTTTCTAAAACATGCTCCCACACAAAGAGAAGAAAATGAAATTTGTACTCAGATCCCAAGAGTACAATAAAACGACAACAAAACAAACAAGTGAATAAAAATAAAGCATGAAATCCACAGCAGCAGTAGGGCAGAGGGGTCAGGTAATGAGACAGTGAGTTTGTCAATCACACAGCCTCTGGACATTAGCTGGACTTAAAGGGATAGTTCAACATTTTTGGCAAATTGGCCTATTACCATAATTCCTATAGTCATAGCAGTAGGTTTGTTACCTTTATTTGTCGGTGCAAGCTATTTTTAGAGCGGCGGAGCAGAACTGCGAGCTGCTCAGTGCTATACTATGGATGTTGAACCACCCCTTTATGCTGTGATGTCCTGGCTTTGAAGCTTCTGCAGCCTTCTGTCTGAGGGGAGGGGGGGCAAACAGTTATTTGCCCCTGCACCTGCTGACACATGGCCCTAGTAGAGGGTGATATCAGAATATTTTGGACCACACCCTACAGTGCCTCGTGGTCAGCAGGACAACTTCTGTCTCACTGTGGTGCAGGACGTGAGGACGCTCTCCACCTCACACCTGGAGAAAGATGTCAGGACTGGGCTGACACCACTGCTCTGATGTTTGGCTGAACAGTCAGAAGAGTGAACAAGACGGCTCAGGAAACATCCCAGGACGGGAGTGGTGTTGAGGGTGATGAGACATCATGGAATCTGAGGTCCTGTTTGTTTTGCCTTCAGGCCTCTAAAATGTGAGAATTGACAAAACAAATCTGTCATTTTCAGGCTCCTGAGGTTGAAATCCATGTTCCCTCAGTTGACAATGATGTCACTAGTTTTCTAATTTGCATTTAAAGGGACAGACACTGAAAGCAGCCGTTCTGAACAAGGCTGTTTAGAGAGGATGAAAAGATCTGTGATGTGTGATCCTTGGGGGATTTTGACCAAAGAATGTCACAGACATGTCTTTAAGACACCTGGGGACTATTTCAATTTGTTAAAAAGGGACAGAATGTGTCTCCTTTAAAGGGATAGTTCAACATCTTGGCAAATTGTATTAAAGGCCCATTGCCAGAGATGGGATCAAGTCACACATGTGCAAGTCTCAGGTTCATTAACCTTTAATTGTCAGTGTCCAAGTATTTTCAGAACAAGTCAAGTCAAGTCAAGTCACAGGTTTTGCTCAGAAGTCCTATAGGTCTATCAAGAAGTCAAGTCACCTTTCTTTGGTTTCCCTCATCAGACTCATCAAATAAAAATCCCTAAACTCCAAAAAAATCGCTTTTGTGGACAAGTTGTGAGCTGCAGAACAACGAAGCTATGAGATAATAATGTAACGATTGAAACGGAGCCGTTTTGACAGGTAAATACGGAGACTGCTTGCTGAAAAACTGTCCCTGAAACAGTGAACGCGCATCAGCGGTTTTGCATGAATTTACCTCTAAAACAGCTCCGTCTCAGTGACGTTCCGTTATTATCTCATAGCAGTGGTGGTTGTGCAGCTCACATCGTGTCCACGACAGCGCTTTGAGTTGCTGGGTTGTGTATTTGATGAGTTTGATGAGGGAAACCAAGAAATTCCATGTAGCCTCCATAGCAGCGCTCTGAGCAGCGTATCAAACAAAGGCTCTCTACTAAAAATAGCTTACACCTACAATTAAAGGTAACGAACCTACTGCTATGACTATATATAGCAATTATGGCAATGGGCCAATTTTCAAAAATGTTGAACTATCCCTTTAAGTCAAGTATCAGCAGTTTGTTGATTCAAGTCTACAGGATAATTGTATTAAAGGTAGAGCTCATGTCCAGGAGGAGAAGTCTATACAGGAACCTCTGTTGATGCTGTTGTTTCTATGGCCCATCACTAACTGTTGGTGGAGCAGGAGGTGTTTAATATGTCTGTCAGTAAACTGGAAGGAAAAGGGTGTGTGTGTGTGTGTGTGTGTGTGTGTGTCCATTAGTGGAAACACAGTGATGCAGACTGTACTGTGACCTGCATCTCTGAACTCTCCAGCTGTGAGATCAGCCTACACTTCCAGTGAACCAACCCCGAGGTCAAGCGGTCCACCCACACGCTCGCTCTGTGTGTGTGTGTGCAGATACCCTGTGCACATGCAGTGGTGAATACGAGCCATTCAGCCCACACCTCCAACGTCCCACAGGCTGTAAAAAGTCTCAGTATTGTTCTTGGAGCTGTGGTCCTGTTTAGTGCAGCAACAGAACTCAGGAGGTGTTGACTTACACTGCAGGCCTGTGGGGAAACTGGACCTTACAGTACTTGACCTCTGACCTCCTGTCACCAGTCATAAATCACTGCTAGAGCTGAGTGCCACACTGATGCTTTGTGCTGGATGTAGTTCTGTATTGATCCACATGGGAAACGTCTTGTGAAGCAGCAGCCAGGGTGTGACTGGATTCATGGCTGTTTTTTTCTTTATCACATGCAGCTGCAGGAGGATGCACCGTCAGGACAGGCAAACCAGATCAAGGATTTTGACCCTTTTTTTGACCCCAATGGCCCCTCACATTGTCAAAATGAACAACTAGAAATCTCTTGTTAAAGCGTAAAACCATAAAGATTTTATAAATCTCAACCGATTTTTTTTATCTGTGAGAGACCCCACACATGAAGATAAAAAAAACTTTGAACAGTTTTGATCGTGTTCTGTGTGATGTGCTCCAATATTCCAAAAACAGCATAAAGATTTGTCTGATGACACACTAGAATCTCGTCCCCCATGCCAGAAATCTCGCGTGATCAAACATGATGTGACGGCGGTAGCCATGGAGCCGTTAGCCACACTGGTTTGTTATGCTACGTGTTCTGCAGTCAGTTCGCTTCTTTATCGGCAGTACCGCTTCACCCAATACGCACACTATGCATGTTGCGTAGGGCCCCGCAAACTAATAGAGTCCCTGTGAAAGAAAAAAAAACTAGGGCCGGTAATCGATTAAACAAATTAATCTAATTAATCAGAGGCTTTGTAATTAATTAATCGCAATTAATCGCATTTTAATCGTACATAAATATTTGACCTGAGAACAGTGAGAAAACATTTTTTTCACATGGATTTTAGCGTACTGACTGAATACAGAAGCTTAAGCAACAAAACATTGTTTAGGATGCAAATTATTCAAAATTATTCAATTATTTCAAAAGGAGTTTAAATCGAACGCAACTGGACTTGGTTGTTTGTCTGGGAAGACGTTTCACCTCTCATCCAAGAGGCTTCATCAGGTCATGTAGCATCTGACCAGGCTGGGACTGGTCCAACTTTCTGGTGTGGAGACCCAGGTATCTTACCATCTTACCATCACTGGTTCCCTTTGTGCTCCAAGTGCTAACGACAGTCGTTGAATGACTGTCTTTGGTGGAAAGTTGGTTTCGACTTCGTTAGTGCTTTATTGTGTTATAACGACAGTCGTTGGAGTCACATGACACTTGTGAAAAGTTGTTATTCTTTGAGGATAAGTTTTTGAATCTCCTGGGAAGGGATGAAAGGGCAGCATTGTAAATCTTTTCACCTCCTCTCTCCCTTGCAGTGATCAGTACGCCTGAAACTCATCCAGTGAGAAACGTTTCGCGGTGGAAAAATAAGTGCGATTAAATGCGATTAATTCTTAAGGCGTTAATTTTTGTGTAATTAATTAATCGCAATTAACCTAAACCTAAAAAAACCTAACATGACCGTCCGTTGCACACGTGTCACAGATTCCCAGTGCATCAGCCTGGCAAGACAGCGTTAAAAATGATGATGAAGCAGAGAATGAAAAAAGGAGGAAGAAAGAGCTGAGAATGACCTGCAGGAACAGCAGTCAGGTCACTCTCCTCTCCGGGTGCAGTTTGACCTGCATTAACAGGGCGGTGAGTCCTGGGTGCATTTTATAGCTTCTATAATTTTAGTTGTAGTGTACTTACAACTGCTCTCATACAAAATGGAAAGTCATGGATAAATATTGACTAAGATTGAATTGTGTTTGCCTGGATAGCCCACAGGCAAATATAGATGCAGATGTCTTAGTGAATAAATAAAACTCGTGAAATATTATGGCAATGGTCTTAAATAAATAATAATATACATAATTACCTACATTTGAAGTATATGAAAGTAAAACAAGTGCAGCCAATGTGATGGAGCTGAATTAATAGTAGCCTAGATATTTTACTTTTATTTAATGGTGAGTTATTTCAAACATTAACGTGTTTACATGCCCAACATGTAAGACTGTGTGATTGTTTGTTCACACATTTAGTTTGATTTGTTCTGAATATATTCTTAGTTAGACCAACAGTGCAATACGTTTAAAGGGGGGATGCGTAGAAGCACTGGGTGTCAGTTCAGTTAACAGAATTCTGCCGAGGGCCCCATGGAGGTCTGAATCGGCTCTGTTTATTGGTTACATTCAATATCACGTCACATTCCACGGATACAGTGACTCAGGATTGTCGGCTTCCCCCTCACTCATGCCAACTTTTGATCCAAACAGTGACGATTGTCAGGGCGACAATCAAAATATTGAACATGTTTAATATTTACAATCGGCGGCAGCGACCGTTTTATGAGTTGATTGTCGGGAGAATTTAACTCTTAACACACCACACACCTCATATGATAATCTGAAAATCCTAGAGATAATTGGGTGATTTTTGTCCGTGGTCAGAAGGGGGAAAATCAGGGTAAAATCAGCCAGATTATCTTCATGTGTGTGGTACAGTAGGCTCAACTGTATGTTCAGACCAAAAGCAGTGACAGGAGGCCATCCATCATCCTTGTGAGACAGTGTTTCTTGAAATGAACAGGTGGTGGTGCCTTCTGAGTGATGTAGGCGTCTGGGAAATTCAAGTCTGGGCAACTTCTTGGTGTACGATGATAAATCGATGAAAAGAAGTGATCACCACCGACACGTCTTCACTTGTATTCAAAAAGAGTTTATTTACAAGAAGAAGAACAGTGTTCAAAAAAGGCCAAATCCTGGAGCATCTCTGGTGCCAATGTGAGATCTGTGTCTCCTGGCCCAAAGCTTTAACCTTATCTGTTACTCCGTACACTTGCTATGCCCTCTTTTGCCCTTGAAAATGTTGGTAGGTGTACGTATATTGTTCCCATCACTGGTACCCCTTTTCCACCAAACTGGTTCCAGTGCTGGTTCGGAGCCAGTGCCTGCTTAGCACCGGTTCTTTGCTTTTCCACTGCCTAAGCACCAGTTCTTGGTTCTTAAAACTGGTTCCAGACCAGCACCAACTTCTTGCTGGGCCAGAGCTAAGAACCGGTTCTTCCAGGGGCTGGCAGCGGCAACAAGACCAGCGCTAAGAGATACAGACACGTTATCGCTACGTACTAAGCTTGTTTATCGATGTAAACACAGGTGAAGCTAATTAGCTGAGCTACGTGGCTAACAGCAGCTAACGGTCGCTCGTATCAAAACATATTTACAAAAAGTAGTTGCAGTCGTGGTGATTAATTAAGACGGGCTTTTCCTCCTTTTTTCCACAGCATGGTTTACAGTTTAATTAAAAGCCTAGTCTGTGTTTCCACGTCGGGTCCGGTGTTTAACACCCGCAGGTTTTAATTTTCAGGTCCGTTTATAACTGTAGCAGCAGCAAAGACAGGAGCAGCTCCTGGACGGGGAGTGTGGCTCTGACTTGGCTCCTGATCAGTGGAAAAGCAAAGTGGTTCTTTGGAGGCACCAGAGTTGAACCAGTTAAGCACCGAACTAGCACCAGAACCGAACCAGCACCAGAACCAGTTTGGTGGAAAAGAGGTATGGGTTGTCCCAGTGTTTGTGAAGATACACTCAAAACAGAAAATGTCATCATTTCAAAAAGAAGAGGAACCAGGTGGACCTGATACCTGCTGTTTAGGGTGTGGTCTAAGCATTTATGTTCCTGCTGCTGCTCTGTTTCTTGCTCTTTGTTCCTGCCAATCTCTTCTGTACCTAAAGGTTTAAGAGCTTTAGTCTGGAGAGTACAACCCTGTAAACTTTAGTTCCCATCAAACTATTGTTTCTAAGCTGCTTGGAGGGGATTTTGATAAATGTGGCTGCAGGTCACCGTGTCCTTTTGGGTGTGTTCAACACTCAAAAAAATACATGAACGAAAACATCTGGCAACTTTGATGTCCATAATGAGAAATGCAGCAGTAAAACTGGAGAGAGAAAAAAATAAAATCAGCTGATTTTAACAAGGAACAGCATCATTGTTCTCCCTAGATCAGGGAGGGAATGACCTTTGACCTGTGGTATTAGCCAGACATTGTAATTGGTCTGTATGTAGTGCGGTTTCCTGACCTCCACACCTGATGACACCATCTTTTCTCAGTCTACATCCTGCAGCTGCAGCTGAGCAGTGAAGCTCCACAATATCTTCAGTTTGTTGAGAAAATCTCACATCACTGTTTTTCTCTCAGCTTTTTCAGAGAGCCTTTTTTCTACTCTCCCAGAAAATGTCACTTATTAAAGTTTCCAATAACATGTCTCAACGGGCTGATTCCTAGAAACCCTCAACAGCTTTGGCAAGTTTGGACAAAACTGTCTTGGAGGTTTTCTGCACAGCGGCTCAACCTGTGTTTCTCTCTCAGCTGCTGCTCGCTGAGCCGAGGCCTTTGGGCTCAGTACACACAGGAATGTCATTAGGGCTTTTTAATGTTCCTTGTGTGTTCGGGCCTTACCATTATGGAATGTAATGGTGAGAGCAGGATAACAAAGACCGCCTTTCACTGCGAGGGAGACCGTCCGAAACCTCTCAGCTTTCTCTCACTGCTCACTGGCATCAGGAGAAAACTCACTGCGGTCAAAATATAAACTCCACAGGAGTGGAGTTGAGAGGATTTTACTCAAGTAAAGTTCAAGAGGAGTTTGTTGGGAAATGTGCTCAACTGTCAAATGTTCCAGGGTTTCAGAGTGAAGGAAGGAACGACAGGATGGAGAGAAACATAGAACAAGAACAAGAGAGAGGAAGGCCAGTCAGAGGGTCAGAGGAGTGTATGGAAACCAAACAAAGACACATGGAACCAAATGAAAAACAAAAGGAGAGCATATGAATTTTCCTGGATATGAAGAAGGGAAAATGGGGAAAGTCTCCAAACCGGAGAGTCACAATGACATTTCAAAAGGATTGGTTCCCTCTGTGGTGGCGTTGGCAGACAGACCCGGAGCTCGTTAACGGAGCTCAGCGTTTCAGTCTGGAGCTCATTTGCTTCCTGTGCCCATTTGTTTGTGTTGTTATCCTGGGAGGAGGGGTCGGCTCTGTTTGCTGCCAGGAGTCAGCTGCTCTGGAGTCAGCATCAACATCAACGGGGATGAGACTCAGACGACGGTGGCCCACAGAGTCTTAGATGAATCCCTGTTGTTGTGCTGCTCATCAGAGACAGACAGCTCACTGAACAGGAGTCCTGGACTGAGACATAGTGGATGTGAACATCTGTCCACACGCAGGAGCTGGACTCTACAGAGCAGAACATAGAGCAGACACCAGGAGACGTCTGAGCCTGGCTTTGAATTTTGGTGTGGAAGAAATTAAAACCAGTAGCCCGCACGGACTTTTTGAAGCGCAGGGGCAAAAAGGAAAAAAAAAGGGCAGATGTAGCGCTTTAGCACTTTAGCACAGGTTTTGGCTCCTGATTGATTAAAGCAGATATCAGCGGTCCGGCCGTTTCAGCTAATGCTGCGTTCAAGGCAGGCTTTTGAAACCGTAAGTTACAGCTTCAAGTCACAACTACGACTCTGTAGCGTTCCAGGTAACCCGTAGCACGTGTTTTTACCGTCCTGTTGTCTGTGAAAGTCACTATAACGGCCTGTCGTGGAAATTTTTAGCCGTTTGCTGTTGGTGAATAATGAAATAGAGACCCGTGAATTTATTCTCAGTTCATACCAGATCAAATCTGGTAAAGAAAAGACAAAGAAGGGGAAAAAAAGACTTATACAGAATCTGAGGGAAGGAAAGCCCACCTCTTTCCTTTTGTTCTACTGTGGGGTCAGCCCTCAATTCAGGCACATGAGTTGGCACCAACCTCCTGGAGCCCCCAGTTGCATTTAAAAGATTAACATGTTGATGAGACAGTCAAAAGGGTTGATCTTGCATTTAGAAGTCCTAGCATGGTGGTGACAAAATAGGATGTTGGGTAAGGTAATTAACAAATGGCAAGGTCTAGACATTAGAATATACAAATACATTGGAGAAAGCTGCAGAAGTCAATGGAATATCCAAATCTGCCCTTCACTGCCACTGTTCTCTCTGAACTCATTGGATAACACTTGAATCCTACAAGGAAAGAGTTTTCTCCTCGGGTTGCAGCAGAGCATTGGATAACACTTGTATCCCACAAGGAAAGTTTTCTCCTGGTTTACAGCAGAGCAGAGTGACGGAGAGACCAAACACTCTATGGAAGTGATGCTGACCATGGAAAATAGGACTATTTAGGACTTATATTAACAAAAACATTCCACTGATATCTGCTTTAAAACTATCTGTTCATTACTGTATGTCTCTGGAAAAAAGCTTTACATCAAAAGTACACTGACATCTGTATTTGATGCCTGTGCATATTCTCATTTGTCCAGGTCATAGTGGACCAGTCCCAGCCTGGTCAGATGCTACATGAACTGATGAAGCCTCTTGGATGAGAGGTGAAACGTCTTCCCAGACAAATAACCAAGTCCAGTTGCGTTCGATTTAAAAGTCCCTTTGAAATCTGTATTTGATGAATCCATATAACATTACAGAGAGGAATGAAAAGAAAAGAGTCAAATCTGGATTCTGACACTTGAGATCAAGAAACCTGTGTAAACAACAGAATACTATTACTACAAAGCTTTGCATTGCACACACAAAGGCACATCCAATACATATTTCCCTTTCATACACACACACAGACGCAGCAATAATCTGAAGCTGATCCTCTGGGCAGAGGGAAGCCAACAGGCTTCAGGGCTGAGAAGGGAGGAAGCAGCTGGAGAGTGTGATGTGATGCAAGGTGGAGGAAATCCAGGGAATTAAAGCGGATATGTGAGGGAGCTGCAGAGCTCACCGGGCTGGGATCAAGACCAGAGTCTGCAGATGTCCCAGTGGGCTGGGGCTGGGGCTGGGGGGGGAGGATTCCCTGCTGGCCTGGCTCGCTGTGAGACAGGCGCTGTTGTGTGGTCCCGATGGACGAGACGCTTCGAGATACAAACATTTCAAACAGGGTTCCCAAGCTCCAGTTGTCAGTGTGAACCCTGAACAGATGCTGTCGAGCTGAGACACAGAGACAGATGAGCTGCTGCAAAGCACTGATCAAAAGGACTGGACGTGCATGTGTGTGTGTCTAGAGCAGTGCTTCCAACCGACGGCCGTCTGTCCGACTGCACCTGAATGCAGCATCAGTGTAACGCTCCATTCCTCCTCACTGCGTTACCACGGTGACTTTTCCCAGACGGCACCTGGACCTGAGCCGACAGCTCCGGTGTCTCCGCTGAGTTTCCGTGGTTTCCTACCGTCACGCTGCCACTGAAGGTAAAAACATGGAGACAGGACATGGCAGCCAGCAGCCAGCTGACCGTCTCCATGGAGATATGAAGGATATGAACTGAAAGGAACACCTCACTTTGTTGATGGGGGGATTACTGATGAATGAAAAACAGTAGTCGGGTGCATTTATGACTTTATCGTAAAAAAAATTCTAACAAAAGGTTTCTCAGTTGTTTTTTATAGTATTAGGTGTCCTTAATAACAAGACTAAAAAAATGTTTACAAAGTTTTTTGAAAACTTTGAAAGGTGTCATTTTCAAATTTGCAATGTAAATGTAATGGGTTGAAAAACCCAGAGATGGCTCCAGGTGAATAGGCAGATTGCTGTAAAAAACAGGTATCAGCATGAAACTTCCCAAGTTTATCACTTACATTAAGACAAAATCATTTTTTGTATTTCAAGTTTTGTCAAATGTTATGTTTATAGCAGGTAAATGAGAAACAATAACTAATTAAATATGGCTAAATTGCATACTTTTCCAGATCCAAAAATGTAATGGATAAAGCCACTTTCAAAAGTCTTGTTTTATTTTGTTGACATATTAGAACAATTAGATATTAAGGTCTTACTGAACCCATTTTGGATATCTCTTTTTGTGTGCAAATTAGTAAATGAGAAAATACTGTCACCAGCCCTAAATAAATCACATTTCGAAATGTTTTCAGGACTCAAATATTGTATAAATCAGGCTGTGAATGATATGGATCAACAATCCCCTCTGTACAAACCTTCAGAATATGGAAAATGATCAAACTGGAAGGTTTGGTTTATGCAATTTTATGCAAATTGGATCTGGAAAAGTTCTGGAAAAAAAATTTAGCACATTTTAATTAGTTATTGTCTCATTTACATAATAAACATAAAATTTGACAAAACTTGAATATCAAAAAATTTTGTCTTAATTAAGTGATAAACTTTTTTTCATGGTGATACCTGTTATTTAAAATTTTTAAAACTATTCACCTGGGATTCTTCAGGCTTTTTTTCCCATTACATCCCTTACATGTTGAGGATCCTGAAAATGAGTTTGCTTCTAGTGGTCAAACTTGTTTAACGTAAACTTTTTTGGCTTACTGGACTAATATGAAGGATATGAACTGAAAGGAACACTGCACACTGCAGTTTGTTGATGGGGGGGTTACTGATGAATAAAAAACAGACTTTTGAACCAAATAATTGATTTTTGTGAATAGATAATAAGAAGTTACACAATGTCCCTTTGGTGTGGGGTTTTTAATCATCATTTTAAAAAGAATAGCAATTAATAAAAAAAACTATATATATATTAGTAATTTTTACCGATACTAGACATTTCAGGCGACCCCATTAGAATTCCAGGTGACCCCATGTGGCTCCCGACCAAGGTTGAAAAACGCTGGTGTAGAGAGTTGGGATGCCGGGGCTCGGAGAGCCTCATACAGACTATGGGTTCAATCTAAATGATCTAGTTTATATGCTGAGTGAAAATATCACTCATCACCCAACAGCTACAATTACACACACACACACACACACGAGTGGATATCATTCACCATGATGCGAGACAGCAGGAAGTTTTACTCAAAAGGGAGGGAGGGACATAATTACAGAGTCTCCTTTAGCTTTCAACACCTCCCCTCCCACTCCTCTTTAGTCCATCAACAACACACACACACACACACAGAAAGAGAGAGAGTCTAAGATAAGAAGCAACACTTCGGTTTGGTCTAAGCAGGGAGAGGATGATCCGGAGGGAGACAGGTGGAGTGGGTGGACAGGTGAACAGGTGTTTAATGAGCCAGCCTCCAGATGTGTCTCTACAGTCTCTCTGATTCACTCGGAGCCTCTCTCCATCGTCACCAAACTCCAATGTAAAAGATAAAAAGATACATAAGATGGGATCCGTCTGGCAGGAGGCGTCAGGGTGTGAAATTCAACATTGGCTCCGGTCTAGAGATTTGTAGACCATCTGCACGTCTCTGACTCAGGGACCAGACGAGGGGCCGAACCTCCACATTATCTAAACTGTCCCCTTCAACATTTCAACTGTGTGATGCTGAGAAGATGAAAGAGCCTCTCTCATCAGTCTGCTGTCGTCAGCCTTATCTCCTCCTCCGCTGTCTCTCCTTTCAGCCCAAGTCTGGTCCACTTCCTGCCTCTTAAACCACGACTCAGTCCTGAAGATTGATATCTTTTTTATTTTCGTTTATGTTCTGAACAGCTGTATTGTAGTTTCTGTCATTTTTGTTCATTCCAATGGACTAAAAAATGATTTAATCAAACAATTCTGCAGTAACATCTTCCTCCTCCTAGCTGTGTAAAGTGAGATAAACTCTCCACTCCCTGTATTTACAGAGTCATTTCATTGAACCAATCAGGTGCAGGAAGAGAACTCTGGGGAACAAAGAAGTGAAATTAGAATTAGGAATTTCACAGGAAATGAGAAATACCTGAAGAATTATTTTTGGAAATCCTGTAGACACTGCAGGATTCGAGACTGAACCATCAGGAAAGAAAAGAGAATCTGTATTCTAACACAGCTCTTACAGGCTTCTGCAGAGCAAGGAGCAATCACTCAGCCCCATGTCCTGACTTTTCTATCAGACGTATGACAACAGCTATGGGCTGTAACACAGATAACATCAACTCTCACCTTGTACTCCTTACTTCTAAAGATGTTTGTCCTGACTAACTCTAGTACTAGTAAATGATGTCTCCTTCCTCTTGATTCTGTTGACTGTGGCTTTCATTTAGGTCCAACAAGATTATACAGCGAAACAGTGGCTGGAATGCCAATGAAATGAATGAGTTAAAGGAATAGTTCATCCAAAATTCAAATTTCACTCATTATCTACTCACCCTCATGTCGACTAAGAGCTGTGAGAATTGTGGAGTTACGGGGGGTCCACGCAGCAGTATTTGTCCATATAATGGTTGTCAATGGACACCACTTTTCTTGGTCCAAAAAGACAAACACAAAAAACAAATACCTCCATACTGCTAGTCTGTAATGTCCCTTTTGTATTGAAGCCCCGACATGAGAAATTATTCAAAAAAAAAGAATAAGTCTATATTTTAAAGGTGTACGGAAATGGCCGTTTGTTCCGTTTGAATGGACACTGCAACATGACTTTACCCAAATTTAACGATTTGATTGGTCGTTACACCAAAAAACAAGCTCAAACGTTTGAATGACCAGATCCAATATCAGTGGCTTTTGAATCTGAGCAGGCTGAATAATCCCTCATTGTCCAATGTGAAAAAAAAATACAACACTTTCATCCCGGATTTAAAAAATAGAATTTTGTTTGGCCAAAATGAGTTTTTACACTCATTTTATGAATAAGTCTCAAATTCATTTTACACCTTTAAGCTTGTTTGTAGCAGAAGCTCCCAGTGTCTCAGTTCACTGCTCTTCCTGTGTCAGTGCAAATATCGCGTGATTTGCTCTGACCGGCGGAACAATTTCTAAAGTCGGGGCTTCAATACAAGAGGGACATTACAGACGAGCAGTATGGAGGTATTTGGATGTTTTTTTGGACAAAGAAAAGTGGTGTCCATTGACAACCATTATATGGACAAATACTGCTGCGTGAACCCCCCCGTAACTCAGAGAAGGAACGGAGGACTCTGAAAATTCTCCCAGCTCTTAGTCGACATGAGGGTGAGTAGATAATGAGTGAAATTTGAATTTTGAGTGAACTATCCCTTTAAAACCTGCATTACAACAGGTATAAAGCACCAGTGCTGGTCCAGTGTGTGTGTGTGTGTGATGGTGAGGGCTACCTGTAAGACTCTGAGCTCCTCGCTGACTGATGTTTGTGTTGGAATGTGGGCAGCAGGAGGATTAGCCGGGTTATCCCCTGGACCAGGACCAGGACAAGGCTAATCCTCAGGCCCGACCCGCACACCTCAACTGGACACTGAGCCGCTCAGACACTACACAGGACGCAGATGTCTGTGTGTGTGTGTGTGTGCACGCGCTCATCACTGTGTTCACTCAGATGTAGAGTCTCCCTCAGACGTCCATGGGTAAAGAAAAAGAAAAACAGAACCAGGTGGAGAGAAGGATTTGTGTCAAAATGATAAAACAGAAAAATGTAACAAGCTGGCTTCAGTCTGTCACACAATTGATCAACAACTGTTAGTGTTAGGTTGATTATATTCTCTTGTTAGAGGGACAGGTGAAAACACTGTTTCTACAAGCACTGATCAATTTTGAGATTTTGGATTATTTTGCTGCTAACTCATGGTGCGTTCAAGGAAACTCGTACTTTGTGTTTTTCCTTCCTGTGAAGTCATACCAGTTCGATCTGGTACGAGTTCACGGGTCAGAAGTTACGAGTGGCCGTTATAGTGACTTTCACAGACAACAGGACGGTAAAAACACGAGCTACAGGTTACCTGGAACGCTACAAAGTTGTAGTTGTGACTTGAAGCTGTAACTTACGGTTTCAAAAGCCTGCCTTGAATGCAGCATTAGCCGAAACGGCCGAACCGCTGATATCTGCTTTAACATGCTGCTGTGACATGTGCTGTGCCCTTCAAGTATCATTGTAAAGCTCTCGTTCTCCTGAACAATGGTGTAGACTCCAAAAATGGTCATTTCCTTCATCGTAAAGGTACAATCTATGGAATTTTACAGTAGGCTGTTTTCCTCTTACTCTGAGCTAATCTCCACTTCAGCTACATCAAGCCGTCCAGTTGGATCCCTTTCTATATTCTGAAGGTTTTTACAGAGGGGATTGTTGATATATCATTTACAGCCCTATTTATACAGCATTTTATTCCTAAAAACATGGAGAAATTAGATTTTTTTTAGGGCTGGTGACAGTATTTTCTCATTTACAGAGTGATAAAAAGAGACATCCAAAATCCCCTCTGTAAAAACTGTCTAATACGTCAACAAAATAAAGGATACAAAATTTAAAGTGGCTTTATCTATTGTTCTGGAAATGTATGCAAATTAGTGCATATTTAATTGTCTAATTTGCATATTTACACAATACAAAATGTATTTGTCTTAATTAGGGCCGGGGAATTAACGCGTTAATTAATTAATTAATTAACGCAATTAAACAATTAATCGCATTTTATTTTTTTATTTTTTTCAAGGAACAAAGTTTTTATTATATATAATTTTTCAGTTCTTCCTTTTTATACACATTTAATTGTATTTGGTTATTTGGAGAATAGAACTGTTATTATGTTATTATAACTTACCTGTTGTATACTGGCCTCAGGCTGTACCATCGCTAACACACCAGTGAGTAACAAGTCAAAAAGCCGCCGACCCTGAGCTGCCTGCGGAGTTTTAACGCAGACTGAACGCAGCTCAAACCGACCTGGTGCCTCAGCACTGCAACCACTGTTGCTTAAGCTTATGTATTCAATCATTATAAAATGGTACACTAAAATCCATGTGAAAAAAAATGTTTCTCACTGTTCTCAGGTCAAATATGCAATTAAATTGCAATTAAAATGCGATTAATTGCGATTAATTAATTACAAAGCCTCTGATTAATTAGATTATTTTTTTTAATCGAGTCCCGGCCCTAGTCTTAATAGAAGTGATAAGTTTCATGGTAATATATATTTAAATTTTTACTCTATTCACCTGTAGGATTGGCAGGACTATAATGATTCTGGTCTGACTTCAGCCTGTGATGCTGTTTGAGGTTCAGTGACCTTTCATTCGTGCTCTGTTGCAGTGTGTGGAGTTTGGTGAGGGCTCGGTGACGGGGGACATGTGTGAGGATCTGTGTGTGCTCGGCCTGGTGGAGTACAAGCGCTGCCTCTACTACGAGAACGGGAAGAAGGTGATAGAAGCACGCTGGAGAGGAAACCCAATCATCCTCAAGTCCAAACTGGAGAATTTCTCCTCCTACGAGCCACTGGGGATTCTGGACTACCAGGTAATGTCTGCATTTTTTTTTTATTTATCCACTCAATTTATTCAGAGAAGACTGAAAATGATTCATAATCGTCTTTTCTCTACTCAGGACACAGCAGAGGAGCTCTCCCCTCTTGATGTGGTCTTCTATGCCACCCTGGAAGTAAGTTATATCAGATGTTTAGTGCTAATAAAGCCATATCAGAATCAGAAAAAAAAAATCAAAGTTTGCAGTGCATATTAATGTCCTTTGATCTCAGGTACGAAACTCCCTGGGGCTGGCTGAGGAGGGTGAGGATGAAGAGGGAGGAGGAGGAGGAGGAGGAGGGAGTAACAGCTCTCTGGCCAGACTATGGGGAAAGAAGCTGCAACACAGAGACAAGAGCTACTCCAGAGCAGAGCTGGCCTCCCTCTGGTCCCTGCTGCAGCAGGAGGAGTACACCTTCCTCAGGTAAAACCACAACACCACCTGAGACCTGGAGCCTTCATCCAAACCTGTTTAGTGTTTAGTGTTTATTTGCAAATCAGTTTAAATAAAAAGTTATCCTCTGAAGAAAATACAGAGTTCTGATGATCTGGAAACCCATTCAGGGCTTATGTTTAAACCTCACCTAAATGAATTAGAATTTGTCCTTTGGTGGAAAAAAAAAGTCCTCTAGTTTTGATAAGCAGTGGTCAAAATTGCTCAAAAAATTAATTCTTGTTGATGGGAATCTTTAGAATTTCGTTCCAGCATCACAATTAAAAAGAAAAACAAGGCTACTTAAAAAAGAACAACAGAAAAACAAAACAAAATAAAAACTAAAACTAAAATAGTCAAATTTTCCGTCAAACTGTCAATCATCTTATGGAGTGTTTTGTGATCAGAGCATTTTTCCGTCTTAGTTTGAATCTGCAAAGACCCGAGGAATTAAAAATTTTTTTGTTCCATAACTGTTATCCAATGATCTTACTGAAAACTGTCCACGAGATGTGTGATACAAAGGTAAATATAGATTACTGACTTGTCTAGTGGGATATTGGTGAACCTGAGAAGTACAGATAAAATATGTTGTCAGACTGTCTGGTAAAGCTGTAGACATATATTTCGACTTAAAAATGAAAGTACATATTTGCAATGTTGGCTCTAAGGAAATCAGTTTAATATGAAAGTTCATCCTCTGGGAGGCAGAGCTTCTTATGATCTGATCCACTGGTGATGCTGGAGGAAATTTCAAGGCGTCACCTAAATGAATTAGAATTTGTCCTTTGGTGGATTAAAAGTCCTCTCTAATTTTACAGTGGTCAGTTGCTCATATCATTAATTCTTGTTGATGGGAATCTTTAGAATTTCGTTCCAGCATCACCTTAAAAAATGTAGCTATGTAGGCTACTTAAGTCTGACCACATAAGGTTGTTTCACTGGAGGACGAGGACAAATAGACATCTTTTTTTTCTTGTTTTTTTATTTTATTGGAGGGCACAGACACTCAGACACCAACCGGCTGGAAGCCAAAACTCCAGAGTCCAAAAATAAAACAGCCGAGGCGAGGTGACCCGTGCTGCTTATCTGAGGCCTGCAGACAGAGCTGCAGTGACGAATGGAGTTCAGATATTTAAAAAAAAAAGTTTGTGTGTGTGTGTGTTAGGGGGGATAGGTGGATTTGTCTGACCTGAAACGCATGCTGTATTAACCCTTGCACCACTGACCTGTTCCACTGGAATATTAAGGGTCATCATTCCTTATAAAATTGAATGATATTATGTGTGATGGCATCAGACTGTTGCCAGTGGCTGTCACCAGTATCACTCATGATAATGCTCAATAAATGTTGAGATCCACTAAGAATCACAAAGATGAACCACATTTTGGTGCAAGATCTAATGTCAGAGAATCATCCAACACTGGAGGATTCGCTCTCACAGTATGAACTGTTATGACGATCTATGTAGAAATGATCAACAGTTTTAGTAGCCTATCCCTAAATGAGCATAATGGTTTCACAACTAAAACTATCATGTTTAAAAAAGACAACTGTTCTGACTAGCATCACTAAAATTAGAGTGTCAGTACCATGTCTGAAAGAACCATAATTAAAGGAGACATATTCTGCCCACTTTCCACCAATTAAAATAGTCTCCAGGTGTCTTAAAGACATGTCTGTGACATGCTTTGGTCAAATCCTCCAAGGATCAAACATCCCAGCTCTTTTAATCCTCTCTAAACAGTCCTGTTCAGAACGGCTGCTTTCAGTGTCTGTCCCTTTAAATGCAAATGAACCACTGCTTGCCCCGCCCCTTCTACCGGTACCAGGTAGTGGTGTTTTTTTTTGTTTTTTTTTTTTTTCAATTTTTATTGACAAAATCCGGCAATACATAGACAAAATACAAAACATTTCTTTCACCATATAGTCAGTATAGACAAAGTTCAAAGTATTTCTGTCAACATGTGGCCAAAATGACCAAGCAAACAATCCATATATAACCATTCACCACCCAACCACCCATAAAATCAGTGACAGAAAAAAAAAACCAAACAAAAACTACCTACAAATATAATAAATAAAATTATATATTAAAAAAAATGCAGTCAGAGTTAGTCTGGAATTAAATTAGTTAAACTTTCATGAACACATGAGGCTTGTTTTGTTTTTATATGTTTTAAGGAATTTTTGAAAATAAATATCTCATTTAGGTAGTGGTGGGGTTATGCAGATTAGAAAACTAGTTACAACCGAGGGAACAGCTTGTACAACCACATGGATTTAATTTTTTTTTTCAGTCAATTCTTACTGTTTGGGGGCCGTACAGCAAAACAAACACCTAAATATATGTTAAAGGGACAACGATGAGTTTTGGAAAAGCGAAGTGTTTTCATGCTGCCTCCACGCGCACCGTAGAATTCCTCCACCGGCGCAAGACGGACTCATGTTCATCAAGGATTAAAGTCAGAGGTTCAAAGAGGTTCAGTTACCGTCGTAGTTCCGACCATAACGCCGCCCGAATCGCTGTTATTCTCATTTGCGTCCGCAAAACCGAAAGTAAGGAAACGCTGGTCGGCTCGACCAGCATTTCCGACACCACTAATAATAACAAAATAACGATAGAGAGAAAATGGAGCCATTAACAAGTGTGGGTAGCGTAGATTCATCCACATTAACGTGAGACTGTTTTATAACCGAATAGAAACTCCTCGTTGGCCCTTTAAAGAGCCTTCAAAAAGTGACATTTCTATAATATTTCCCTTTTAAAACTAGAATAGCTAATACATTGCTATGGGGGTAAAATTAGCATGTCTAAAATTAGCATGTCTAAAAATAGCATGTCTAAAATGAGCATGGCTAAAGTAAAAGTAAGAGCTCTCTGACTGGATGTTTGTAGCAGCAGCTCTCTCAGACCTGTACTTGACTTCTTTAAAGTTCATCTCTGTGTTTGTATATTCACTCAACCTTTGCTGCTCCTGAACCTTCATCTCCCACTTGGTTTCCTCAGAGTCCTGCAGGACCTCAGCACCCATGTGGCCAAAGTGTTGGGCTCCTGCGGTCACTTCTACGCTGTGGAGTACCTCTCTGCAGGTCACGCCTGGGACCAGAACATCTTCTCCCTGGAGGAGGTTGCTGGTCCCGGGCCACAGGGTCAGGACCCGGCCGGAGCCTATGGGAGGTGGACCACCAGGGAGATGGTTCACCGTATCGCGCTGAGCTTTCTGGACATGGTTTGGCACTTTGACAACGACTTCACTCACAAACTTCACCTGTGTGACATCAAACCTGAGAACTTCGCCATCAGGAAGGACCTGACTGTGAGTTTTCATACACTTTGTGATTCACTTAGTTTGATAAGTCTCTTCCAGAATGACTCACTCTGACTGAGCCTGAACGGTCTGAATGTTCTCTGAGAGAAGGAACAGGGTAAAAGCACAGCAGCAAGCTTGGAGAGAAAGGATCAAAGGGACTTTAAATAAAACACCATTAGAGATGGAAATTAGTGAGTGGATAGACTGTGGTTACGTGAGGTTTATTTGAAAATAATGTTTTTTTCAGCCAAAAGGAGAAACGATGGCCCTGCTGGGAAAGAGATGGTCATTTTGCACAGGACTGAATAAGCACATTTATAAGTACTATACATTGTCATCTGTTGTCATCTAATCTCAGCATCATTAAAATACTATAGTGATGTCACATTTACTTGTTTTCACAATTAAAGTATTAGATGCCACAATTATTTATCATCAACATTCCTAAAATACAGTCGATTTCCAAAAAAGATTATGTTGGAACCATATAGACAAGTGTAACAATGAATTGTTAGTAGTTTAAAACATTTAAACTACTGTGTGTGTGTGTGTCATTTATATTGGAAAAAATGTGTATGGATGACAATTAATGACTTGAATATAGGACTAATAACTGGTCATGTATTAATAGACATGTAAAATATTTTTACACATACAAGTTTTGTATGTTAATTAATGCATAATAAGCATGATAATAATGGTACCAAGAAAATCTATAATTGTGACATCCCTATTTGGTTGCACAACAGACAATCTGATAAATGATAATGATCATCATATCAGCTCCACCTTCTTTGTT
Organism: Decapterus maruadsi; assembly: GCA_030347415.2. NCBI lineage: Eukaryota > Metazoa > Chordata > Actinopteri > Carangiformes > Carangidae > Decapterus > Decapterus maruadsi. Next base: position 22,255,691 of record CM064890.1, on the reverse strand, counting down.
GGACAAAAGCTTGTGATGACCCCAGTTTAAACTGGAAAAGAAACACATCTTATACTGTTGACATCATTATTCAGTCTGAAAGCAACAGAGTGAATTATTATCTTTAAAGGGATAAACACAGTTCCATTTAACTCATATATTTTGTCCTGCCCTCATGTGGAAAAAGACAGTTTTCCTCCGGAGCGAACCAACTGCTGAGTTACGGGGGCGCTAACCCTGGGCGGAGGGATAAACGTGAGTTGGTTAGGTCAAAATAAAAACAGTGTTTTTCCTGCACTTTGAGGGGCTGGAAAAATTATATTATAGCGAACAATGGAACTGTGTTTTTTTTTGTTTTTCAAAAAAAATAAAAAGTCCATTTTTTAGGCCGTGAAAATAGGCCGTTTCTTTGGGTCCATTCACAACACTGTATGGCAGGGCTATGGGCTGGCGTTGCTAACGGGAGGAGTGCAGAGAGTCTTCTACTGCAATTAAAGTACTTAGGGACTATTTGGAGATCATACAACCACACTTAAAAAAAAATGCTACTATCCCTTTAATGCATAATAAGCATGATAATAATGGTGCCAAGAAAATCTATAATTGTGACATCCCTATTTGATTGCACAACAGACAATCTGATAAATGATAATGATCATCATATCAGCTCCACCTTCTTTGTTGGACAAAAGCCCATAACCCCAGTTTAAACTGGAAAAGAAACACATCTTATACTGTTGACATCATTATTAAGTCTGAAAGCAACAGATTGAATTATTATCTTTAACCAAAAAACTGTTCAAGAGTTGGAAGAACTTTTTAAAGAGCATATAGATGAGCTTTGCCATGTGGATGCTGACACAGAAGAAAAGCATATAAAACAACAATAATCATTAAATAGGCCTAACATTTTTTTTTTTAAATGTTGCATTCATTTCTAATGGCTCTATCTGCAGCTTTCCATAGTCATTTCTAATTAGGGATGCACATGATTAACCATTAACCAATATCAACAACTTTGACTGATTAATATCAATTCTTTTTTTTAACTTAACTTATAGGGGCTTGACGACACGTGCAGACTTACATCGTGCCTTCAGTCATATCAGTCATTCAGTTTCTCAGCAGGAAATTAGACATTTCTGACAGTTCTGCATCAAACTCATAAATAATACATCCATGATTCCAGTGACAGACTCACGACAAAACATAAAGGGACGTCTGCGTGTGCATCACCTGTAACCACCACGCTTGAGATGATGGAGGGAAGATAAAAAGTCCGGTAGTGTGTTCTCCAGCGTTCCTCAAATGTTGAGACTGCAGCTCCACAGAGGAGCTGTCAGAGGAACTCTACTGTTCAGCTTTTGCACTGAATGTGTTTCATAACGGCAAGAAAAATGGCGTCCGTTTCGAACGCCCGCTCTATTGACAACAGAGGATCAGGTTGCTGGTGCTGATGAACAAGTGGGACCAGGACTCACGCGTGTCCTCTGATAGCCTACAGACGTGCATTGGCAGTGCATTGTGGGATTTGTAGTTTTGAGTGGTAACCAAGAATACCGGCGGACCATAAATATTATCATGCGGGCCAAAGATAATTGGACATAATTAAGCACACGCGGGCCACATAAAATGACGTGGCGGGCCGGATCTGGCCCGCGGGCCGGGAGTTTGAGACCCCTGTTCTAGGGTGAACTATCACTTTAAGCCTCTCAACGTCAAACTGATCTGAGTCAAACCCAGATACTTTTCAGACACCAGCACCATGTGTTAGTGTGTGACAGAGCTTCGTGGATCGACTTTCAGCTTCACTTCTGTCTTCTGATTACCTGTTTCCCTCGGTGGCCAGAATTTCTTTCCATGGTAACTGCTGGTGATTGTGAACTCAGTGTCCTCTATGTTAGTCATCCTTCTGTTTGAGACTGAGAAAACGCAGCTGGTGAAACTTTAGTAAGAATCTGACACACGTATTCTCCATCATTTCTTCATCATACGACCATTAAAGGTTGAAACTTTGCTTATTTTGGTGAGTGGAACGAGCCTGACGGATAAAAATGGACATTCTTCCTGCTTTTTTTCCAGCAGTGAGAAAGTCAGGCAGAGGTCTTGTTTCTTCTTGAGGTTGTTTTCCCATCGTTATCAGATGGTTTGATGGTTTCTGCAGCAAACTGAGCCAGACTGTCATTAATCCAGCAGTGTGTCAGGTCTGCGCTGGGCTCAGGGCCAACAATCACAACTCTATCCAAACTGTTTTCTCTTTCACTCGGCTGGATGCTGATTAGTGGAAAATGAGCAGTTAAAAAAAACATGGCATTTGTAAACAACAGGCTAATCACCTTTCTTACAGTGTTAGGAGGATCAGTGCTGTTCCTGCTCCTGAATACATTTAACAACTCACACTTTACTACGCCAAGAGCTCCAGTAATGCTTACCATGAAACCAGCAGCAGCTTCTAACAGTAAACCATGCTTCTCAAACTTTTTTCATCATTCCCAATTTTCAAGCTGCACTTGCCCCCGTCACCCCAACAAAAATCTTGACAAATCACTTCAAATGATTTCAAATTTATTGAATTTACGAGCCCCAAGTATATCAGTCATATTTTATAATGAGTCAAAATCAAAAACATCAAATAACACAAAGTTCAAAAAGAGAAAATAAAAGTGCAGAAGTGGCTGCAATGTGCCTTTTGCACTGCACATCCTCTCAAAATGGGGTTGCAGGCTGGAAACTGCCACTCTCAAGTCAAAAGCCTGCCTGGAACGCAGCATTAGCCAAAACGACCGCATCGCTGAATTATAAAGTGTACAATTGAGATTGAGATTTGTTTATTTTGATTCTTAAAAAATCAGGGGACAGTACATCTTACACTTTAATGTAAATATGCAGGATTACAGCAATCAGCTAATTTCCATCCTTTGTCCCTCGGCAGGTTGATGTTAAAGGTGTACAGAAAAGAAAACTGAATTTGAGCCCACTCTGGGTCATAAAATTTTAAAAACTCAAAACGAAAAACTTTGAAAATTCTATTTTTGAAAATCCGTGAAAGTGTTCTATTTTTTTTTTCGCAGACAATGAATCTTGTTACTCATGACAGACCAAAAATGATATTGGATCTGTCATCCGTCATTCAAACGGAAACACGTTCACACATTTCGGACTCGCCCCAAGCTTCGAATATCCCGCCCGCTCGGTAACGACCAATCAAATCCGTTAAATTTACTCGGGTAAAGTCGTGTTGCAGCTCGGCACAACTCGGCGGGACAAACGGAACAAACGGCCATTTCCGTACACCTTTAAAGAGATACACTAAGTAAAAAGGTTTTAAAAAACAAAACAAAAAAAATAGAAGTGACAGGTTCTATCATAGACAATGGGCCTCATTCACCATATGTTCTTAAGAATCTTCTTAGATTCTTTCTTAAGTTGCTCTTAAGAAGATTCATCAACGCGTTCGTAAGCCTCAGAATTGTTCTCAGCTGTGTTCTTAAGCCACCTGTTCTTAAGTTGAGGGCATGTGCCAGGTGAGTCTAATTAACATAGGATCAGCATAGGTAACAACCCCTTCAATGCCCTTAAAAGGGCATGAGACTGCAGGGCCGTGTGCACACAGAACCTACAGCACTGAGCAGAGGAGGTGAAGAGAGAAAGAAAGTTGAAATGCTCAAATGAAAATCTGAGAAGGGGCACCACACTGCAAACGTAAAAAGAACTTTAGTAATGAAGTGGAACTACTGCGACAGGAATGAAACAAAGAAACAAACAAAAGTTTATATATAGTTTATATTAATATAATATTATTATATATTATATTGTTATATTTAGTAGTGTCAGCAGTGTCATATTATCACATAATTCCAGTACAACAGATCGATGTTGTTCCATGATCCGTTCAGAATGCCATGTTGTCCATGGAATCGTTAATGATATTAATTAAGTAATTTGTAAATTATTATTATTATTATTATTATGATTAATATATATGATTATTTTAAACATAAGAAAATATAAGAAAATACAACTACAGAACAGAAGAAAACGCAATAATCAGTTAGTTTGCACAATTCTCTGTTCTTAAATGTGCGTAAGTATACTCCTGACTGTTCCTAGATTTTGCTCTTAGTTAAGAACAAATCCAAGATAAGAAAACATTCATGAATGCCACAATCTTCGTAAAAACTTCGTAAGTAGGATTTAAGAACAAATTTGTTCGTAAGAACGGTTCGTGAATTACTTATGACAGGCCAAGAATGAAGTGACCATTGAATATTTAAGTACTAGAGTGATATAAGTGTTACACTAATGAAGTGATTAGTGTATAAAATACTTGACCTTTTATTTACACATCACATGTTAGTATAACCAAGTGCACTTTTTCTTTGAAACCTTTCTTTGCACATGCAGAGTACATCCTTTTCATGACAAGGTGACACGGTCACGGTAGGATTTAGAAACACTTGTACGTGATGAGCTGGGAGTCAGTGCGCCGTCTGTCTCCTGCAGGTGGTGGCGATCGACGTGGACATGGCGTTCTTCGAGCCCAAGATGAGGGACATCCTGGACCAGAACTGCAGCAGCGATGACGACTGTAACTTCTTTGACTGTTCGTCCAGGTGTAACTTGAACAGACACAGGTGCAGCCCTCGCCGCAGCAACAGCAACCTGCAGGTAAGACTCCTCACTCTTTACCTGAGCCCTTACTTCGTATTCACTACCTGTACTTCACTACGTTCACTTTTATATCCACAAACGTGCATTTTATTTTTCACTCTTGTTCTTTTCTGGTTTTCCCTATTTCAAATAGATTATAAGTTTCTTATTATTTGTTAAAAAGATTTTGTTTGTTTTGTTTTAAACAAATATGGTTGAATATTTAGTCTTATCTGTTCATATTTTTTGTACATTTTTTTTAACACAAATTAATTACACAAACCCCAAATAGCCAGAGATGTTTGTGTCTTTGACTTATCTATGAAAAGTAGTAGTAGTAGTTTAGGAAAACGTGGTGATTTTTACATCATATAAATATTAACAATGTTCTTTTTTTTACTTCGATGATGAATTCAGACAGGGGAGGTTGAGTCAATTAGAATGTGGTGATCTTTTATTTTAAGAGACTGAAAACAGATAAAAACAGAAGCTGCAAAATTCATCATTTCATGTTTCAGTCCCCATCCCGTCATTGCATTATTTCTTTGTGTGATATTTAACGTGTGTGTGTCCTCTGCTCTATCTCTGCTTTACTCTGAACGCTCCGACCCGCTCAGACAGAAAATAATGAGGCCTGAATGCATTTGTGCCGCCATACGTGAGCCTGGCTCCTAATAAGGGGCTTGATAAATTACAGGGCTGTCTGTTTCTCCCAGACTCAGTGATCCATCTTTCACAACATTTAATTATACCTGTGTGAAGTAAAGAGACAAGTGGAATGATAATTAGTGATTGGAGGAGCTAAGGGCTGAGCTGAGCTGCTGCCGGCATGTTGCGTCTTTAAATCTGTTTTTATTGGAGACGCTTCAAATACATAAGCACTGAATTATTTCATAGGCTGTAAAAGTTTTATATGAATCTATTTTATTCTATCAATATGTGCATATGTTTTACTGCAGGTTTCAAATTGAGACTCTAAATGTAACTCAAGAGAAAGCAGTGAAATGCTCAGTGACAGTGAGTCAAACAGGATGTAGATTTTATTACTTTATATCAATAAACATGAAAGAATTGATATTTCAGAATTGATATTTTATTGTTTTTAAAAATAATAATAATATTAATTTTGCCTGCAGTACATTTAACCAAGAACTGCAAAGAATGAATGGATTTTTTTTTTAAAGGCTTTAAAGGCTGAAATGTTCATTTCAGATTCTATACACTAATATTATGAATCCAGACTATAGATGAAAAATACATGTTTCTAATTCTATTTTTTCTAATTATTTAAATTCATTTATATAATTCAAACTGAATAAATTAACTGTTACTTTTGTTATAGTTAAGTTTCCTATTCTCAATCTTTGAATTTTCTTCACAGAATCAATATTAATCAATCAATATTAGAGGTAAAGACACTGTCTTGCCTTTGACTTTTTATCTCACGATTATTTTAAAAATAAATTATAATATTATTATAATATGATAGTAAATACTAATATCCTCATGAATAAATGAATTATCTTTGATTCAATGTTAAATATGCTTCAGGGTTGTTTTTTGTTTTGTTTTTTTTTACAGCACATCATTTTTATTATCTAATAATTTTAAGACATTCATTAGTTTGGTTATAAAGTAACTGCAACAACAAATCACATGATTTTAGAGCTAAAATTAGTTGAATTATATGTAGCAGAAATACTTTTTTTATTATTGATATACATTTTGTTTCGTTACATCTCAGTATTTTTGTAATTTATGATTAGATATGAATTAGTACAATAGCTTGCTTTCAGTTATTACTATTAATTTTCGTATCGAAGGAAATGCCTGCAAAGCCGAGGCGGACATCGCCATCAACGCCATCATCACCATGACAATGCCCAGACAGACTCTCATCACCCTGCTGGCTCCTGTATCACATGTCATATGATATAAGATACCTGTATTCACCTGAGGAGGATGTGCTAATATGATACGGAGGGAAAATATTTTTCTATGGCTGATGACTGGATGGGATGCACAAACACTTAGAAATAACAGACTGTGGAGGAAATGAGAAGCGAAAGGAGACCCGTGCTTACAGGTCATTGTAAGAAGAGGTTATTAAAGGATGGAAACATTTAAGACAAATGAAGGAGAGAAGAAAATAAAATAAAAAAGGGAAGGTAAGAATGAAAGGTTGAATAAAGCGCTGCAAGAAAATATAGAAGACAGAGGATGCAGGTGTAGACCAAAGAGCAAGAAAATGAGAACAAAACCAAATAATAAAAGTGACAATAAACAGTTGGGGGGGGAAAAGAGAAAAATGAACAAAACATCAGAAGAACTAAGGAGAAGAGAAGATGAGTGAAGCCTGGAGCAGACACTGGCACAGGACAGCAGTGATGATGACACATCAGTGACATGCTGCTTTCCTATTGGCCCATCTGAGGCTCCACAGGTGTCTCCTGACCATTATCTCCCATGAGCCTCCTCGTGTCATTCACCTCCTCAGAGAAAGGAGCCATTGTCTTTTTACCTGTATGTGGGAGTGTGTGTATGTGTATATACTGACTTATGTGTGTGTGTGTGTTTGATAATGAAAAGTGAGGTGTCGTCTGCATAAAAACAGATCCTCTTCACAATCCCTCATCGTATACTCATCTTTCCTCTATTCATTTCTTCTTTCATTTATTTTCTCTACCCCACATGTTTCTGTTTCCTGTCCCCTTCTTTCACTCCATCTCACCTCCATCTTTTCCCTCTCCTTGTCTTCTCTCTTGCCTATTCATTCCTCTCTCTTCCTTGTGACTTAACCATCTGCTTATGTTTCCACTACTCTTTTCTCCCATCTCTTCTGCATCTCATCTGTTTGTTTCCTTCATACTCCCCTTGCCTTTATTAATCTCATTCCTTCCTCTCCTTCTACTTCTTCCTTTAGGTGATCTGTGAGAAGATTTTCAGACCATGGTTCTCTCCAACTCTGCTTGGGGCCAAAGCAGGACTCCCTCTGCAGGTGGCTTTTTGTATTTTTATCCTTTTCATTAACATTCTTCAACAAAAGCACTTGATGATTTGTAAATTCCAAGTTTTGGTGGGTTTGAACAGGTGGAGCTGCAGCGAGCGGTGCAGGAATGTTCAGAAACAGGTGGAGGTGTCAAGGAAAGAGAAGAGGACGGAGGGGTAGGAGGCGGCAGAGACATCCATCAGCACCTCCTCAACATCCTGACCCGCCTCCTCCAAGAGGGAGGGGCTTCAGGTGAAAGAGGAGAGGCATGGGAGGAGAAAGGTCACATTCACACAGCACTGAACTTCTGAGGGGGGTTTCAGTTCCTCCAGAACGCTCCAGTGGAAACCAACAGGGACAGTAGACTCCCGTCCACTCTTTATTCTTAATACAGGACGAAGGACATGCACCTAGTGATGATTCCTGTAGAAAGAAAACACAGAATCTCATATGCATGTTGGCTGATGGCACAGAGTTCACTGATCCATCTCAGGTTCAGACCTGCCAGCTCATCCCCGGTCAGCTCCAAGGACAATGGAGTATGGAGGCTTCGTAATACATCTGGATCATTTTTAAGACATATTAACAATAAAGCCATACACCACATACACAAAAATATGTGGACACTAGGGCTGACCCCATTATCATATTTTGATAATTGAAGCTTCGCAGCCATAAAATCAAAGCTCCGATGGCCGCGGGGGTGCGCGTTCTTAACATCTGACGGGGGGGGGGTTTCGATTTTTATGGGTCAGCCCTAGTGGACACCCATTTCCTTGTGGGCCTAATGTGACGGTAGCCTCGTAAACCAGCCTCCCCCGGAAATGCATTCAATTCATTTCTCAGGGGGAGTCTGGCCTCATACCCGTTGAAACCGTTTCGCCAGGAATCGGCCGTCTACCGAGCCAATCAGCGTCGCCGCTGTGATTGACACAGCACGTTGGCCAATCAGGGCCTGAAAACATCACTACATGGACTGGACTCACCTACAACAAACATGGCGGAGCGTCAAACAGCGGCGTAAAAACAGCAGTAAGGGAAGTTCTCAATGAAATACCATCAATTACAGAACTTAAACAAGAGCAAGAGTCGGCGCTTGTTGAGTTTCTTGGAGGAAAAGACGTTATCGCTGTTCTTCTTCGGTCCCTGATTGATAACGTGCTGTGTCAATCACAGCACGTTGGCCAATCAGGGACTGATTGGCTCGGTAGGCGGAGTGTTTCGGCGAAACGGTTACAACGGAGATGAGGCCAGACTCCCCCTGAGAAATGAATTGAATGCATTTCCGGGGGAGGCTGGTTTACGAGGCTAATGTGACGGTTGATGGTCCTGTGACTATGCCTCTGAATGATAACGTGCCCTGGCTATTTGGCCACAGCAAATACCCTTCTGGTCAAATGGAAGACTAGGGTTCAAACTCCGCCCCCGGCCGCCCTCCTTCGTCCTGTCACACTAAGCTGCAATGAAAGGGACTCTGAGTTGAAATGGAAGTCCTAGCCTCAGTCATGTCCAGCACCCAGCAAGTGAGGCCTGGACCTTATCATCCAGCCTGTTATCTGCAGGTCCTCTGTGTCCTCATATTTCTGGCATTTGAGGAGAAAATCACTTTGTTTCATTCCATCAGTAATGCCTTAAGTGTCTCCTCATCAGGGGAACATGTCATGGATCCTATGCACACGGATCTTCTTGGAGTTTTCTTTCCGTTATTAAACCACTTAGTCTCAGTGAGATTTAAAACACCCTCTCTCATTTAAAGAGAGTCTGTAGTCAGAAAACAAATATGCATAAAGCTGTATTAACCTGTAGATAACGTTATCATTTATTGAAATGTTGTTTTGTGGCTAAGTGAATGACTGGTGGCCGATGCTGTCATTTGTTGGGTTTAAGTTTACAGTTTGTGGGTAATTTTGTGGGGTTTGCCCATTATTTAGTAAGCTGCTAAAGTTTCTTTACAAGTGCTTGACGAGTTCCATCAGTGTTCCATCAGATTTTCACTCCATAAATTACAATGGTCTGAGTCACTTTAAACAAACACCACTGACTGAGGCAGATAAAAAATAAACCTGAAGACACAAGGCTGCAGCAAGGAGATGGTTGGCTTAGCTTAGCTTAGTTTAGCTTATAGACTGGAAAAGGTGAGATGGTTAACGTGGCTCTGTCAAAACAATACTCTCTGCGGGTTAATTTATTTTGTGTTAACATCAGCAGGCTTTGTTTTAACATAGAGTAGATGTGTAGAGACTAAATGTCCTCTTCAGGGCCAGGCTTCTGTAAACAGCCGAAAAATTGTTGAAGTTTGATTTCATATGTGCAGCTCAGAATAAAATCAAATCTGTAACAACATTTGAGGATTTGCTGGATTTTCTTCCTGAAGTAACAAAACCTTCATAAAGCTGTGTGGAAATGAGGATGAAAGACATTTCATTTAACAACATTTCAACACGTCACCTGCAGCTATGGCTGGACCCTGTGACCTGAGTGCTCACTGAGTCTCACCACTTTCTGGAATGAGTCTTAGCTCACCTTCAATGTGAGGAGTCTTGCCTCAACACTTCCACAGGAGACAGAGACAGAGCTGACTGTCCTTCAGCAGTTGAGATGGATAACTATGTTCCATCCACCACAAATCACTTGTCTACAGCTGCCTACTCATGTTGTTCACTGAACACAACAGAAAGTTAAAGGGATAGTTCAACATTTTGGCAAATTGGCCCATTGCCATAATCCCTATAGTCACAGCAGTAGGTTCGTTACCTTTAATTGTCGGTGTGAGTTATTTATAGAACGGCGGAACAGAGCAGCAGGCTGCTCAGGGCTACGCTATGGAGGCTAAGGGAATTTCAGGGATTCGGGATTTTGTATTTGATGAGTTTGATGAGGGAAACCAAGAAATCCCGTGAGCCTCCGTAGCGTAGCTCTGAGCAGCTCATGGCTCTGCTCCGCCACTCTAAAAATAGCTTGCACCGACAATTAATGGTAACAAACCTACTGCTATGACTATAGGGATTACAGTATGGCAATGAGCCAGTTTGCCAAAATGTTGAACTATCCTTTTAACCTTGAAACTAAATTTGACCCAAAACCATAATAAAGTGATTCTGCTGTTACTTATGTCTCTACAGTATGTCTCTTCCTCCTTCAGCTCTTGTTAAAGGAGTCATCACCCGGAAATCGCAATTTCTCTTGTTAAAACATGCATATTGGTGTTTGACCTCAGTTGAAACTTGCCTGAAAAGCTGGAGTTTGAAAGGGCCTCCTCTTTGCTCACCCTGAGGTTTCTTTTTTTCCCTGGAATAACACAAGAGGGTTTTCCATGGAGTTTTTGATTCTGCTCCTCTGAGACAAACTGTTACCTTGCCTTGCCTATGTTCACAAATGCCTATCTGGCCTCTCCTAATTAGGATTTCACTACCAATTGATCTGATTATTATTATTAATTGTTTAGTCATCACCTCCTTTCCCCTGCTGTTAAACCAGCCTGCCCTCCCTTCCATATTATACCATCTGCCATCCACCACTCAAAAGCTGGCCTGCTCTCCCGTGATAAAGTCCTCCCACCAAAAGCTGTCAGAACAAGCTCAATGTTTGATTAAACATTTTTTTTTTTTCTAATAAGTTTTACGAATTGATCCAAAGCGATCCAAGGGGGGCTGGATACGTAAAAAACCAGGTTATGACTCCTTTAACATTTCTATGTTTCTCACATTCTCTGTTATAAACTGTTTTCTTGTCTCTAACAACATCCGTCCTGTCTGTCCGTCCTAGGTGAGGGATCCTCCTCTGTTGCTCACCCTGAGGTTTCTCTGATTTTTCCCTGTTAAGAGGGTTTTCCATGGAGTTTTTGCCATGTAAAGCCCTCTGAGACAAACTGTTACCTTGCCTATGTTCACAAATGCCTATCTGGCCTCTCCTAATTAGGATTTCACTACCAATTGATCTGATTATTATTATTAATTGTTTAGTCATCACCTCCTTTCCCCTGCTGTTAAACCAGCCTGCCCTCCCTTCCCATGAACCAGTCTGCCATCCACCACTCCCATCAAGCTGGCCTGCTCTCCCTGCCTTTCCTCCCACCAGAAGCTGCCTCCGTCAGCTCTTCTTAACCATTCCCATGTCTTCCCATATTCTGTTTTCTTGTATTGCACGTCTGCCCATCCAGGGTGAGGGATCTCCTCTGTAGCTTCTCCTGTTTTTCCTCAGTTGATTTGAGGGTCTAAGAACAGAGGATGTTGTCATGGTGCTGTGTAAAGCCCTTTGAGACAAACTGTTCATAAAAATGGGCTATTGCCTTGCCTTGCCTTGCCTAAAACAGTGGGAAATGTCCAATGTGAGTCTCCAGGAGCAAAATTAATGTATTCAAATGTCTTGATGCTAACAACCATTACAAAAGATAGCTTAATAAAAGTATAGCATGAAAACAATATGCTCTTATTGGAGAATATGCATTTTCTTGTCATAAATGTCTTTTTAGTTTCTAAAACATTGATTGAAGGTTTTATATTTTTACGCAGCCAGTCGGAAGAGTGGGTGCAGGGCTGTTGCTAGGAATTCTGGACCCCTTATAATCAAACTTCACATTGACATCTGTACTACAGTATATGGGACCTTTAAATGAACTTGGCCACATGTCTGGAGTCTCACCGCCCACACTCCACATATGTTATGAGGAATTTACAGTATGTGGTTGCTGGTTTGTTCAGCTGCAGCACTCTGAGGACTTCTTCCTAATGTAAAGTCTCTCACATATAAACAGCTCTTCCTGTCTGTGTCTCTACAGGCTCAGGCCCCTGATCTTCTCCAGCTGCTTTTCCACATACTCTAGCAGCTGCTTTAGTTGTTTTAACCTGCTCAATCTAAACACATCATTTGTGAGTTTAGACAAATCCAATATCACTTCTCCTGCGTTTAATGTGTCCATGGATGATTGTCTGTGAATGAAAAGCTCTATTATCTCTCCAGAAAAAAAAGAAAAGATGGCACCTCTTTTATAACAGACAATAATATCAAGAATCCAACTCAAGACTGAAGGAAGCACAAGCCCGGCAGGATTTCACTTCAGTGGCCTTCACGGTGGATCTACACTTCCTTCCTCTCTGCTTCTCCAGATGTTGATGTTCAGGCAGATCAAGTTTCAAGGTTTCTGCAAAAATCAAGAAAAAGCCAGAGATGATGAAGTCTCTGAAGAAAATCTCAAATAGGCCCAGTTTAAAATGAGACTGACATGAGGGTGGAATCATGACAGACAGTCTCATCAGTAATGTATGACAATGTCAACTTTCACAGAGTAGGCTAACAGTGATTTTAATCACATTTTCTTTTGATGAATTCTGGACGTCTATTGGAGCCATAGACAAAATAATATTGTATCTGAGAAGCCTCCTGACGTTATGTTTCTGTTTCTGAAAAGGTGCAAGATATAGAAAATTCAATACGTTTTATTTCCTCCTTTTTCCTTTTATTTTGTGCTACTCCCTTGTGTGTGTTTCATGATACTTCCTGTCTTTGTAATACATTTCACCTGTCCAGATAAACACTCTCATGCTTCTCCTGTTTAAATGTTCCTCTACTTTGGTTTCCACTATGTTTGGATCGCTCTCCTGAAGCATGTCATGACTGGATCACAGTACTCACTGAGTTTATACCTGAGATGTGACACCAGTGAGGAGAAGCAGGTGGTCAGTCAGTCAGTCAGTCAGTCAGTCCGTCAGTCCGTCAGTCCGTCAGTCCGTCAGTCCGTCAGTCAGTCAGTCCGTCAGCCAGCCAGCCAGCCAGCCAGCCAGCCAGCCAGCCAGCCAGCCAGCCAGCCAGCCAGCCAGCCAGCCAGTCAGTCATTCCTGTCAGTCAAAGAGCCGCCCGCCCGCCCGCCGCCGCTTTCAAACTCCAGCTTTTCAGGCAAGTTTCAACTGAGTCAAACACCAATCATGCATGTTTTCAAGTCAGAAATTCAGTTTCAGTCATGACTCCTTTAAATGTTCCTCTAGCTTTGCCAGCCAGCCACAGTTTGGATCACTCTCCTGAAGCACCCACATGTCATATGACTGGATCACAGTACTCACCTGAGTGTATACCTGAGATGTGACACCAGTGAGGAGAAGCAGGTGGAGCAGTCAGTCAGTCAGTCAGTCAGTCAGTCAGTCAGTCAGTCAGTCCGTCAGTCCGTCAGCCAGTCAGTCAGTCAGTCAGTCAGTCAGTCAGTCAGTCAGTCAGTCAGTCAGTCAGTCAGTCAGTCAGTCAGTCAGTCAGTCCGTCAGTCAGTCAGTCCGTCAGTCAGTCCGTCAGTCTGTCAGTCAGTCAGTCAGTCAGTCAGTCAGTCAGTCAGTCAGTCAGTCAGTCAGTCAGTCAGTCAGTCCATCAGTCAGTCAGTCCATCAGTCCGTCAGTCAGTCAGTCAGTCAGTCAGTCAGTCAGTCCGTCAGTCAGTCAGTCAGTCAGTCAGTCAGTCAGTCAGTCAGTCAGTCAGTCAGTCAGTCAGTCAGTCAGTCAGTCAGTCAGTCAGTCAGTCAGTCAGTCAGTCAGTCAGTCAGTCAATCAGTCCGTCAGTCAGAAAACTGGTTCCAGTGGATTTGGTGCAGGAAAGGAAAGACTATGAAAAGCAAGAGTTATAATTATTTATAGAAATCATGAGTGTAGTAGTTGTATTGAAATGAAGGTCAGTCCTTTAAGTGAGATTATTGTTATTTAACCTCAGCTCAACTTGAAAACACTGCTCAAACCCCTGGAGTGGATGTCGTGAGAGGATAAAATACAAACTTCACTTGTTTAGCGCAGACAACTGAGGCCTCATATTACTGCTGAATTGTGTCCTGATGTGTCCCTCATGTGCAGTTACTCCACTCTGAGGGTCTGTTGGACGTTTAAGAAAGAAACAAACTCTTGTCACCACATCATCTACATGGAAAAGATTTACATGGAAGTCTTCCAAAGCTGTGCTGGCTGTGTATCATTCCGCTGTGTTCAAAAACCACACAAATAAAAAAAAGGTTTCCAATTCCGACTAAAAACTGAACACGCATGAGATTTGGCTGGATGACGCTATAATCAGCAGCTTGGTGAAAACCGACACTGGGTTTCTGGATATTTGACTCTAACAGCTGTCCAACAATTACCTCACAGTTCTGCATTTGTGCGACTGACAGACAGTAATTGTTTTGTGCTGCTTTTAATCCTTGTTTTTTCTGGCAGTGTGGATGATTCTGTTCCACTCTCTTTTGGTAAAGATGAGAGGCAGAATTAGGGTATTCACACTGATTCTCACTAACAGGTGGCTGTCAGACACCACATGTTAGGACCTTCTGTGTGGGATCCAGTTTGAGTCACAGTTGTCCTCGTGGAAATCAATTTATGATCCATGATCATGAACCCCAACGATCTACATTCAGCAGGTGAGGTATCCTGGGGGGGTCTACGGGCACTTCCATCCCAGAGGTGACACTGTTTGTAATTTAGTTCAGCCTCTGTCTGATGTCTTCTCAAAACTAGACAACAACCTCACCTGACTGTTTTAAGCATGAACAGGTGAATAAGGACTGGCCGAGCTCCAAGTTCCTCACCCTTCTTCAAGATCAGCCATAACTTCATGACTACAGACAGGTTTCTGTGCAACGTCATGGCAGATGTGCGCGCAGCCAGGGGGCAGAAAGCAGGACATTTCTCATTGTTTACAAGCGGAGTCAAGCAGAAAACAAAAATGACAAGTTGTTGTGCTGTTAACTGCACAAAGCGGCAAAAGGATGGATGGAAATTGTATAATAAACCGAGGGGATCTCATCGTTTGCCAAAAAAAGAAGAAGATTACGGCTCCAGGCCATTAAAAGGGCGGATTGGGGTCCCGAAGGTCCTAAAGGCGGCGAGAGTCTGTGCAGCACTGGTGTCATAAAACTAAAAATAATATAAATCAGAAAAAAATTCAAAAGTTTTGCACATACAGACTTATGCACGTAAATTGTTGTTTGTGTACACTGGGCTTCTCAAAATCGGGCCATGATAGCTGGACATTTGGACTGATCTGTCACTGAGAATTGTATAGCTATGGGTCTGATACAAACCAAACTTATCAAGCAGAGCATCCACTGTTTTCCATTAATAAGTCTGTTGGGCGCGATTTTCTCTCTGTCCTCCTCGCACACACAGGCCGTTACCCACACGGGCAGATGGGCAGGTCGCGTTGTGACGGTAACATGCTAATGCTAGTGTGGCAAGGTGAAGAGGGACCCGGGCGGGCTTCGAACCCCAGACTCCCGGGTCGGAGTCATGCGCGCTAACCAGTCGGCCAAAGGGACATCTCTTTGGCCAAGTAGCCAGGGCACATGATCAACTGGAGCCATAGTGACAGGAACCTCAACTGTTACACTAGTTCATGTGTTGAAATTGCTATCAGCCCAGGGGGGTATGCGAGTAGTGAAATGGCACTCGGATGAGCAATAAGGCTATTCAAGTACTCAGATATCAACTGCAGTCCTACAAACAACACGGCATCTACATTGATATCAGTTCAAGCAGTCTTTTGTCCCCTGGTTGCACGTGCAGCTATGTTTGTACAGAAGAAACCCATCTATCCATGAGTTTCAAATGTAGTCCTACAACCTGCCATGTTGAGGACCCACGGGTGTTTCAAACTAATTAGTTGGTCCTACTCCAATCAGAAACACAACTCAAATTGAAACAGCTGTGTTGGTCCTCAACATGGCAGGTGAAGGACTACATTTGAAACTCATGAATACAATTCTTGTATAGATTTCTCTTTTTTCTTTTACAAGAGAAAATGAGTTCATACCTTGTTGACGGTTTCAGTGTTTTTTCCTTCCGACTTCCTCAGAACTGTCACCGTGATGTTGGACGGTGACGTGCTTATCAGCTGGTGTTACGGAGGCGTGACCTTCCTGTCAGTTCTGACAGGTCGGTCACGCCTCCTGTTATTGTGGCCACAGAGTTAGCATGTAACACAATACAAGACCAGGGACAGAGAGCAGCTCTAAGGAACGAAGTGGCAGGAATCCTCACATCAGCGAAGCTGCCACATAGTAACATAACAAAACAAGAGGCGACAGCCATAAAAACACTTTCGAAAAATAGTAACATAACAATCATCCCGGAAGATAAAGGAAGGACCACCGTCATCATGGATACCACACAGTATGATGAAAAAATGAATGAGATGCTTATGGACCACAACACCTACGAAGTTCTGAAGAAAGACACAACTGAGGAGAAAAAAAGAAAACTAAAAACTCTACTAAAACCGATGATGGAGGAAAATAAAATGGACAAACAAACATACGACCACCTCATTCCCACTGCAAGCATCACCCCCCGGATATATGGCACACCAAAAATCCATAAACCAGGTGCACCATTAAGACCCATTGTTGACAGTATAGGATCGGTCACTTATAATCTTTCCAAAGCACTGGCTGACGTAATAAAACCACTACTTGGACTCCCTCACTATCACTGCAAAAACTCAAAAGAATCGGCGAAAGAACTAAAAGAAATCAGGTTAAAGAAGGACGAGCTTTTCATCTCACACAATGTTGTATCCCTCTTCACAAAAACTCCAGTAATGACCACTCTTAATATAGTTGAAAACCGGTTAAAATCAGATACAACTCGGAAGAAGCGCACAAGACTCACAGCGCAGGACATACAGTATCCAAACTGTTGCATTTCATATCAACGTCCACATACTTTCAATTCAGGGATAAAATTTACCGACAGAAAGAGGAATTTGCAATGGGGGACCCACTCTCCGCAATTTTATGCAGTTTCTTCATGGAAGATCTGGAGGACAGAGCAATGACAACAGCACCGGAGCCATGCAAACCCTCTTTATGGAAACGGTACGTGGACGACATACTGGAAATAACCAAAATAGGGCAGACACAACAACTTATGGACCATCTAAACTCCATGGATGAAACAGGAAATATCAAGTTCACATGTGAAGTAGAAAGGGAGAAAACAATAGCATTTCTGGACCTAAAAATACACCACACAGAAGAAGGCAACTTCAAAGAAAACAATAAATACGTCACACTACCACACATAAAAGGAACCACTGAACACATACAACGAGTCATGAAAAAATACAATATCCCTAACCCTAACCCTAACATCCCAGTCAAACCAGACACAAAACTCCGGCAGTTATTAGTGCACCCCAAAGACAAGATTCAACCCGACAATAAATGTATGTCATTTACAAAATACCTTGCCTTTCATGTAACAAAACCTACATAGGTGAAACGGCCAGATGTTTCCAAAAGCGCACCAGGAAAATCTTAAATCAGCCATAACCGATCACTGCAGAAGAGAAAACCACATAATGGACTGGGAGGAGGCCAGGGTCATACGCACAGAAGACAATAAATACCAGCGATGGATTATGGAAGCGGTGGAGATCAGGAAACGGCCCCATGGAACCATGAACAGGGACAAGGGGGCCTTCACACTGTCGCACACCTGGAGTGCCGTTCTGCAGGCGCAACCCGACAGCAGGAGGCGTGACCGACCTGTCAGACCTGACAGGAACGTCACGCTTCTGTAACACCAGCTGATAAGCACGTCATCGTCATGACATCACGGTGACAGTTCTGAGGAAGGCGGAAGAATACGCCGAAACCGCCAACAAGGTATGAAATCACTTTGTCTTGAAAAAGAAAAAAGAGAAATCTATATAATGCAGTACATACGGACATAATGAACATACACAATATAACAATTCTTGTATTCTCATGTATAGGGCACCATGCGGAGCAGAGGTAAGGCTGTAAACATCAAATCCACATCTCCAACTTCAGTCCCATGTCTCTCTTATCCTCAGTGGTCCTGCACAGCATCCACAATACTGCTGCATGAATTCACCGCCCAGTCTCATGATCCCAAAACCTCAAGGTACTTGTTCTCCTCATGTAATCCACCTTTTCCCTCCCACTCATCTGCAAACTGCATTTTCACAGATCGATCAGACTAAAACATTGAGACAGTGAGTGACTTCAGTCAGTTGTCGATGAGAAACCGAACCTAAAATGCAGACTCGCTCAGGAAAAATGGGTATGATGAGAACAAAAAAGGATTTATTTAACTCAGGGGGGGGGTTCTCTGGATTCAACAATAATGTTCAACCCTAAAGCAGCAGCTTGAACCACAACCCCTTGTCAGACCACTACACAGTAACACTGTGTCACACTGAAAGCTATAAGAACATCAAAGTGACCAGAAGTCATTAATTTTCAATGTGAGCCGGTGCCTCGTAGTGGGGCGCTGTGGGCCGACCGTTAGCTGCATGGCTTGGGAGGTGTGACTGCCAGAAAATGATTTTCTTTGGGATTGAAAACATAGAAAGAGGCTGTGCTGGGGCCATGAGCAGGTTTTATTTCTCAAAAATAGCAGTGGGCTCAGGTTGGTGGGGTAGTCTCCACGGAGGGAAGGATCAGGTTCAGCAAGGCCTGAGCTGCAAGGTACAAGGCAGGGATGTAGAGACAGGCTGCACAGGGTGGAGCTCTGGAGTCAATGGGACAACAGCAGGAAGAAAGAAGGACTGGCATCCATACAAGGTGAGAGACAACATCCACTGGACCAGGACGGTGTACCAGGTAGAGGTTAAAGAGCTGACTGACAGCAGGACTGTGAATGGCAACCAGGGAAAGGTCCAGCTCTACACAGGTCCAGACCAACCTCCAACAAGACACAGTGAGACTGACACACCCACAAGAAGGAAGGACCTCTCCCTCCTTCCCTCTCTTGGGAAAAACAACAGGAAAACTAGGACCCTGAAAACTTGATAGTAATGATTTATGGCTCAGTTCTGCAGCAACTATTCACAATGTAATAGTCTGTACTGGAGAACAGGAAGTAGATGACATGCTAAACCAGCACGATAGCATAAAAACAGTGTTGCATTATATTTAATGTGAGTTTTTCTGCATTAAAACCGTTAAACTATGATTCAATGATACTACTGATATGTGTATACAGATTAGCTGTGTTTCAATGATGTCACTGATATTGGAGTATCCCTCACTCTCACTGCTTTTAGTTAGAGCATAAAGCAATCTGTCCATGAACCCTGCTGGATTGAATTTGTTATAACAGTATGATAATGATGATCACATTGGATTGCATTGTTAAGTGATGCAAAATGAGCATGTGGCTCTCTACCTGTTTGGAGGCAACATCATACAATGGGGAAAATAAGTATTGCAGGCGTGAACAGTCTTGTGCGTTGTTCAGAATTCTTTTATTGTCCCTCAGGGGAAATTTAGTGGGGTGAGTGTGCATAGCGGCCACGGTGGTTGAGTGCATTACTCATTGTTTACCTGCTGATTCCAGGTCTGTCTAAAGCTCTCTGTGAGTGCCCCTTGGCTCTGGACAACTCCTCTGTGGATTCTTTTGACTTGTTTTTCAACATAAGGTTGTGAAGGTCTGAGCTCTTTGCTTCGACCCATCATGAGACATTGGTGATGAGAAACCTTTTTAGACCAAAGCAGCTGGTATAACTTTGTTTATGGAAATAATGTTTTGATGTCTTTATGTGTACGGATTACTTGGGTTGTTACTGTACCAACATCTGGTGACAACTTCATGTCTACAGCCCCATTAGAAATGTATTTACAGAGAAAAATGGTGACACTTATTTTCCCCGCTGTAGAAATGGATGCAAACCAAAGTTTTCCAACAAATATGAAATATGTTGCTGTGGATATGTGACAGTTGAGGTTCCTGTCACTATGCCTCCAATTGATCATGCGCCCTGGCTACTTGGCCGAGGGGATGTCCCTTTGGCCGAATGGCTGCATGACTATTACTCAGGAGTCTGGGGTTCGTTACACTGATGCTGCATTCAGGTGCAGTCGGACAGATGGCCGTTGGTAACAAGAAGTCATTTTAGTCACAGAAGTCCAGAGAAAGCCTGTAAAACATGGGTCAGGTTAACAATACGACATCGCCATGACAACATATTGTCACGTGTATTGTTTTGCCTCGTGCTGACGGAACACTTGTTTACATAGAGGCTTGTTTATGCCGTTAGGTGCAGCAGCTGTCGTCCGTCTGCCATCTGCCCAATTTCACGTGAATGCAGCATGAAAAATACGACTGAGTTGCTGGTGATCTACAACCACAACACTAGATGGAGGAATTCTTACATAATGGACCTTTAAATACTGGTTTCAACCTCAACACTGATTCTGTTGTTGTGTCCTGTTTGTATAAACCACTGATGTCCTGACAACTGTCACTGAGCACTGACTGAGCAGTTTTGTTCTCTACAGTAGTTCCTAATCAGGTTGTCTGAAATCATATGTTTTAGTACCAATGGTGACTATCAGATGTTGATATTTAAAGTTTTAGAGATGAGATTGAGTGTGTTGATGAATATGCGGCTAAAATGTAATGGTAATATAAGATGTGAGGATGTCAGAATGTTTGGAAGTTGTTTTTTATAGTCTCAGATTTAATGAACAGACTAATAATCACCAAATTTTGACCACAGTGTGGTTCAATTTGTCAGGATTCCTAATGTAAATGTAATGGATCCTCAGAGATATCATCACTATGGTTAAAGGGTAAAAATTTTAATTAACAGGTCTCAACAAGACACTGAGCGACAGATAAATTAAGACAATGTTTTTTGGAACAAGTTTTGTCAAATGTTATGTTTAAATATGTAAATGATCATTCAGCTAATTAAATATGAGCTAAATTGCATCTTTTCAGATCCAAAAATTTGATGGATAAAGCCACTTTCAAAAGTCTTGTTCTATTTTGTTGACACATTAGAACACATTAGGAAAGAAGGTCAATATCAGAACTGAGGGAAGCATTCTGGATATCCTTCTTTTTTTTTTTGTAAATGATAGTATAACTGTCACCAGCCTAAATAAACTGGGATTGTTCTTGTTTTCAATAACTCAAATATTGTATAAATGAGGCTGTGAATGATTTCTGAATGAATCAAAATCCCTTTCCAGTCCAAACCTTCAGAATATTAAAATGATCAAACTGGAAGGTTTGGTGTTCAGCTGCTGCTGAAGTGGATCTTAGGTATTTATCCTAGTTTTGTCTCATTTCAATTCAAACATTAAAATTTGACTGAACTGTTTTTCAGAATGAGTCTTTGATGAGTGGGTTGTTTCAGCTACAAATTCAGAGACAGATGATCTGGTTGATTTATCAGAGGTATGAGTCATAACTGGAGCCACCAGGCCTCTTTTTTAGAATATTTTCTCACAGTTCACCTCAGGTTATGATCAGTAATTTCTGATTCTGTTTTAATCTGTTACTCTGGATAGTTCCCTAATCTCAGAAAACAGATCTGAAACCTGTGGAGGCTTTTTTTACGAAGCCAGTTTGGCACTAAATGTTTCCCTGGACTGGTAAATAAGATGTGAGGATATACAGTAAGTGTTGCATAGTCTCAGTTTAACTGAACCAGAGAGGCATAATCACCATATTTTCTTGCACAGTGTGGTTCAATGTTGGGAATCACTTTCCTTCCGTCAATCAACATCCAATCACCTCATCACTAGTTAAAGCACAAGACTGCTGAAAGGGTCTCAACAAGACACTGGACACACAGATAAAAGGAAACATGTTAGGTGGAACCTCTCTCTTTACAGAGTTTGTCCAGAGATTCACAACTGAAACTGAACTCAGTGCAGCATTCTGGCTCCTAGGATCATTCAGCTGTCTGAGACGCTCTCATCTTCCCAACGCAAACTCTGAGGTGAGAATGTCGCTCAGCACAACAGCAGCTAGAGCCCCCGCTTTCACACATCCACTCCACACCAGGAAAGCAAGCTTCAATATCAGAACTGAGGTAGAAGCACCTGCTGCTCTCCTTCTACTTTTTTCTTTTAAAGATAGTATAACTGCGTGGTTTGTGAATGACTGGGATTGTTCTTGTTGAAATAACTGAAATCGTATATTATCTGGCGACAGAGTTTCTGACAATCAAAAATCTCTTTCCAGTCCAAACCTGCAGCTCTTAATGCAGGAGGAGACAAGTTCAGCTGCTGCACCACACTGGTATTCATCCTGTTTGCCAAAGTCAATTCAATACTTAAGTTTTCTGAACTGTTTTTTAGAATGAGTCTTTAATGAGTGGGTTGTTTCAGCTACAAATTCAGAGACAGATGATCTGGTTGATTTATCAGAGGTATGAGTCATAACTGGAGCCACCAGGCCTCTTTTTTAGAATATTTTCTCACAGTTCACCTCAGGTTATGATCAGTAATTTCTGATTCTGTTTTAATCTGTTACTCTGGATAGTTCCCGCTCTCAGATGTGATCTGACGGCTGTGGAGGCTGAAGCCAGTTTGGCACTGGAAAAGTTTCCCTGGACTGGAAATAAGTGGCATACGGTTCCAGCAGCCACAGGAGGAGCCAAGTGAAGCTGGTCTTCATTATCTCTCAGAGGAAGAGTCTGCTGGGAATCACTGATGCTTCTCAATAAACATCCAATCACCTCAGTTTAGTTGCACAAGACTGAGAAATGAAAGTGGACACACAGACAACAGGAAACATGTGATACCACTCCGTCTCTTTAAGTTAGAGTTTGTCCAGAGATTCACCAACTGAAACTGAACTCAGTACAGCATTCTGGCTCCTAGTGATTTCTGCATTGATTAATGAATTGACGTTTTTGTTTTTGTTTTTTTGTTGTTGCTTTTTTTTTGGGGGGGGGGATAATTAATAGGAACTTTATTTCCTTTGTTCCCACCTATGTGGTAGAACAGCAGTAGATACATAGTGGATGTGTTGCTGTGCCACTGGGAGTTTGAAGGAGGGTTGACACCACGTCAGTTTCTGGGTTCAGTCTGGTACTGGATCTGAACCAGGTCTTCTGAGGAGCTGTGTGGAGCCGCCTGCTAGATGTCCAGCTGCAGCATCTCATGGGGTCTCATTCATGAAACGTGAGCAGCACATATTTGTTTGTAAACCGTGTGTAGCGCGAATTTACGTGCATTTTCCGCATTCATCAATCTTTTAGTAGTGCAGATTTGTTAGTAACTACTCACAAAATCTACACCTAGTCCTGACTGTGTGTAGCACTTGTGTAAATGTAGGAATGCAACTAAATACTATCTGTCACTGTTGAAAATTACAATTTTAAACCGTATTACTCTCTCTCATGTTCAGAATGCGCCGATGCCTTTGAAACACATAATTTTAACATAACAAACAATTAGAAATATTTGGAGGGAGAGACGGTTTAGGGATCGGACACACACAAACACGTCAAGGCTCCATCTAATGATAATAATGATAATCTGATAGAAAACCGGAAAAAAACTGTTTTGTGTTCTACACGCTCCGTGGGCGCGCACTTCACCCTGCGCACTAGCGCAGCCGGCATCGGTTTGAATGGAGCTGTGACAGACGGCTGGTGCTTCTTTAACAATATAACCTGCCTTTATAACTTCATGTGGTGATCCAACCATGCTGCTATTGCCTACAGCTGAGGCTGTGAAGAGCCTCCTCCTCCCGTGGCCGCTCTAGCGCTGTAGATATGTTGTTGTTGTTTTTTTCATATTTCATATCAAACTATTCTGGCGTTACTTCTTAAACAGTTCTTTAATAAACCAAGGATACTTAATTCACTAAATCTGTTTCTTCCCTCCAGCCTTTGACCTGTCCCAGTCACACCGCTACTGTCAGAAGAGAATTAAATATTTTTTCTGGACTCCACTTCATCCAAAATGCCTTTGGTCCCTGATCGCTCTTTTTTCTCTCTCCCCCTCTTTCCTCGTTTGCGTCATGGCCGCAGGTGAACAGGATGCACCTACCTCCTAATATGGTGGTCAGGATCTCCTTATATGGCTATTCATGTATGGAGATCTATGTTAATGGCTCATCACCGGGGGCGTGCTGTTAATTTACGATGGGCCGGCATTCATGATCCTACACACGTGTTTACGAACAAATCTGAGTTTACCACCGTTCATGAATCTGGAGTAGAGTTTTAGTACCGAGAGCTTTTATGTGCAAATCTACACACAGATTTACTAACGTTTCATGAATGAGACCGTGGTGGTGCATTCAGGTGCTAGGTTTGAGCTGACAATAAAGTAATGGGCTGTAACTGGATGAAGCCATGCTGCTTACAATAATAACCACTTGGTAAAGGTCAGGATGTTTTATCCACCTCTGTCTCTGTTCCTCACACCTCGGAAACACACACTGACTCACACTGTGCACGGATTTATTAAGTCAGTACATGTGAGGTGCACTCACTAGCTCCACTACTCATTATATCAAAGCTGACTGCTGCCAAAGCATTTACTGCTAACTTGTGTGTGTGTGTGCATGTGCCATAAAGGTCCAGCTCACTGAACCTTTGTATCCTGTCCCTCTGAGATACTGTATCTGGATCCCTGCCTCAGTACCACGGATGTTAATTGAATTTGTGAGTCAAATCCTGCACAGTTTTGTGAGGGTTTTTTTTCTTTACTATTCTACAGTTTCAGAAAGTGACTTTGTAATGAATTGATGAAGGAACCCAGTTCACTCACTTCTGTTCAATTAAAGAACACAGGATAAAATGGAGCTGTGGTTCTGTTCACTCCAAACTAATTTCACACTGTGTTAAGTCTGAATTGGGAGCAATAAACTCTGTGAGCAGTGATGAAGAGGGAGGGAGCAGGCTCCACACCAGGACAAACTCCATCCATCCATCCATCCATCCATCCATCCATCCATCCATCCATCCATCCATCCATCCATCCGTGACAGCAGGTCAAACAGAGTTCTCCAGATGTCCCTTTCCCCAGTAACATTCCTGGTTCCTCCTGGGGGATCCACATTCCCAGGCCAGATTAGAGACATAATCTCTCTTGTGTATTATTATCTGTCTACCTCCCATGGGAGCCATCAAAACCACCTCCCTCTGGATGGCCCAGTCATCGCTCAGAGTAAATTTATCTTAGCTGCTCTCCAGGATCTCATTCTATCAGTCTCCACTAGAGTTCATGACCACAGCTGATGATCAGAGTGAAGGTGGACTGGAAAGCCGAGCGCGCAACAAACCAATCAACCCATCTAGACAGAAGAAAACACCATGGACCGTCAGAGGAGAGGAAAATACTAAAAGTTCAAGTTCAAAGTTCTTTATTGTCATTGTCATAGTCAATATAACAACGACCTCTCACATGGTGGGACCTCGGCAAACAATGGAAGACATATAAACATAAAAACTATGGGGGGGGGTTCTGGAAAACTTCAGGAGTGGTGTGTGGTTGTTCAAGAGTCTTTTTGCCTGTGGGTAGAAACTATTGGTTGTTCTAGCAGTCTGTGCTTTAAAGGAGACGTATTCTGCCTCTTTCCCACAAATTCAACTAGTCCCCAGGTGTCTTAAAGACATGTCTGTGACAGACTTTGGTCAAATCCTCCAAGGATCAAACATCCCAGCTCTTTTCATCCTCTCTAAACAGTCCTGTTCACAACGGCTGCTTTCAGTGTCTGTCCCTTTAAATGCTAATGAACCACTGCTTGCCCCGCTCCTTCCACTGGTACCAGGTAGTGGTGGGGTTATGCAGATTCTAACTAATCTAACTAGTGACATCATTGCCAGACGACTGAGGGAACAGCTCATAAAACCACATGGATTTCAACCTATAGAGAATGTGAAGTTACGTCACGCCGTTGGACGTTGGGCGCCATCTTTGGAGGATCGCGGATGTAAACACTTGCTCGCCCCCCCTGAAAAAAGTTCCCAAAGTTGCTTAAAAGTAATGATGGTGGGACAGTACTGCTGCATAAAAAATGCCACAGCAGTATATGCACTAATACGAAAAACGAGATAGTTCACAATGTCTGCATAAGTCAGTGGAGGGAGTAAATCTGGGTCTTAATAAGTTGTAGTTTTTCTGTTTACCTTTGTTTCTTGTTAAATTTGAGTTTATCATGATACGTTCCTCCTTCCTTTCCCTTCCTCTTCTCCGTTTCTTTTTTGTTTTCTTTTTTTGTCCGTCTTCCTCATCTCTTTTTCTTTCTCTTTTACTTTTTGCTCGTTTTCCTCCGTTTTCCCCGCTCTGTTTACGTTTGCGTTCCTCTAAAGATGGCGCCGACGTCCCACAACGGCAAAGCGGCGTGACGTCAGCTTCACATTCTCTATATGGAGTGTGAACATTCTCACATTTTGGGGCCAGAAGGCAAGACAAACACCCACATGTATGTGGAAGTGATATTTCCATAATATGTCCCCTTGAATCTGAGTTTTCTCCCTGATGGAAGGAGTTGGAACAAGTGGAGGGCAGGGTGTGATGGGTCTCTGAAGATGAACAATGAGCATTGTAAGCAGAACAAAAACAAACAAAGGAGGAAAGATAATCACTACAGAGCCAAGACGAAAAAAAAGACTAATGAAAACATATCAATCAGAAAAACAACATTTTCTGTTGGTCTTCCTGTTGATGTACCTGCTGAAAACGATGAGTTGATGGCAGCAGCTGTGCTCATCATCAAGATGCTCAATCACACAGAAAGAGGTGCTGCCTACAGCGTGGAGGAGCTGTGTGTGACAGCTGCAGGCTTCAAAGATGACTAGGATTCTCAAAATATGTAAACAGAGCCTGTCAAACGGCTGCAGAATGATCCAGCTCTCCTCTGTTATGTCTGCACGCTGACAAGTGTCAGTCAACTGCTGATATTGGACACTTCAGCTGCACATCTGTAGGCTCAACACAGCAACACAAAGGTGTGTGTGTCTGCACTCACACAGGGGGATCTGACACTGAGGGCCTGATCTACTAAGATCGCAGATAAGGGGCGCTAAATTGCGTGCTCCTGGTAAAAAATTGCGTGTCTGGTTAGCGCATGAAAAGGAGGTGATCTACTAAGAGTAACACGCTAAATAACAGCACACGCAGTCCGCAGTATTTAAATGAGGGTTTGCGAGTGGTAATGGTTTCCGCGGTGGACAGAGAGCTGGAAGGACACAGAATTTGATCCAGTGGATTAATAGAGAACACAGGTGGGACACTCAGGAGTCAGGACACACTGACCAGAGGAATCAAAGACGGGGTGAAGACTGGGTGACGTCTCGTCTCGGACCCGCAGCTGGGCAGCCACATACTCCAGAGGGAGGAGGAAAGGAGAGGAGCGCGTATAGGAGGAGAGACGTGTGGCGCGCATAACGGCGCTTAAATGACTTTAAACACATGAAAAAAAACTGCTACAGTTTGCTGGAATGACCGGGATGCGAGGAAATGCAGAGATGTAAGAGCTTTTGCCCTGGCAGGTATTAAATCAATAAAAGAAAAAAAAGCTGTGTCAGATAATACTCGCCTTTCAAACGTACTAAATAAAGACGCAAAAACTTCAACCGCAATCTGTTTCAGGTTTGATAAATCATGCTGCGTGTGCTAAGTGAATCTATTTGCATCTTCTCCTCCCAATATTTTGCACGTTCTGGCAGAAACGCCCATATTTGCATATTCATCAAGGCCGACGCGCTAAATACATCACGCATGCTTTGTTGCCCGTTTGAGAGACGCAATCCTCAGTGCACCCGGTTTGTAGATCAGCCTGCACATTTTTTTGCGGGTGACATCATGTTTGCACACGTTTTAATACAAGCAAACCTTTAGTAGATCAGGCCCTGAGTGTTGGGTTTAAAAGAATAGTTCACCCTAAAATGAAATTTCGCTCATTATCTACTCCCCCTCATGTGGACTAAGGGCTGGGAGAAGTTTCAGAGTCCTCCATGTCTTCTCTGAGTTACAGGGGGTCTCAGCGTAGCAGTGCATGTCCATAAAACGTCACAAAAAACACACACCAAAAAACATCCAAATACCTCCATGCTGCAGTCTCGTGAGATTTGTGTCGGCGATAGTTAATCGCAATGACGGCGACGCAAATCTTGTGAGATTTGGACGGACCAGGAAGAGGAGCTTCCGCTGCAAACCCTTATTTAATTTTTTCGGGACAATTTCGCATTCCGGGGCTTCAATACAAGACGGACATTACATACAAGCAGGTATTTGGATGTTTTTTGGTGTGTTTTTTTGTTACGAAGAACGCCGGTGTCCATTTGCAACCATTACATGGACATGCACTGCTACGCCGAGACCCCCTGTAACTCAGAGAAGCCACGGAGGACTCTGAGCAAATAATGAGTGAAATTTCATTTTGGGGTGAACTATTCCTTTAAGGTGAAATGTTCCCTCAAAGTCGTTGCTATACAGCAAGTGAGCATGTCTGAGCAGGCTGACATCATCCACACACACACAGTCACACACACACACACGGTTGTTCCAGGTGACCTGTCTTGGCTCTGACATGTGATCAGTTTCCTGCCATCTGGCTGCAGTGGTTACTGCTTCTCTGATCACAGAGCAGCTGACTTCAAAGACAGAAAGAGGCATAGGTCTGTGTGTGTGTGTGTGTGTGTGTGTGTGTGTGTGTGTGTGTGTGTGTGTGTGCACTGTTGTTACTATCTATGAGGGGACTTCGGCGTCGTTACACATTCACCAACAGGGGACCGTGCAGCAAACAGGGGACATTTTTTAGGTCCCCTGTTTGACATGCTTTAAATCAAGTTAAAATCATGTGAAAACCCTTCTGGTTAATTTTTTCAACTTTTGCCAAGAGGGGACCTGAGTGTGTGTGTGTGTAAAATACCATATTCAGCAGTGCCCCGGCAGGCTGGAGCAGGGTTTTTAATGGCTCATTCACACACCATTCACACACGTCGTTTCTTACACTCCACCAAGGTGTGAACGACTTGCAGACCCAGCAGCCTTTCAGACTGTAGAGAGGCTATCAAACAGGCTCCTTAGTGCACAAACCACTACCTTGAAACATTATTTGTTATTCTTTGTAACAAAATATAACGGTTCTGTTTTCATTGATGTCTTAAGTTTAAAGTCACTACTGTATTAGGTATAATAGACATTTTAAAATATTGAAACAATTTAACATCCATAACTATGTTAGAATTAAGATAGTCATTTAGATCATTTCTGTTGAATTCTGATCAAACATTAACAATAATTGACCTTGCTATTGTTGCTTGTTCAGTTTTTTTGAGCACAGGGTTTCAATTTTACAATGTGTTCTCAATCTGTATTGATAGGAATTATTAGTTGATTTACATTGCAGAAAAAGGTCCACACTTGGTTTATATGGAATGACAGGGGCCCACTGTTGGTTGGTGCACAATGACACAAGTTCCCACTTAGTTAGCATGGAGTGACATACACACTCCATCATGTATGAATAAGAAAGAAATAGAAAATAAATAAATAAAAATTTTATAGAAAAATAAAAGTGATAGTTCTTAAGAGATTTTTTTCATCAAAACTTAACACAAACATTTCTAATAAAATGGCACCAATAATGTTGTAATTATTTTTTAAATGTAGGGTGTACTACTGCAACACACATTTCTACTGTCTGCAATTCTTTTAATAGAGGGTTTTAGGGTTTATGGTAATCTTAATGTACTCGCATCATAAATTTGTATTCATAAGGATGTATTTTATTAGCTGTTTTACATTACAGAAAAAGGTCCACACTTGGTCCATATGGAATGACAGGGGCCCACTGTTGGTTGGTGCATAATGACACAAGTTCCCACTTAGTTAGCATGGAGTGACATACACACTCCATCATGTATGAATAAGAAAGAAATAAGCAGAAATAAGCAGAAGTGATAGTTCTTAAGAGATTTTTTCATCAAAACTTAACACAAACATTTCTAATAAAGTAGCACCAATAATGTTGTAATTATTTTTAAATGTACGGTGTACTACTGCAACACACATCTCTACAGTCTTTATTTTCCTTGACTGCATTGTTGTTCTAGGAAAAATACTTGAATTAAAGCTAAGGGTTTTAGGTCATTTTAATGTACTTGCATCATGAATCTGTATTCATAAGGATGTATTTTATTTGCTGTTTTACATTACAGTAGAAGGTCCACACTTGGTCCATATGGAATGACAGGGGTCCACTGTTGGCTGGTACATAATGACACAGGTTCCCACTGAGATAGCACGGAGCGACATACACACTCCAGCATGGGTGGATAAGCAGACATTAGATTAATGTATAAGTTTTAAGATACATTTTAATCTAAATTTAATACAAGCATTTGTAATTATTAATACACAACACAAACTCTTAAACACACATAAAGTAGCACTGGTAAAGTTGTCATTATAGTTTTTTTTAAACATGGAGGGAAAACTCAACGGCAACCTGTCATGATACTTAAGGGAATATTTCAGTTATTGATATTTATGGATCGATAATAAAACATGTATGGGAAAATAAAGGAGGAGCTGAGGGGTCATCAGCTTGTCTGAGATACAAGGGATAATTCTTCTAGAGGATGGATTAACCTGACTAAGTAATATGATTAGCTACTGCAGCACACTTTTCTACAATCTATTAAGTTTTCTGATCTACTGCAGTTTCATACTTCTTGACTGCATTGTTGTCATGGGAAAACTACTTTAAATAACTCAACTCAGGATTCAACATGGTGTGATGGCCTAGAGCCACAAAGTGTTATTCTGTGGTCACCTAATATCCCATACAGCCTACTGTAGATGACGCTCTATGAGGGCCAAATTGTCAGTTCTACTTTTTAAAAGCGCATGGTTTCAATCAATTTGAATGTACTTGCATCCTAAATCTATATTAATAGGAATGCATTTTACTTATTGTTTTGCCTCACAGAAGAAAATGTCCACTCTTGGTTTGTATGAAATGACAGGGGTCCACCGTTGGCTGGTACAAAATGACACAAGTTCCCACTGAGTTAGCACAGAGTGACATACACACTCCAGCATGGGTGGATAAGCAGACATTAGATTAATGTATAAGTTTTAAGATACATTTTAATCTAAATTTAATACAAACATTTGTAATTGTTAATACACAACACAAACTCGGGAAAAGGGAAAACTCAATGGCAACCTGTCATGATACTTAAGGGAATATTTCAGTTATTGACATTTATGGATTCAACATGGTGTGATGGCCCAGAGCCATGTGTTATTCCGTGGTCACCTAATATCCCATATACAGTAGATGACGCTCTATGAGGGCCACATTGTTGTACTGTGCTAGTGGAAATGCACCATTAGATAGCACGGAGCGACATCCACACTCCAGTTAAATTTAATACATTTTGCAGATGGGTTTAAAAATCTGTACTAATGGTATTGATGCCATGCATAGCTGTTTGCCTCTTGCTGTACTGTTATTAGGCTAATTGCTTGTTGTTGTGAATATCATACTATTGGGGAACACTGGTGTGGTACAAAGAGTGTTTGCCAGCCATGGAGATGTTGTTGACATCTAAACTGTCAATGTCGAATCTGAAGAGTTACAGCTATACCCTGACCTTATGTGGCTATAGGCCTAATGTTAAGTATAATACAGTTGTTCTCACAGTAAAAAGAGGTATCTTGTGGAGTCTATCATTATATTGTCTTGATGTTGTCTTAAGTACTGCTGAAAGCTTAACCGTTAGGACTGAAAGTGTGACAATTGTTAAAAGTTGAGAGCATTCATTCAAAATTAAGAAGAGTAATTAAAATGTAATCGAATGTAATTAGTTACATTACTTTGATGAAATAATTGAAATATTTAACTTACCCTACTATTACATTTTCAACAGGGTAACTTGTAATTGTAACCAACTATATTTCCAAAGTAATCTTCCCAACACTGCAATCAAAGTGGTACTGATATATGACAATTTGATATCCATGGGAAAATACATAGGGAATGGAGAATCATCAGTTAGTCAGAGATACAAGGGATACTTCATTGAGAGGATGGATTAATCTCACAAAGTCCCTATATTAAACTATTGCCACACACATTGCTACAGTCTATTAATTTTTCACTGAGAAAAGCATGTGATTTCAATCAAGCATGGAGCGACATACACCCTCCAGTATGTATGAATGAGAAAAAATAAGAAAAATTGATAGCTCTAATGGGGAAACTTTCATTAAGACTTAATACAAACATTTCTAATGAAGTTGCATTTGCACTTCTCTTTATGATCCTAACTGTATGTAGAACTGGCTTCTGTGAGAAGTGAGTGAACGGAGTGAGGGAATCTGTGCTAGACGACTTGTGTCAGTCCTTGGCGGCAGCGTGGGGGATGGTGTCTTGTAGCTGATGATGGTCATTAGCAACTCTGAAGCCCAACCTGGAAATGACCAAGGTCTTAGAAATGTTTTCTGGCAGAGAATGGTAGATCTTTTGGGGGTTATTTCATCCATACACTGACTTATTCCCTGTATCTCTGACAATGTGATGAATCCTAATTTCTTATTCCATGTTAAGGTGTTGTTTCCAGACAGCATACTAGCAGACAATGGTAGCTCATATAAAGGCCCTGTCACAAAATATTATAACAGGGCATTACACACCTTCACAAAACTCATCAAAGAACTGACGATCCTTTACACAAAATGGAATATTGCTGGTACACCCACTCTTAACAGTTGCCAGAGAAGTTGAGTCACCAAAGGCCATAGGTTCGTGGGTAGCACATGGACAACCTGGGACCTGGGAATGCTTGTGTCTCAGTCGGTCTGATTTGGGTATAAGATGTTGGCTGAAAGAAGGTAGAAACTGTGGAGCCCAACCTGAAAATGCCTAACGACCATCGCCAGCTACGACAAACCATCCCCCACACTGCCTACACTCAAGGACTGACACAGGTCATCTGGCACAGATTTAAACCCCTTACTCCATTCACTCACTTCTCAGATCCCTGTTCAACAACTCTACCTTAAAGTTAGGATCTGTGAAATACATGAGTCCTGGTGACTTAACTATTTCAATGTGGAGGAATGTTTTTTGTGTCCACATTGTAGACCGAAACCCCATATGTTTAACACTACTTAGAAAACTGTGTGTAAATGCAATGAAGTTGCTTTGCTTCCTACAACATGCACAAGGTTATACATAAATAGTAAGGAACGTACACACTTGTGTCTGGGTACTGAAACAAAAAAGAATCATTAGGAAATAACTAAAATGTGTAACAAATGAGTCACTTAAAAAATAAACAATTAGGTAACACGTTTTGCCATCTTCTGAACACAATTCAATAAATTAGTTAATATTTCACTTCATATACTATGAATAAGGTTGTTGAATGTACAATCCACACATCCTGAAAGCAGTCAGACCTATTTCTGTACCAGTGTGAACTGAATACAACTTTTATTGTGTACTTCCCACTTAATGTAAACTTTCTGATTCTGTGCCAGTCCTGTACCTTTTGAGAACTTTAAACTAGGTTTCAATGTGTACACCAATTCCATCTATAGATGTGTATGACTATGTGATACAGTCTATAATATACAGGGAAAAAAACCCATAAACCATAAATTTAGCTTTTCATTTTTGTTGTGGACCAAAAACATTCAGACAGGTATACATGAACTCCAGTAGAGCTTATAGTTTGGAGAGTACAAATTTTGCAGTAGTTCAACAGTGGGTATTTTGGGGTTATTCCATCCATCTGATTTATCACCTGTATCTCTGCCAATCTGATTAATATTAATTTCTGCTGCCATGTTTAGTTGTTGTTCCCAGACAATATTTCTACTGGCACACAATGGTAGATCCAAATATTACATTTATCACAAGGCATCACACACCTTTACAAAACTCATCAAATACTTGACATGGTAGATTATTGCTGGGTCACCCATTCTTTACATGGCCAACCTAAGACTAGGGAATTCCAATGTCTCTCTTAGTCTGATTTGGAACATACGATCTTGGCTGAAGGATGTTAGTCTTTTCCAGGTTGCGCCTCAGAGTTGCTAACGACCATCGTCAGCTACAAGAAACCATCCCCCACACTGCCGACAGTCAAGGACTGACACAAGTCGTCTGGCACAGATTTAAAACCCATTCACTCACTTCTCAGAAGCCAGTTCCACATTTAGAGTGGAGAGTATAGGTAGAGTTAGGATCTGTGAAATACAAGTGTTGATGACTTCACTACTTCAATGGAGAGGACTGTTTTTGTGTCCACATCATAGACTGAAGTCTAGGGGTGGGAATCGAGAACCGGTTCCTCTTCAGAACTGGTTCCCACTTGATCATTTCCTTGGGATCGTGTGCGGGCCTGCTTAATGATTCTGCTAACCGATTTTGCTTTTTTTCCTTTGTAAATGAGCATGTTTCTGACCCAAACAACACATTTTGTTTTCGGGTCAGAACAAGCAAACACGGCATCAGGACAGAAGCTCTCTAAAGTGTCGGGGTGGATGTGATGTGACAAAAAACATTCAGATTTATAAAACACTGTGTATACACACTTGCAAGTGCCTACAAGGTATATACATAGATAGTAAGGAATATAGCTTTTATATATTAGCTGGGTACTGAAACATTTAAAAAATCATTAGGAAGCAACCAAAATGTGTAACAAATTAATTACTGAATCAGAATGACATTCTACTATTTGTAGATTTATTGTGTGCTTTCCACTTAATGTAAACTCGCTAGTCCTTTGTAGCAATACCTTTTGACAAGCTTCAATTATACTTCCACACCAATTTGATCTATAAACATTAGTGGTGTAACGGTACATGTATTCGTATTGAACCGATTCGGTACGGGGCGTTCGGTTCGGCACAGCGTTGAGATTCGGTACAGAAGTTGTCTGTGTTTACAGTCTGCCTGCAGCTACACGTGCCGCCCGATGGTGGCTATCGCTAATGCTACTGCTGATGTTAATGCTACCGCTAGCGAGTAAACAGACTTCAGTGTTTCCCCTAGAATATTTTTTAGGCCCGGTGGTACCCACAGAAAAACCCTGAAAAGAAGAGGCGCGTGGGGCACGCACCCCTAATATTAAATATAAAAGGAGGTCCTTATCAGGGTCCAACGTTGCCCCATCTAATGCTATTTCACACTATTTTATATAGTAGCCTATATAGTAGCAGTTATGCCCTCCATGCCTGAACAGGTGAGCCACCTGTTTAATGCCTGATCACAGTTGATATCTTGAACTGAAGGGCCTTTCATGGCCAAAAACATAAACCTGGACAACATTTTGCTCCATCAGATTTTGCATTCACATGCTGCAGTGGACAATTTAGTTTAAGTATTAATCCAGTATCTAAAAGAAATTAAGATGAAAATGTTGCCCTTCTGAAAAGTAGGCTACGGTATGTCCATCTGCTCTCAATACTTGGTTGGGGCCCAGACCTCCATGTTATTCTAGTTTATTGAGACGCCCCTGTAAAACTCAGGGATGTGGGACATTGAAACAGTGACAGAGAAACAGCCAGTCATCCAACAGCTGTGTCGTTTGGTTGAAGCACCGTCTCCACGTGTGTTTATTGACAACATGGTTATAACCTGGACGCGTTAGCTGGTCGGCATGGTAACGGTCACCGGTGACTGTACTGCGTGCGTCTGTCCCGAGTCTGAAACAGCGGCGGTGGCCGCTCGCCGTCACTGAAACGCTCCGTGAAATCGGCGATTAAATACAACGAGCCGCGAGCGACGTCTAGCCTGTCTCACCTGGAGCAACACCTGCTGCAGCGACCCAGTTCATCCCACTTTACAGTGTCTTTGCTCCGCGTCAATCCCTCCTCTCACTCTCTCTCCCTCTCCTGTCTCTCTCGCATGACGCGCATCAATGTCGCCGGTAATTTTTTTTCTTTTTTCCACGGCACCGTAGTTTACTTGTTACAAACTTCAACATCCCATAATATGCTCTCACACTCGCATAGGCAACGAAGCAGGTTAACTCACGTTGCAAAACAGCGCTGCACAAATCCTCTTAAACAGAATTTATTAGTGATTTCTGAATGAATGGCTGTGTCGCTTATTTTTGCTATATTAATTTTTTTTTTTTGGCCTGGCGGGGGCTCTCGTTGACCTGGCGGCCCGCCAGGCCTGTACAATGGTAGGGGAAACACTGGACTTGAAGAGCCTTCCTGCTTGTAGGAAGAGTGGAGGTGAGGGCTGTGGCTCCTCTCTCCCCTCTATCTGTCTACCTGTCCCTCCGTCCGTCCACCCGCCCGTCTCTCTCTCTCTGTCTGGCTGTGTCCATGAGCTCCCGGCACCTGTGGATCTGCTGCTGCAGATGCGGTAACAGCAGGCCACTACGCACTGTGCCATTGTGATGATCCGCGTTATTCATTCATTCATTTATTTTTTTTGCGGCCGAACGGTTGCATCGTCAGGCAGCTGTTGTGGCATTTGCCCACATTGCCCTATGGTCAGTCCGTTCACATGTAAAAAAAAAAAAAAAAAAATGTGTGAGAATTTTTTCTAATTCACATTTTATGTTAATTTGAGAATAATGCATTGAACTTATTAGGCAGCACTTTACAACAGTACATTTTTTTCATATTTTGTATAATGGTTTAAGTAGCTTTATATTTTATTCATGCAGTTAAGTTTAATAAGTTTAAGTTTATTTGTATCAGGGACAATGCACATAACATTAGTAGGTGAGTAAAAGAATTACATTTGACTAAAACATACATTTGGTTTAGAAAAAATCCTAATAAACAATAAGCAAAATTATGTTTTGCATTTGGTTCTCTTACTGTACCGAAAATGAACCGAACCGAGACCTCAAAACCGAGGTACGTACCGAACCGTGACTTTTGTGTATCGTTACACCCCTAATAAACATGTATGACTGTGTGATACAGTGTGTAATATTCAGAACCCCCCCCCACAAATAAAGCTTTAGTTTTCATATTTTTGCCCACGACAAAAACGAAGACAGGTATTCATGAACTCAAGTAGAGCTAATACTTTGGTGAGTAGAAATTTGGGTTGCAATATACACTGCCCGTCCAAAAAAAAAGTCACACACTTTATATCTGTGGTCACATTGGACCACATTTCTTCTTTGAAGATGATGGTTCCCCACTATCCTTCCAGTTTTAAATTATGTGTTTGACAGTTCTTAAAGCAATGTTAGTCTCAGCAATCTCTTTAGATAGTTTTATTTGCTTGATGAACGTCAATAATTTGACCCTTGTGAAACAGAATAACATCTTCTCTACCACAGGATGCGTTTTCTGACATGGTTGTTTAGGAAATGAGACTGCATCAGTTAGGGTTAAATAAGTTGAATCATAGCTAAAACATAATCATACATGCAGTAATTGGAGGCTCTGACCTATTAAATGGTGACTTTTTTTTCGGACAGACAGTGTAGTTCAAAAGTGGTCTTTTTGGGGTTATTCCATCAACTAGCAGACTTATCTCCTTATTCTTTGTGAAGTTAATCAATCCTCTAGGATGATAGTACAGTATTGCTTTCCTTATTGTATTCCCACATTTCAAAAAGTTAACGTCAACATTTCCACTTTGCTAAAAGAAATAACACTACAGATTAGATTGTATTTAGATTAGACCATTTTCTTCTGCCATTCAATTATCTTATTTCTTCTTTATTCACCCATGCTGGAGTGTGTATGTCACTCCGTGCTAACTCAGTGGGAACTTGTGTCATTTTGTACCAGCCAACGGTGGACCCCTGTCATTTCATACAAACCAAGAGTGGACATTTTCTTCTGTGAGGCAAAACAATAAGTAAAATGCATTCCTATTAATATAGATTTAGGATGCAAGTACATTCAAATTGATTGAAACCATGTGCTTTTAAAAAGTAGAAGTCTGACAATTTGGCCCTCATAGAGCATCATCTACAGTAGGCTGTATGGGATATTAGGTGACCACAGAATAACACTTTGTGGCTCTAGGCCATCACACCATGTTGAATCCTGAGTTGAGTTATTTAAAGTAGTTTTCTCATGACAAGAATGCAGTCAAGGAGTGAAACTGCAGTAGATCAGAAAACTTGATAGACTGTAGAAAAATGTGCTGCAGTAGTTTATCATATTACGTAATCAGGTTAATCCATCCTCTAGAAGAATTATCCCTTGTATCTCAGACAAGCTGATGACCCCTCAGCTCCTCCTTTATTTTCCCCATACATGTTTTATTGTTGATCCATAAATGTCAATAACTGAAATATTCCCTTAAGTATCATGATAGGTTGCCATTGAGTTTTCACAGTGCACTCCATGTTAACAAAAAACTACAAGGACAACTTTACCAGTGCTACTTTATGTGTGTTTGCGAGTTTGTGTTGTGTATTAATAATTACAAATGTTTGTTAATTTTGATTAAAATGTATCTTAAAACGTATACATTTATCTAATTTCTGCTTATCCACCCATGCTGGAGTGTGTATGTCGCTCCGTGCTATCTCAGTGGGAACCTGTGTCATTATGTACCAGCCAACAGTGGACCCCTGTCATTCCATATGGACCAAGTGTGGACCTTTTACTGTAATGTAAAACAGTAAATAAAATACATCCTTATGAATACAGATTCATGATGCAAGTACATTAAAATGACGTAAAACCCTTAGTTTTAATTCAAGTATTTTTCCTAGAACAACAATGCAGTCAAGGAAAATAAAGACTGTAGAGATGTGTGTTGCAGTAGTACACCGTACATTTAAAAATAATTACAACATTATTGGTGCTACTTTATTAGAAATGTTTGTGTTAAGTTTTGATGAAAAAAATCTCTTAAAAACTATCACTTTTGCTTATTTCTTTCTTATTCATACATGATGGAGTGTATATGTCACTCCATGCTAACTAAGTGGGAACTTGTGTCATTGTGCACCAACCAACAGTGGGCCCCTGTCACTCCATATAAACCAAGTGTGGACCTTTTTATACAATGTAAATCAACTAAGTGTCACGATAGATTGCCCATGAGTTTTCACAGCACACCCCATGTTTAAAAAACAAAACAAAACACAATCACAACTTTACCAGTGCTACTTTACTGTAAGTGTGTTTTGTGTGGATTAGTAGTAATTAACAGTATGAATAGTAATAGTTACAAATGTTTGAGTTAAATTTAGATTAGATTCAAAATTAAAATTTAGCAATTTATCTAATTTCTGCTTATTCACCCATGCGTGGGTGTGTATGTCGCTCCGTGCTATCTCAGTGGGAACTTGTGTCATTATATACCAGCCAATGGTGGACCTTTGTCATTCCACATAAACCAAGTGTGGACCTTTTTTCTCCAATGCAAAACAATAAATAAAATGCATTCCTATTTCCTAATAATTGGTTGAAACCAAATGTCTAGAGCATTTTAACTATATAAAACTGAGATGATAGTAGGTCCATTCTTGGACTGCTAAGAATGAAAAAGGCAACACATTTATGGATGGGTAAAGACAGACGAGCAAATTATCTTAATCAATCTTAATCTATGTTAAAGCTGTTTTAAAGTAAATGTTGTTGTTTATATTGCAGAACTTGATATTAGTGCATGCAGCCATGTTACTTCTGATTTGCATGTAGTTCAATAAGAATAATTTACTCTTAAATGTGGCCATTATTATTTATTTATATATATGTTTTTATATAAAACTTCTATTACAGAGACTTTGAAATAAGTAATGGTAACTCTAAAGTTATATTATGCATTTTTAAAAGAAACTGAGAAAGTCATTGTTGTAAACAAAGACTCATTAGGTCAATGAATGGGTCATTAGGTGAATGAATGGGTACAGACAGCTCCACTGCAGTATGTGGAGGTCCCCTCTTTGATAGGTAAATGTCGCTCAGAGCTCTAAGTCCCCTCTTGGCAGTATCTTTAAAAATGATTAAAAGTCACATTTTCAGCAATACCGATGGTAAAACACCTCAAAAGTGAATTTTATATTCCATTTTTGTTTTTTCAACATAGCGTAAACGAAATACCCCTCTTAGCAGGTTTGAGCGACAGGTCCACTGTTACCCCTATTGGTGTGTATGTGTGTGTGTGTGTGTGTGTGTGTGTGTGTGTGTGTGTGTGTGTGTGTGTGTGTGTGTGTGTGTGTGTGTAGTTGTCACAGCCTGTGGTTCAGTGGTTAGTAACGGGGGTCTTCCACTTAGCAGCTCTTTTCTGTTACTTGGACCGCTCAAAGCGCTTTACACTTCTTTTGTCGCATTCACCCTTTCACGTACACATTCATACAGCTCTGTTTGCAGACAGGCTTTGGGAGCTGATCATATGCACACATTCATACAGGGCAAGGGTGGCTACAGGAGGCAACCCGGTCTCACGGGAAATCGTGTTAACTGACACGAAATTTTAATCTATTGATCGTGCTGGCCAGCACGATTTCCTCGTTTTTTTCGTGCTGCTCAGAACGAATTTCAAACTAATGTATTTCAATGGGAAGTTAATTTCGTGCGTGCAAGCACGAAAGTCAAATGCCACGGCGCACAGAGGAGTTTTGATTTTATTTAATTTCTGGACCTTAATACCAACTGAATACAACATTTTAATCACCAGAGATTCCTCATATATCATATTACGTATCTATTTATAGCTACAATATAGACAGAACGTCCGCATTTATTTTTCATATTACGAGGTAAACTTTTTTTCTGGGTTTTTTAAATCTTACATCAAGCCTGTACACTAATTCTCGGCATTATATCGTCCCATATTACGATCTAATGCCTTTATTCCTCGTGTTTGCTGCAGGGTCTAGGCATTTTATGATTAGAAAACGTTTTTGGTTATTTTATTTTGTAGGAAAAAACAGGAAACTGTTCCTGCCTTTCCCACAATATAGCCAGAATATCCGCATTACTTGTTCAACTACGGACTACTTTTGTTTTGTTTTGTTACCACCACGTTGACAATGTCATCTAATATTGTTTTAATATCGTTTTTTTTTTTACAGTCTATGTTTTTTTCGTACTATTATTGTGGAAGTGTCCTGTATCTCTTGTCCCTCTCCCTATTTTGTCCGGCGGAAACAGATTCTCCCCTTTTCCCGCTAACCCTTCACCAGGTAAGATGTGTGTCTGTCTGCTGGATGTTGACATTAACAATGGTTTCATTATTAAACGCAAAACTATGTATGAAAACCATCTTCTAACTTGTGAGGGAAAAAACAGCCATATCTTGTAACTTTGTCCAGCTAGCTGACCGGTAAATCAACTATGTGTAAGCCTATTCCCGCCGAGCGCGGAGAATCAGCCAAGAATTATGTGATATGCAATAACATGAGATAATGTCGCATTAGTCACACTTAAAAATTGTGTATTGATTTAGAAAAAACGTGACTTTTTGTATACATTCGGGAAGTTGCATATAGCCTACTTTTTAAAACTTTCTGCAAATAAACATAGCTAGACTAATAGCTAGCCTACAGTACTGAATATGTGCCTCTGTTCTCCTTGTAGTTTCTGTCACCCCATCCCGACCCAACCCTGCATCTTCACATAGCAGAACCCAAAGGCACTTTTAAGAGCCATCTTCTATCTATCTACTGTATCTATCTCTCTATCTGTCTGTCTATCTAGCTCTCTGTTTCTCTATCTCAGCTATCTGTCTAACTGTTTGTTAGTCAGCCTGTTTGTCTGTATTGGTTTGTTTGTTTATTTGTTTGTCTGTATCTGTCTGTCTGGTTTCCTGTCATGCCAGGAGGGTCCACAAAGAAGTCATGTCCCTTTTGCAAGGGAGTTCTGTTCTGTGCGCAGAAGGTCTGTCCTCACTGCAAGACAGAGCAGCCTCTGAAGCAGCGCCTTAAAAAGAAGCTTCAAAAGTTCGACAGCAAGAGAGAAGAATGGGTGGTTGGCCGTAAGAAGAACCACAACGTGGCATCCATTAAGGATGAAGCCACCATAATGGTTTGTACAGATTTTAAAATGACATTGAACTTCTGAAGCAATATTGGAAATAAGTTATGTGGTATATACGTGATCCTCAGGTATTTCTGTGTTCATAGAAGAAATGGACTGCATTTATACCGCTACAGCTTGTAAAATGTATACTAAATGCATTTAGCATCCACCGATTCAGTCATAGAATCACAAATGTTTCTCTCTACTTTGAATGAACTTAGAAATTGTCATCGTTGATGCTTCAGTTTCTAGTTATCTAAATGAAAAACAAGTGTTACAAATGTGATACATACTGTAACTTTACTGTTGCTATTTGTCTTAAAGTTTAGTTTTTTGCTTACACTTAATCAACTGTTCCTGTTTGCACATAGCCTACATTTTTATACAAACGGAAAACTCATCACGAAATTAGATCATCCTAAATGGCATTAGCATAGATTCTGACCTCAGTAATGTAATATTTATGTGTTCAGTTAGTTTTGTTGTTGTTATTCCATTTTTTTCAACTGATGATACAAACTTATGTCATTGCAGCTTGAGAAACTCCATGCTATTGGCTATAAACCAGTACTTCTTCTTGGGAAGACAAAGAAGGAGCAAACGAAGTGCGAGATCCTCACCCCTCGTTGCAGGCTCACAGATTTTGCAAAAGACTACCTCCAAAAGATTGGGTCATTTTATGAGTACCTTTGTGAAGGTAAGATGCATGCAATGTGTGCTTAACAAATGGTATCATTAATATATAAATTAAATTATTGTATTGGAAAGGAATTTGTGGCATGGCGCAGGGTGGCAGTGCAGCGCAACAAGGCACACAGTCAATTTGGTAATTTGGTAGACGGCGGTGCGATGTGATGGGTGTGGCAGCACAGCAGGGGGGAGTGTCACAGATTCAGCTTGGCACAGTGACAATTTCGTGCCAAAGAGCCGTGCTGAAAGTGTGCTGAAAGCCCACCAGCTCTCTTGATTCTGCATCCTACGGTCTTTTAGTTCTGTATAACAGTCCATTGTTAAAATGTGAGCCTATTTATTAGTGGAAAAGAGTGCGTTTTTCTGTTTTTTTATTTTTTCCACACTGGGCAACAGTTCTTAGTGTATCAGGGCAAATCTGATTAACAATAACCTCCTTCCAGACAATTTCTGCTTCATCTGTCTGTGGAGGTCTGTCCGTGTTACCATATATTCGGCCACTTGGGCCTCTTGGATCAAAACATCAGTTTCCTCCTGTAAAATGTTTGGTTGTCTGGTGTAGCTGTCTCCTTTGCCCATGTCAAAATATAACGTGACAAAACAACAGTACACCTTCACCGCACATGAAAATAGTTTAGTTTAGTTTGATGTAATTTTTAAGTACTCCTGTATAACTGTATAAACAGAACTTTTTTTTAATCCTAAAGGACATTTTCATGCCAGATTATTGGTTTATTATAGTGTTAATGGAGTAAATGCTAATAATAATTAGAGTAATGTGCATGTATGGCATGCAGGGGTGCATGATGCTGAAAGTTTTCTCAGCATCCTCCTCTCTCACAGCCAACTGTGTTCCACTCCCATGACAAGAGTAGCTTGTCATCAGCTTTCAGAACAGGATGCTGACCATAAAGTATGTAAGGATAGTGTGCAGAGACCTGGTCGTTGTTTAGGAAAAAACCCTGACAGGGAGTGGCTGAATGCATGGTCCATTATACACTAAGAACAGTAGTGATAATAATGGTCTGTTACAGAGAAAAAAAATATTTTAATTAATCGAACCATATGATAATATTCTGAGTTATAGTTACAGTCACAAAGAATTAAATACAGTACAGATTTATAGAAATTGAATAGATCCAGGCGACTCAAATTTGTTTAACTGCAGGTTGGAACCAGGACCCAGAGGTAAACGAGGAGGAGCTAATCACACTGCACCTCACGCCCTGTGACCCACTGGAAGGGCCAAGCGAGGCGAACATGGAGGGACAAGTGGAGCAGACCAACACGGAGCAGATCGACATGGAGCAGACCAACACGGAGCAGACCAACACGGAGCAGATCGACATGGAGCAGACCAACACGGAGCAGACCAACACGGAGCAGATCGACATGGAGCAGACCAACACGGAGCAGACCAACACGGAGCAGACCGACATGGAGCAGACCAACACGGAGCAGACCAACACGGAGCAGACCAACACGGAGCAGACCAACACGGAGCAGACCGACACGGAGCAGACCGACACGGAGCAGACCAACACGGAGCAGACCAACACGGAGCAGACCAACACGGAGCAGACCAACACGGAGCAGACCAACACGGAGGGACAAACGGAGCAGACCGACATGGAGCAGATCGACATGGAGCAGACCAACGCAGAGGGACAAGCAGAGCAGACCGACATGGGTAAAAAGTCAGGTATGTACTAATGTTTATAG
Source organism: Decapterus maruadsi (assembly GCA_030347415.2). Lineage (NCBI taxonomy): Eukaryota > Metazoa > Chordata > Actinopteri > Carangiformes > Carangidae > Decapterus > Decapterus maruadsi. The sequence goes on along the minus strand of CM064890.1, from coordinate 22,210,983 downwards.
GGTGTTCTCAACATGTCTCTGTTGATTATCGATATCTCATTATCACTGTTTATTAATACTACATTACATACAAATAAGAAGGGATAGTGTCATCTTTTAAAGGATATATGAGTGAATTATAATCTTATATTGCAGTGGCAACAAGGCGTCTGCCAGAAAGAAAGAAGCTACAAAAAAGTAAGTTTAAATTATTCCTGTTTGTTATCCTTAAAGCACAAACCAATCATTTAATAATTTTGCTTTGGCAGAAACTTGGATAATGGTTTACTGGTTGCCTTACTCAGAAAACATACATTGTGTGCCACTGCACAGTTGCAAAAATTGAGTGTAGCATTAGTTCAGGCAGGCCAGATAGTCAAGCTGTGCTGCTCACCTCACCAGCTGATGTGGGCAGGCCATGTTGGACAGGATCATATCAGCTGGCTGGCTGTGATAAACCAGCTCCTTATCAGCGGACCATATCTCCTCCTTCTCATTCAATTGGGCGCTCTATTTCAACTGCATCGGTTGGTCATCTGCTTCTGCTGCTTTCTCAGCTACTCCTTCTCATTTAGTTCTGACTTACCGATGTCATAATTGGGTCATTGGTGCTTGCTCTGTTCTGGGGTCTTGCTGACTGTGCTCTCCCTGCCACCTTCCACATAGGTCAGTGAGAGCAGGGAGGTCCCAGAAAAAAGCCATGCCGTCAAAATTGAATTTTGCAATTGTAATTAAGTGTCTTTGACTGAAGTGGTCCTGGCTGAAGTAGTATGTATTTACAGAGGTTGATGCTTTGATCATTTTCCTCACATTATTTGCCAAATAGTTGTACATTTTTATGAGACATGATTTTTAACAGAAAACACAGGAAATCCATCAGGTGTTTAATTTACCAAATAATTTTACCAAATAACTTTTGTAGTTAGAGTATAACATGCTAAGCGTTCTATAACCATTCTGGCTTGCATACCACTCACGTCTTCACAGTTGTATTTTTCTTGTTGCTCCTAATCAAAAAAAAAAGTGCAACAGCTATGTTTTATGTTCACAGATTGCTCTTACCATGCTCGTCTTGAGACTTTTCCCATCAGGAGAGTAAAGAGGGAGAGAGTGAGAAAGGTTAGACAGGGTAGACAGACACCCATGTAAAATGAGCTAACTCTGTTGCAATTGTATCATCTGTAGGGTGTTTTGGAATCTCAGATTAAAACACAGTCATTATGAAACAATGTAAACATCAGGAAAATCCCAATGTACCAACAATACTCAGTGACTGCAAACACAGAAAATTGCTGATTCATAAGATTAAGATTGATGCCTTTTAGAATAATGATAGATGTCTTTCTTTTTTGTTGTTCTTTACTGTCTTTACAGGGCAAAGCAGAGATGTTGGTGGAGTGGGAGCCCTGTCCAGTTTGGTATGTAATTCTGCAATTTTGCTTAATCTCTCCCTCTAATAGGCCTAGTCTGGATTAATATTTAAAGGGATATTCCGGCGTAAATTTAACCCATGGTGAGTTAGACCCCCTCAAACTGCAATCAAAAAGCCACTCACAGCCACAAATAATGCTCAGAACAGCACCAAACATCATCAACAGTAGAACAGCTTCCCAGTCCATAATATGAGGCATCAAACATCTGTTATCTTAGCCTGGTTTCTATTGAAAAGAGACGAAAACAACTCACCCCTCTGCTCCATTATACCCTATGCAGCAACTTTTCATGTCCAGCATAGAGTCCAGGTACTGGCAGCACAATCATTCAGTCTCAGCAGCCACTGGCAGGCAGCGAACACAGCCTTACAACTCGAACCCCCCACCACAGCTAGCCTCGTAAACCAGCCCCGTCTCCCAGAAATGCATTTCATTTCATTTCAGAGGTGGAGTCTGGCCTCATCCCCGTTGTAACCGTTTCGACAGAAATCGTCCGTCAACCGAGCCAATCAGCGTCGCCGCTGTGATTGACACAGCACGTTGGCCAATCAGGGACCAAAGAAGAACAGCGATAACGTCTTTTCCTCCAAGAAACTCAACAAGCGCCGACTCTTGCTCTAGTTTAATTTCTGTAATTGATGGTATTTCATTTAGAACTTCTCTTACTGCTGTTTTTACGCCGCTGTTTGACGCTCCGCCATGTTTGTTGTAGGTGAGTCCAGTCCATGTAGTGATGTTCTCAGGCCCTGATTGGCCAACGTGCTGTGTCAATCACAGCGGCGACGCTGATTGGCTCAGTAGTGGGGGTATTTCGGCAAAACGGTTACAACGGGGATGAGGCCAGACTCCCCCTCTGAAATGAAATGAAATGCATTTCCGGGGGAGGGTGGTTTATAAGGCTACACCACAGCTGCCCCTCTTTCACTTTTCTCCTCCATTTTCTTCAGCAAACTCGGTCTCAAAGTGATAGTGGTGCCCATTGAAATGAAACCAGTCATCGTTGTTCTCAAACTCCATAAACTCAGCCGTGTTGTCCCTTCTGTGATGTCTGCTTGTTACTGCCATGGTTACAGGTAGTCTGGTGGCGTGGAGGCGATTACCGAGTGAAGTAGAGTCCTGCAGCTCAAAGATGAATATGTGTGTTATTACTCCATGCAAATGCAGTCAAAGTTCCTATGTATCTTGCCTTTCAGTTTATGAAAGTTATTAGTTCACAGAATTGTCTAACTTTAGATATTTGTGGGAGAGAATCACGTAAATAAGCTTGAGAATAGACATGACGTCACATACGAGATCAGGGCGAAGTTTATTGCCAGAAGTTGACTGTAACACAGTGAAGCAGAAATCACAGGAGGGACAGCACGTCTGAATTTATGGAGTTTGAGAACAACGGCTGGTTTCATTTCGATGGGCGCCCCTATCAGTTAGGGACCGAGTTTACTGAAGACAAGCTGAAGTTAATGGAGGAGAAAAGTATAGAGGAAGTGCTGCTGTGGAGTCTACTGTACATGTACGTGCATAGGGTATAACTGGAGCAGAGTGGGTGAGTTGTTGTCGTCTCTTTTCAATAGAAACCAGGCTAAGATAACAGATGTTTTGATGCCTCGTATTATGGGCTGGGACCTGGCCTTGCTTGTGTTGTTGATGATGTTTGGTGCTGTTCTGAACCTTATTTGTGGCTATGAGTGGCTTTTTGATTGCAGCTGTGTGTGGAGATATATACTGCGCTGTTATGGTGCAGTCATTGCTAAAGTTGCTACAACTAGAGAAGCTAAAGGTTAGCAGACTTCATCTCTCAAGGAGGAGGCATCTAACTCAGCGTCATGGTGCATTGGACCATGCTGGAATATCCCTTTTAATCTGTTAGTTTATTACTGCTTTATTAAGTACTCAGCTGCTTAGAATAATTTCTTTGTTCAAAAAAGCAATGGTCTTTCATAGGTGGAAATTAATTCTTATGTGGAATATTCTAGGGATGTCCTCAACTAATCAAATTTGCTCGATAGTTGGCTAATTGTCGAATCAGGTTGTTTTTTTGTTGTTGATTGATGATCCCATTTGCTTCTAATTTCCACTCCAGAGGTAAGAGCAGAGGTAATGTAATGTAAACTCAGACATTCCGCAGCAGGGAGTGGTACAATCTTTTTTTCATAACCACATTTTTAGACAATTGGACAACAAGGTTGATAGTCAGACCTCTCCGATATGAATCGTTGACTGTTTGAGGTCACCCCTAGAATATTCTGTAGCGTCTGTCCTTGACACATGTTAGAAGATTAAGCTTATTAGAAATACTCAGCAAGCACCAGTAATAAAAAGAACATTTCTCATCTGTTTTCAGTGGCAAGGAGTGGGCCCATTCCTGGCAGCCAAAGGATTCTATTCAAATTGTTTAAGAATAAAAATGTGCAATGTGAATGTTTTTGTTTCCGTGTGAATGATTTGTATTTAAGTATATTGTATATTAAGAGTATATGGATATATGGCTGGGCACTAACAATCCGGGTGAGGAAAGCTTTGTTGGGGAGCCATCCACACTGGGAAGTGGTGCTGATTGGTGACAAGATGGGCACCACCACAGGAACCACCCAACCAGGACAGACAGAGGACGGCACACCACGACTGTGAAAATGGCCATGATGGGGTGCCAACCCATCCATCCAGGCCAGGACAGCCCTCCAGGCGGTGCCCCCACAGGTGGATCACACTACTCCCAGCATGGAGGGCCCCCTGTGAGAAAAACACTGGAGCTAAACAAAACATGATAACAACTTTGTTGCTGACAAAAGGTCATGCCTGTACATAAATAAATAAAGATCATTAACAAATGGGAAAAGGATAATGCGAGGCTGTTATTTGTTTGACCCTCGCTGATGTAAAATTTTTTGGTAAGGCAATGTTGCAGGACCTGAGGCACTGTTGCTATGGAGACGCCAACACCACACACACACATGCACTCCACCCCTATTCCAGTTCAGTTCTGTCCATAGTCGGTGCGGACATCAACATCTTTGACCAGACCTACAGGCCTGACTCGTGTCACACTGTTCCTGCCTCCACCCGAATAAGTCAGACAGTAACAGACATAGCCTAGTTATAGCGTGAATACACTCCACAACTTAACTCTACAAACCGTCATCTCTTGATGCGGGATCCACAAATCTCCTATAAGCTTTGTGCATATTCATGTCAAAAGGGGTCCCCAGTTGTCATCTGACAGCCAGCTGATTACTCTTTACTCAATCACATTCAATCTAGAGTGGAGCCTTTAGACCAAGTCTAATAACTTTGTTAGAATAAATGGTTCATGATGAGAGTGTTCCTGAATGATCAACAGACAACTATATCAAAACATGGCCTTCAAAGGCCAGATTTTTTCAGCACAATGCAAGGTCAGAGGCACAGGGTAAATGTAGACTACTCTTTCCTTTTGCCACATCCTGCCTATGCGAGGTAATAGGTTGTTTCTTCTGTGGCCTCAATCAATACAAAATAGGCTAAATAAAAGCTGGACATTGCAGAAAGAAAATTCTAATGAACCAAAGAGGGGGCCCAATAGAAAAAGTTTGGGAACTGCTGATCTATCCTATCAGCATGCAAAAGGGTGCAGTAATAGCTATAGGGCTATGTTTGAGGTAATGGGGAATATGCTTATTTGCAATAACATATTTGTATGGGAAGATTGGGTCTTAACTGATCCAAATTGAAAAATATGACACTGTGGAATGCAAACATCAATATCATGAACACATGTGGCCATTAAATAGGCCTTAAAAAATGTTGGATTTATTTTATCTAGCTGGGACCAGAAGGCATCTGTGAAAGTACACCTGAGAGTGGCTTGGCTGGAAACAAGATGAAAATGAAATTTTGTCATAGGTGGACAATGAAGACATCATTTGAAAGGTCTTGACCTAGGGAGTAATATATTTCAAAATTGGGCGTATGGGCGTTTCCTTCTCCCCAGGAATGACCTTTGAACCTTGAAACTGGGGTGTTTTTGAAGACTCATAAATCAGCAACAGAAAGTGCTAGAGACATAGGATCAACAGTTTTAGAAAGCTCTTGATCTATATTACTATAACCGAATCAGTGTCAATAGGGGGCGCCACTGATGAGGGCCCAAATAAAAAAAAAACATGATTTTACCATGTTATCAAATAGATGCATAAAATTTGACCATAAAAATGGGTTCCCTGCCCTTAAAAACTATAAATAAGCCAAAAATATTCTTGGTTATAAGTTCACATAATAGGAGAAATAAGAGAAAATACATTGGAACTACAAAACAATATGGCGGAGCATAACACTGTGTATTGCAACTTCCGGACAATTCCCCATCTTTGTAGTTTTCAGTTGATGTTAGGGTTGGTTGATAGATTAGGGTTGCAAAAACATATTTCTGGTTACTTTTAAATACAAAAAAATAAACTTAAGATATATGGTAGTGTAATTTGAAAATGTGTGTTTGAAAAACATAACCATATAGGCTAGGCTACATTTATTACGGTGTAGTAGACGTCTCTCGGACGTAATGCATTACTGACGGAGATGCGTTCAGTGGCGGGAGGATTTAGGGTTGCGAAAACACATTTCTTGTTACTTTATAATACAAAAACATTCAACTTGAGATACATGGCCATGTAATTTGAAAATGTATGTTTGTAAAACGTATAGATATACATAAAAATATAGATTTATTACGGTGTTGCCTGGTAGACGTCTACATCAGACATGACGGAGATGCGTTCAGGAACGGGAGGATTTCAAAACGTGTCGCTCAAGAGAAAACACAGAATAGCCTATAGCCTACACAGGCGCCTATTATGTCTACTGTCCTGTCTTTACGACGTGAGTGATTCGGGATCGGATTGTGGTCCACATTTAGTGATGAGGAAACTGTCTGTTGCTCCAGACACACCACCAACTTTAATTTTTAAGGACATAGCCAAGGCTATTAGATGTTGATTGTGTAAACACTGTAGTAGCACCTTACTCGCCCTCATTCATAATGATTATTAAACCATAACCTAACGTCATAAATCTGTCGGCTGCTCTCCAGTCGGGTGCAATCGCGAGTTTCCCCCCTCCTGAGGAGGCGACTTCACAGTGCCTCAAAGTGGAGGATGACAGGAGTTTCAGTGATAGTTTTGTGTGCTTTATTTGGTCTCATAGTGTCATGTTCTAGAGCTGTCAGTGGATGCAAAACATTTTTTAATCCAATGTTGTATTGAATCATAGGCTATAAAAGCATACTGAATAGGCTACATGTATTGTAGGAGTTAATTGTTCATATGTTTTAAGACACACACAGATATTAAATGAGGGTCAAAGTAACACAGAAACGATACCTTCATTCATGTGCACACAGTGGTTTTTATTTCTGAACACAGCCTTGGACATGGTAGGCTATGTATAACTCAGCAATAGGCAGGCTACAGTAAGATGCAGAGCCCCACATCTTGAGGGTAGTGGGGGAAATGCTTATGATTTTAACAAGCTTCAGCCACATCTTTTAATTCAGAGAAAAAAACTGGCTGTCAGCCCCTCAGTGACACTGCTTTTTAAAAAACACAACTCAGCTATTTAAGGTAGGTAATAGTGTTTCAGCTCACCAGTTCTGTTCACACGGTTCACAATTGAGTGTTCAGCAAGTCACACACAGAATTATATTTTCAAATACTTTACTGAAACGTAAATTAAAGCTATGATTAGTTGAACATAAACATGCCATTAGGACAAGCAAATCCTATGGCTTTACATTACAACAAGACCAACCACAGCAGCTGTAACACCTTGAAGATCTCAGGCATAGAGCATATATGTAGCTAGTTCAGCAAGGGGCGGAGATGGGTTAAAAAGTCTCTTATAGAGAGGATCCTTTTGGACTCTGAAAGCTAGCACAGTACCCAGGCCTAAATGGTGAACTCAACTTCTCCTCTTTTCTTTGATCTGGGCAGCATCCAGCTCCCTTGGCCAATATGTGTCTTCCTTCAACTTCCTGAATGAGAAACCTAACCTGATTATTTTCAGTGCTTGAAATGTTCTCTATTGTTTGCTTATGTTGTATTGTTCTTCTTTCATGTCCATTTAAATGTGGATGTATATTGTATTCCACTGATAAACATCACAATCTGTGTTTCTACTATAAGGCCCTTTCCTAGGAGGTCAGGTTACATATAGGTATGAGGTCACATATGGGCAGGCATTTTATATCAGCCCTGATGAAGGTCTGTGGCTGCAACGCGTTGGCTTGTTTTTAATTTGTATGGCCTTGCTGCAAAAAAGGCTCTGTAAATCACTCTATCACTCTCCTACTCCTACTACGCTGAGTGCCTCAGCTTTCAATCGTGGTTTTATGTGTACATGGGTATGTGGCTGATGGGTCTGGCAGCCCGGAATCCAGTCCGTCATGCAGCATCAATCTGTGAAGAGAAGATGAAATCTAGAATGAATAAGCTGTATAAATAATTTACAGGTATGGGTTTGCAAAACAAACACTAGTATACAGTACATACTTGAGTAAATTACCTAAGTTGTGACATCCTCTTCGTCTTCACTGCTGTCTGGACTGCTGAGGTCACTTTGATCCTCCTCCTCAATGGGCAAATGGACACAGGCCTCAGGACCTAAAGCAGTCTTGTACTGTCGGAAGACCACTTGCAACTGCTCCAACAGCTCGGACAGTTGTTTTTTCAAGAAACAGCAAAGTCCTTCGTTGCCCTGGTCTACATTTCAAAAGACACAAGACACATTATATACGCACTCCACAGTAAGATGTCAAGAATACATTTTTGTCCCATCTTACCATTCTCAGCCACCTTGTTCTTCAGCTCCTCTGCCTGCTTCTGCAACCATGTGCAATGTTGCTCCATCTCCAAAAGCAAAATGTTCTTCTCCTCTTCCAGCCGCATTGTTAGCATCACTTGGTCAAACAAGGCCTTCTTGATTGTGATGTTTTCTGTACACAATAACAGTAAAATTAAAAACACCCACAAACCTAATGGACATTAAAATGCTTAATATGTTATGATTTAGTTCAGTATACTCTAAGTACAAGAATTCTTATAGAGTTTAACAAAACTGACATACCACTGCCATGAACCTCCCATGGCCACAAAGGGGACACAGTGCTCTCTCCAGTGAATGTGTTCTCCACAGCAGCCACATTGATTGCTGCAGAGTCCGGTACTAGTCCGTTGTACCTCTGCATCTCCTGAAGAAGCAGTTTTTTGTCCTCTCCCAGCTTCCTCCGAAGGCGGTGGCGAAACTTGCTGCTGTCTGAAAAGACATTAAGAGCAAAAACACTATCTAGATTATCATAATCTAAATGGCAGTTTAAATATTGGACAGTTAGAAATCATGAATTGCAAGTAGATGCATTTGTTGTAATGTTAACACTATTAAATACAGTAGATTCACTTTATGAACTTTTTTCATTGTTATACCATTCTGACGGTAGAGGGTTTGTTTGCGTTGCTTGACACTAAGGTAGAGCCCCACAATGGACTGCTGAAGTTCACTCTCTGTGGTGCCTTCAGTGTTATGAGGTGTGTTTGGTGTCTCTGTAGAAATAAAAGTTACAGTAAATTCAAAATGACAGAACACAGGACGTTAAATTTAAGAGTTTGTTTTGGTCTCCATATAAAATCAATTTTAATACAACTTGGTTGTAAAACCTGCAATGTGCACTGATTTCTGTTATCTGATCTTGCTTACCTCCAGCTGCCCATTCAATCACCTCAGAGACCCACTGTGATGTTTCATCATCTGAGCAACGTAGCTCCGTTTTTAGCGCAGCTAGCCTCGCAGTCTCGTCCAGGAGTCTTTGACATGTCTGATAAATAGTGTTATACAATAATCAGGTTAAAGTCCTTAAGGATTAACAAGCCAAGTGACCAACAAACACAGACTTACCTTTACATATCTTGTGGAAAGCGCTTGGTGTAGCGAGGCCCTTTTTTTGTGGTTCCACCCCAATGCATGCAGTGTAAGCATGTCCACACGTGCTGTTGAAAACAAATATTGAGTTTATGAAATGCAATCGAAAAAAGGGTGCAAGAATATGATTAACAGATAAATCACCTGCTTTCGACATATATTTTGTCGTCAGGGCACAACGCGACAGGTAGCTGTTGACTTGTTCAACCTCCTCACCAGCAGTTGTCCCTGCTCCCTCCTGGTTCCTACCACTCCACTTGATCTTTAAGTAAGTAAAGAGGGATATAATGTTACTGCAAAAGGCTACATACCATAGTTGTTCATAAACGTATATATTATTATTGTGCTTGTAAATGTTATAAATTCACATATGACACAATGTTAAAAATACCTCACACTTAGTTGCATGAGCTCTTGCATGCATGACACTCAGGAATGGCTTCATTTTTGTCAGCTCCTGGAGGGCAGGAATGACACTGGCAGCCTTTTCTAAGTAGGGCCAATATTTGCAAGCCACATCCATTGCAAAGAACTGAGGCTTGGCCGGCATCAGCTCCTTTTGAAGGTACAGGGGGTAAGCAAAAATCTCCCCCTGTACATATTAAGGGCCTTCAAAAGGATGCCATGGCGACACACAGCAACCTCCATTCCCTCTTCATCCAGTTTGGAGGCCCTCCTTGAACTCTCTCTTGCTGCTGCCCACTGGGAGTCCCCACATTTTCCTTTTCCATGTCTCTATAACATACACAACAAACATAAATGAAATAAATGCAATTGTGTCAGCTATATAGGTCATTGTTTCTCTAAATTTAATTCCAGTAATACTTCAGCAATAAAGCTATTTTGTCACACAATATAACTTGCATTTTTCACTGCTTTTTGGATGGCCTCAGTAAATGTGGACACTTCACTGTCTTTTGCCACAAAGAGCCCCTCAAAAAAGGCAGGGTCCTCATTGCTGAAGAAGAAAGACAAATAGGTAGATGAATTAGTCACACAGTAATACAAATGAATCAATAAAGACAATGGAAAAAAGAGCACCTTCCACTTTGGCCAAAGCGATATAACTTCCTGTTTCCATCTGCAGAAACGGCCAACATTTCAGGTGTGCAGGCTGGGCAGGTGAATTCAGGACCACAGCAGAGTTGGTGTTCCTCAAATGACGAGTATGAAAACTCTAAGAAACTGCGCTGCAGTGCATCTCCATTGACATGTCCTGACTAGAAGATACAGAGAATCACACATTTTTGTGATGTTGTCTGCTTATGTAAATACAGTTTCTTAATGTGGTTAGGAACAAATAAACATACTCTTCCTCCACACTTTGTGCGGTGCTCCAGCAACTTTGCAAAGGCCTGTCTGGCAAAACCAGGAGAAATGACCTTCAGTTCCTGGAAGGAGCTCAAGAGGTCCAATGTGTATAAAGTAGACACATTAAGGGAGGCCGGCCAATATCCGCTCCTAATGAGGTCCTTTAATTCAGGAGTCCACTGCCTCTGGCATGTTCCACACAAATACAGTGGCTGATGCAAGTCATAACGCCCTTGGGACATAATGCAAATAAACAACATCACAAATACACACCAACCACATACTTAATACACATGAACTGTGTAGTGTAGTGAATTGTTCTTACCATTGATCGTAATTAAAATCACTGGTTTCCCAGGTGATATGATGATGTTTGTGCCCTCACAAGAACAGTGTGGTGCCTTCACAGCTGGCAAAATGCATGCTGACAAAAACAAGAAACCACTGAATTACATTATTTGTAACTAGTTAGAAATACATAGGAAAAAAATAGGCTTAGAATGAGACACACCTTGCTCATGGGTGCAATATCCATCCTCCTGTTTCTTGATGTGAGTAGTTGGAGGGATAGCTTTAAAAAAACCATCAATAATGGATTCCCTGTTGTGGAGTGGCTGCTTTTTGTGATGCAGGACATCACAGTCGCCACAGAACCACTCCTCAGGAAGACATTCTCTGCACCTAGAAGGGGAAGGCAAAATTATTATAAAAAATATTATTTCAAGTTAGGATATTCAGAATCAGGTGAGATACAAAATTGTATTTGGTGTGAAGGCTAAGCCCCTGCTTACGACGCGCTTGACGGAAATGAAAAGAGACTTCTTACTTGGTTACTTGCTCATTTATAGCCTTTATCACCCAATGATGCAGAATTACACCCATCAGACTCGTCTCTCTCTACATAGTGGAGCGGAAGCAGTCTAAAACTGTTACCTCTTCCATTCTAGCAGCAACTGCCCCAGAAGTGCTAACCCCCACCTATATCCCCTTCTCCATGGTGCACTGAGGACACCTACTGGCCACATACTGACATGGGAATGGCTCATACATTTGGTTTATGTGTCTCAGGGTTTAGCCCCTTGCAGTTGTGCACAGGTTCTAAATAATTTTCCACATTCCTGTGGGATGCTTCTGAAATTTTCAAGTTTTACTAATTCTAAAAGCAGATTATGGAATAAGTTTAGTATTAAAAAATACCAACCGAATGACAGCAGGCTCATTGCAGAGGCAACACAGAGGGCGACCAACAGCCTCTTTCTCTATGAGGCACTGGAGGTTGTATGGTCTTGACTCTTTCCAGCGCTCTGAGGCTTTCTGCTGACGGAAAGACCAGGATGACGCTGAGCTTCTTTGAGGCTCATCAGAATGACATGATGCCAAAATAGCTGAGAGCCTCTCCATATTTTTCTCTGTAAAGAAAATATAAACTAGAGTTGTAAAAGATGATTTAGATAACAACCATTAAAACAATTAATCAACAGATAGCATACACATATTTTCATCACCATGGAAATCATTAGTGTTCTTTATCTATGTAATAGGCTACATTGTCTTACAGTGTAATATTTATTCCAATGTCCATCTTAAATTCAATTATACATGGAAATTTGAAGGTAAAATTTTAAGTTAAATTTATTCATCACTGTGATTTACCAAATTTTGTCAGAGGACTTGCTGAGGGTAAAGTAGGCAGATCTCCCACACTAGATGACAGGGAGCAGTCAGCTGGAGGCTGCGCACCTGTAAATCAGCACATAGAAGAGTAAGAATTGATTAGGGTAGGCTTACGACTGCAATCATGTTTTTTTCTACCTTCATACTAACTAACAATTGATAAAATCAGACAAACTATATTCACATGAAATACGTATGTTATTAACTGCAATGCCACTGAAAAAAATGTTGTCTACTTTTCGATACATCAAGAATTTACACAAACAACCTGTAGCTGAGCCGCTGCGTCGCCCACCACGCCTTCCCCTGGGCTTGCCTTGTCCTTGCCTTGTCCTCTTGGACTTTGATGGAGAGTCCCTTCCAGAGCATGTCCGTTTCCTCCTTTGAGCTGCTTCCTATAAGTTGATAAAAGTCTTGTCAAACTGATGTGGTTAAAGGTACTAGAAGAAAAAACAGATGACTAATCAAAGTAAACTCCAACATCTACTGAGTCAAGGGATTTATCCACTATCCCACTCATATCATCATATCGCCAACTTGCTTTCCAATGTTTTGCATTACATATTTCACTATTACACTCCAGTCATAAACAGTCTGCCTGTGGCCTCAATTTATTCATTTGTTTACTAAATCCATAGCTGTAAGAACAGATATTATTCACTACTGATACAGTATCAGCCTTTTTCATCATTTCTAAACGCCACAGAGTATGCTTGGATGTTAAATACTTAACTGCCTTGTTTAATAAAACTGTTTAAAAAAAATCATCTGCACTCATATTTCTTCACACATTCAGTAAGGGATATAATTTGTATGGTAAAGTGAAGAATGATGTAAACACTAACCCTGGCTTCAGCAAGAATCTGATCATGCTTCAGTTCAACAGCCATGCGTCTCCCCTCTTTGTATTTGGGATTCTGGGGGTCAACGGGAACGGTATATCTGTCCATTGCAATACAGACAGATACAAACAAACAAACAAACAAACACACACACACACACACACACACACACACACACACAAACAAACAAACAAAGGCTGACTAACAGTTAGACAGATAGCTGAGATAGAGAAACAGAGAGCTAGATAGACAGACAGATAGAGAGATAGATACAGTAGATAGATAGAAGATGGCTCTTAAAAGTGCCTTTGGGTTCTGCTATGTGAAGATGCAGGGTTGGGTCGGGATGGGGTGACAGAAACTACAAGGAGAACAGAGGTACATATTCAGTACTGTAGGCTAGCTATTAGTCTAGCTATGTTTATTTGCAGAAAGTTTTAAAAAGTAGGCTATATGCAACTTCCCGAATGTATACAAAAAGTCACGTTTTTTCTAAATCAATACACAATTTTTAAGTGTGACTAATGCGACATTATCTCATGTTATTGCATATCACATAATTCTTGGCTGATTCTCCGCTCGGCGGGAATAGGCTTACACATAGTTGATTTACCGGTCAGCTAGCTGGACAAAGTTACAAGATATGGCTGTTTTTTCCCTCACAAGTTAGAAGATGGTTTTCATACATAGTTTTGCGTTTAATAATGAAACCATTGTTAATGTCAACATCCAGCAGACAGACACACATCTTACCTGGTGAAGGGTTAGCGGGAAAAGGGGAGAATCTGTTTCCGCCGGACAAAATAGGGAGAGGGACAAGAGATACAGGACACTTCCACAATAATAGTACGAAAAAAACATAGACTGTAAAAAAAAAAACGATATTAAAACAATATTAGATGACATTGTCAACGTGGTGGTAACAAAACAAAACAAAAGTAGTCCGTAGTTGAACAAGTAATGCGGATATTCTGGCTATATTGTGGGAAAGGCAGGAAACAGTTTCCTGTTTTTTCCTACAAAATAACCAAAAACGTTTTCTAATCATAAAATGCCTAGACCCTGCAGCAAACACGAGGAATAAAGGCATTAGATCGTAATATGGGACGATATAAAAAACCCAGAAAAAAAGTTTACCTCGTAATATGAAAAATAAATGCGGACGTTCTGTCTATATTGTAGCTATAAATAGATATGTAATATGATATATGAGGAATCTCTGGTGATTAAAATGTTGTATTCAGTTGGTATTAAGGTCCAGAAATTAAATAAAATCAAAACTCCTCTGTGCGCCGTGGCATTTGACTTTCGTGCTTGCACGCACGAAATTAACTTCCCATTGAAATACATTAGTTTGAAATTCGTTCTGAGCAGCACGAAAAAAACGAGGAAATCGTGCTGGCCAGCACGATCAATAGATTAAAATTTCGTGTCAATTAACACGATTTCCCGTGAGACCGGGTTGCAGGAGGAGCCAGGAATCCCACCAGGGACCTTCTGGTTAGTGAACGACCCACTCTGCCTCCTGAGCCACAGTCACCCTGAGGAACAGTTTGTAAAACCACATGGATTTCAACCTAAATTATTCATTTTTGTGTCAATCTTCACATTTTGGAGGCTGGAAGAGACAAACACCCAAATATGTTAAACAGCCTTCAAAAAGTGATATTTTCACAATATGTCTAACAAATGTGAGTATGATGTTCAATTCAATAGCAAACAAACAGGATGTTCTATCACTGAGGTTGGTTTGTGATGCAGCCAGCTGTGAGGGTTAGGGTCTCTATGTTTAGCACAGCAGAGACTGAGACCATCAGTGACGTCACTAAACTCTGCTGGACTCAGACTCCTGTGGAGACTCCTCAGCAAGGATACAGATACATTTGTGGTTCGGTGTGTTTTTCTTTTACATTAATTTGACTGTATTCCCTGATTGGAAGCTTTCCATTCATTGACCATTCAGAGTTACTGCAGTAAGCAGGGCCTCATTAAGTCTGGTTTCTTTAGCGTTAGGAACCTGATGAAGCAGAGCGGCGGAGTGATGGTGGGACAGAGTGGAAACACCGCGGTGGAGATTTGGATTTAATTTAAATTTACAGGACATTTCATCTCTTCACACAATCTTATCTGCATTCATCCTCAGAGTTAGAGGGGGTTTAGGATAATAAACGAAGCATACTGCATTGATTTGCTGAACTGAACAATTTCTTTCCATATTTTCTTCCATATTCCATGTCATAGAGTGTTTTCTTGTCTGTAACAACATATATTACATGTCTGTCTGTTCTGGGTGAGGGATCGCCCTCTGTCTCTCACCCTGAGCTTTCTCCCCTTTTTTTCCCTCAGTGGATGTGAAGGTCTAAGGGCAGAGGATGTTATGATGCTGTGTAAAGCCCTTGAGAAATGGGCTGTACAACTAAACTTGCCTTGCTTTGCCATGCATGATGAGACATTTGTGTCATGTAGCAGCATCACTACAACATCAGCATATTTAAGTGAGAAGGCACAGAGGAGAGAGGGTTGAAACCTCCGTCTGAACTCTCACCAGCTGACTGAGGAGCACTCTGCCAATCAGCACACCAGACAGAGAATAATACAATGTATCAGTTCAAAACAATGAATAAAATAAACATGTAAGAATCCACCCTGATGCGGTCCAGATCTCCTCCAGATGGAGGCAGTTTGTCTTCTTGTATGTGGATCAGGATCCAGCGTGGCCAGGGTCTGTTTACACTCAGAAGAGAAAAAACCATTAGAAGCAGGGAAGTCTGCAGTTCAGCAGGATGACTCCTGCCTCTCAGACGTATCAGTGCTACGGCAGAACATCCTCCAATATCCATTAAGTCAATCAATATTTAACATCAAACAACATGTCCATAAGAAAAGCATAAAGTACAACAGAGTACAGAACAGAGTGGGTTGTGAGCGGCTGGAGGAGCGGCTCCTTTAGGAGTAGACTGATATGATACAGCTGGTGTCCTGCACACCTGCCTCTGATCTCCTACACCACCCCACACTGCCTGAACCAGCCAATCACAGACCTTCTTAAAGGGCAACTTCGGTATTTTTCAACCTGGGCCCTGTTTTCATATGTTTTTACATATATGTGAGTGATGGATAACACTTTTATTGAGGTGGCTCCAGTATTGAGCCGGGCAGGCAGCCTGCAGCCCAGCTAACGCTCTTACATGGGGCAAGTGGCTCCCGTCAAAGTTCGCCGTCCAGCATTTTTTTCAAACTGACAAGATAGTTACAATGAGTGTCTGACAACACACTAGATATAATCAGGGTTTTTCTGGCCAAAATTTGGGTTGAGGCGGCCGCGGGGATACAACATCAAACAGCTGTACATGTCCCGCGCTTTTACAGCCGATTTTAGGATAAAACTCTGAACATGAAAGTTAAAATAGCCACCCATAGTTGCCTACAGGAGAGCCCGGCTCGCTGCAGCCCTCCGTCTCCGTCTCCTCTTCCTCTCCACGCTCTGTGCCGGTGGGGCAAACAGCGCCGCTGAGCTTCCATACCGTACAGAGTTGAACTGAAGGCTCAGATAGTTACAATGAGTGTCTGACAACATACCAGACCCTGTGGTCGGCACGGCCTCGCTGAAATTGTCAGCCGCCGCGCTGGAATCTTGATTGAAACTCTGTACGGTTGGAAGCTCAGCGGCGCTGTTTACCCCACACCGGCACAGAGCGTGGAGAGAAAGAGGAGACGGAGACGGAGGGCTGCTGTAGCGAGCCGGGCTCTCCTGTAGGCAACTATGGGTGGCTATTTTAACTGATATGTCTATCATGTTCAGAGTTTTATCCTAAAATCGGCTGTAAAAGCGCGGTTGTTTCACTATTACAGCTGGTGTCCTTTGCAGTGGATGTGGATCAGGACCTGACCTCTGATCTCCCCTGACAATTTCTCCTCCCACTCATTGTAACTATCTGAGCCTGTCAGTTTGGGAAAAAAAAAGCCCGTTTAGCCAATCACAGCCCTTCTTAAGTGGACAGGTGTTTCCATCACTCATTCCATATGAAAACAGGGCCCAGGTTGAAAAATACCGAAGTTGCCCTTTAAGTGGACAGGTGTTTTCAATTCCCCTTTTAATTACTAATCACCAGCCCACACACACTACTGAGGAGAAGAGATAGAGGCCACATTTACACGACAATAAAGCAGATATCAGTGGAATGTTTTTGTTAATATAAGTCCTAAATAGTCCTATTTTCCGTCAGCAATCACTTACATGGAGTGTTTCAGCCGTAACACGAGTCTCTCCGTCACTCTGCTCTGCTGTAAACCAGGAGAAAATTTTCCTTGTGGGATACAAGTGTTATCCAATGAGGAGAGAGAACGGCATGAAGGGCTGTGTGTGCAGCCAAGGGATGCATCGCGTGAATGTGGTGACGTAGCACGAGGACCAATAGATGCCTGACGAGGGCGGGGGCTGCTAACTCATGGTGTATTCAGGGAAACTCATAACTTGTGTTTTTCCAACCTGTGAAGTCGTACCAGTTCAATCTGGTACGAGTTCACGGGTCGGAAGTTACGAGAGGCCGTTATAGTGACTTTCACAGGCAACAGGACGGTAAAAACACGAGTTACAGGTTACCTGGAACGCTACAAAGTCGTAGTTGTGACTTGAAGCTGTAACTTACGGTTTTAAAATCCTGCCTTGAACGCAGCATTAGCCAAAACGGCCGGACCGCTGATTTCTGCTTTAACCATCATTTGCACCCTCTGTTTACACGCAAACTGAGAATTCACCCCTGAAAACAAGCTTTTTTTAAAAAAAATTTAAAACTCCGGCCAGAGTGGAGATTTTGGAAAACTCTGTTTTCATGTTTGCATGTAAACAGAGAAAAACTGAGATTTGGGTGGCCGACGTCCGACCCTGACGTCTAACCATTACATAACTTAATAAATAATGATGATAAAATGTGTGATGTGTCAACATTTATTTATTGATGTAACATTAAATGGGGTGATTTCTGTACAGAGTCCTGAGGCTGGGCTGCTCTTCTGTCCAGTAGCCTACGTTACTGTTTCACTTTTCATTCAAACAAACTAATGTTACTGCCACAATTATTAGATTTAATCAATTAGACCAACATTTATCTCCTAAAAATAATTTAACCAGCCGGTGGTAAACCTCTAAAAACCTGCGGGGAACTTAGTTTTGTCCCCCGGGAGGACGACAGAGGCTGGCCGACCGGGCAGCTCTGCAGAGCGGCCATGGTCTCTGTGACATCCCGGTCGTTGCTCCACAGGTGGAGCTTCACTTCTCTGAAAAAAAAAGCTTCACCTCTCAGAGAAACATGGGAGCAAACTTCAAGAGCCGTCATTTGGATAAACTGGCCGTATATTTGGCATCTATACTATGCAGTTACTTTGTAACCAGAGAGTAAAGGAGCGAGCGACCCCCGCCACCCCAGACACACAGACACACACACTAACCATGAATCAGAAACATGCGTCACTAATGGATTTCCCTGCTGCTGATTCCAACTGTTGATCTGCAGCCAGAAACATAGCGATGGGATGAGCACACTGTAACAATCCGACACATAGTTTATCCTGGTGCTTTCACTCAAATCACACTGTCTTCATCTGAGGGTTGAACCTGTGCAGTGATTATGTGGATGACTCCTAGAGAATGTAGTGATGTGGTTAAAAGCTTCTGTTACCATGTGGGAGTGTAGCTCAAGTGAAAGTCAGCTAAACTCCTTCAGATGACATGAAGAGGCAGGAGGCAGGTGTGCAAAAACATGGTACATTTTAATTGCTGCCAGGCCTGAGCAAAACAAAATACAAACTGAGGAGAAAGTGGCTGAAACAAAAACACAAACTTAAAGCTGAGAGCTGGCTGGTCATCCACCCTCACAGCCAGAGAGAGCTTCTTCTGGACTGGGGCCTAATAAGCTGTGGAAGCCCCGCCCACCATTTAACCATCAACCCAGCAGCTTCCAGTATGCTACTGAGTGCAGGCCTCCTTCAGGCCCTGACTACACGTGTCTTTTCCTGAGACAGACACACAGTCACATTAATGGACGGTCCAGTCAAATAGGCTGTCCACCGCCTACTTGACTGAACACTTCAAAAATACAATAACAGCGGTTCTGATACAACAATCCAGAGGTTACATTACAGCTAAACAGAGGCTACCTTCACTCTGTGACAGCTTCATAAAGCTGGAGGAGTGGTTTAGTGTTTATCACCTCTTATAAAGTGTACAGTTACTATTAAAGGTCCAGTGTGTAAAATGGGGGTAAAACTGTGACATTCGGCATTCAGATTCTCACTTGCTCGCTCACACTCACCCCTCCCATCGGCAAAGTGACAGTGGCCTCCGAAGACAAAAAAGCTTGCTTACCAGGACTGGGACGACTGGGAGTATTTCAGGAGCATGGAGCAATGGGGTGAAGATCTGTCTTGGTTTATTTATTTATTTTATTCTTTATTAAAAGCAGATGTGACAGTTGAGGTTCCTGTCACCATGCCTCCAATTGATCATGCGCCCTGGCTACTTGGCTACAGGTGGTTAGTAAGCATGACTCTTGAAGCCCGCCCGGGCCCTCTTCACCTTGCCACATTCTGGCGTTGTTGGCAGGATCCATGTAGCAGGTCCATGGATTCCTAATGTGTGGCAGCCTGCACGGAAGCACGAGGACGTGCTTGTGAAAAGAGGGGGAGAGATGTGACAGTGGTGGTCCTGTCACTATGCCTCCAATTGATCATGTGCCCTGGCTACTTGGCCAAGGGGATGTCCCTTTGGCCGACTGGTTAACGCGCATGACCCGGGAGTCTGGGGTTTGAAGCCCGCCTGCCCTCTTCACCTTGCCACACAGAGGTGGGTAGTAACGTGCTACATTTACTCCGTTACATTTACCTGAGTAACTTTTTGGATAAATTGTACTTCTAGGAGTAGTTTCAATGCAGCCTGCTTGTTACTTTTACTTGAGTATATTTCTTCAGAAGAAGCGGTACATTGCGCTACATTCTGGTCGCTACTCGCTACTCTTTCTTATCGGTCCAATGTGCAAATTGTTTGTTTTTGTTTTAATGGAGATACTTCCGAGCCTCTGTCATGACTGCGTTTCACCAATCAGATGTAGTCTTCCTCCGTGTAACCAATCAGACAGAGCCAGGCAGTCACATGACAGCACACAAAATCTCCACGGTAAACAGGATGGCCACTCCGCCTCAAATTAGAGAAACTGCAGCTAGTAAAGGATAAGGATGACGTCAGCCCTGGTATGTGGTGGATAATATCCGTGAAGGTTCTCAGTCATCCAGGTCATCTTATTCTTCTTCCTCCCCAGGAAGTTTAAACCCCATACACACCTGGAGACATGTGACTCGTAGTCACATGACCACCTCTAGAATTTCGGGGTGTGGTCATGTGACTTTGGTGTCACTAGAAACCAATCATAGGACCACCCACTCTGAGTTTAAATACCAGGGTCTGGCATTAGTCTCAGACAGTTCATAGGTCTATGGAAGTTATTGTGGCTGAATTTGTCTTAATTAATGTTACTTTGTAAAAAAAAAAAAATGCCATGTAGGCTATTGTCTTAGTTGTTGAATGTTGTTCTTTGGCAATATCTGATTTTTTAATTGCTATTATATTTCTGTGTATTTGATTAGGCCTAAGTTATGCACTGATCATTAAACCAACAAATCAAACTCAACAAATCAGTACTTGAGTTTTTTCACTTTTCTACTCTTACTCAAGTAAATATTTGAATGACTACTTTTTACTTTTACTTGAGTAACATTATTCTCAAGTAACTACACTCTTACTTGAGTACAATTTTTGGCTACTCTACCCACCTCTGATTGAAACTCACAAAAAGTACTGTCTGGTTGGCTGGATTTTCCATTTGGGCTGTGTTACAACCAAAAACGTAATAACGGCCAATAACGTAGTAACTGCCAATAACGTAATAATTTTGGCCATTTCAAATGTAATAAAGCCAATAGTGTAATAATGTGCCAATAATAAAACTTTTGAGCCAATAACGTAATAACTTTTTGCCGATAATGTAATAAGGCATTACATTATCGGCACCAGTTATTACATTTTGAAAGGTTTTTTTTAAAAGAATAATTAACCAGCCAATAATGTAATGCCTTATTAAATCCAAATTAATTTTGGCTTTTTATTACATTATTGATTATTACACTTTGGCTTATTACTTTGAATATATTCATTGGCAGTTAGTACTATATTCAGATTTTTTGGTTGTAACAGGCTGCCGTACAAACATGGCGGCGCAAGATGGCGACACTCTCTTAAGCAAAAGCTGTAGTATGTAGCCTATATATAAAAGAATAATTATAAGGCTACGGAAACCAAATTAATTTTATTTTATGGTGATATACACTTATTATACTAATATATTCATGGGTAGTACTATATTCAGATTTTGCAAATAAACCTTGCCAATTGTTACACACTGGACCTTTAACTAAATATTTATCAGTGATACTGACACTATCTAATGAGACTATTGGATCACTTCATCTTTGTCTTTTCTCCCACTGGACCTTCATGCTCCAGATGTTTCTGCTGGGAGGTCTGCACAGTGAAACCTCTGGACTGATGCACAGACACCACAGGGAATCCAGATCTCAAAAAGAGTTCTCAGGTTGATGGTTTTGGACAAGTTGACACTTGTTTGCAGTGAGAAGGCCAGACTTTATCTGTTCTTAATTTCTTCTCAAACCAGCTTGATAAACACGACCGTCTGTCTGCTGCTCCTCAATGTTCCCACAGTCCTTTGGGAAGCAGAGAGGCGCAGCAAGATGATTACTGCGCCTGGCTCCTGACCTCCGTGTGGTCAGAAGGTCAAACTAACTGTTGGTGTAACATTACAGTGGCCTCAGGCTACAGTTTTACCGGTGGGACATGCTGATGTCTCCGTACGTCTATCAGGCTCAGATTTCACAAAGCCAAACTACATGAGCTTTTCATTATGACTGAAGACTTGAATTTCTTGTAGAAACCTTAAAGCTGAACGCACTGGGGCAGTCTGCAGCCGAGTGTGAAGCAGCAGTGATGAGAGTCAAAACCTCCAAGTCTGAGGTCATGGCTCTCTGCTGGAAATTGGTGGACTGCTGCCTCAGGGACGAGGGTGAGAGAAGGAGTTCAAGTGTCTCGGGGTCTTCTTCACAAATGATGGCAAGAAGGAGCATGAGATTGACAGGTGGATCGGGACGGTGTCGACGTAATGAAGACATTATACTGAGAGGGAGCTGATCTTTAAGACAGAGCCCTTGATTTACCATTTAAATGTAGTTCCACTCTTCACCTGTGGCCACGAGTTCTGGGTAGTGACCAAAAGACAAAGAGTACAAATGCAAGCAGCTCAAATTAGCTTTATTCTCACAGTGGCTCTGCTCAGCTTCAGAGCTCAGAGTAGCTAGCTGCTCCGTCACATCAGAGCCAGTGGAGGTGGCTTGAGGCTCCAGGGAAACCCCCCCCCCCCTCCCCTTGGAGACTTTCCAAGGACGTCCAAACTCTAGATACATCCACAACTCTCTGTGGGAATTGATCTGGCCTGGGAACACTTTAGGATCTCCCAGGAGAAGATGGAAGTTGTCGAGAGGTGAAGAGAGGGATGTCTGGGAAAGCAGCCCTTGAATAAGCAGAGGGAAATGGATGGCTGGAATAATAAACACTGTTGAATTGATTTAAGTGCAAATTTGAAATTTGATACATTTTTGGTACAGAGGGGTTCATTTACCACTCTAGCTTTCAAATATGAATACATATTTATTGAATAATAATAATAATGATAATAAGAAGAAGAAGAAGAAGAAGAAAAAGAAGAAGAAGAAGAAGAAGAAGAAGAAGAAGAAGAAGAAGAAGAAGAAGAAGAAGAAGAAGAAGATTGCAAAAAATATTGGAGTAATCAGGAGAATACGCCATTTACTGCCTGGTAAAATTTTGATTAATTTATATTATACAATGATTTATCCTTTCATTTCATATTGTAATATTATTTGGGCAAGCACCTTTAAGAGCTCTCTAAACTGTATTCTTACCCTACAAAAACGGTTCATCAAGATGATAACATTTTCTAACAGATTTACTAGATCCTCTCCCCTTTTCCAATCCCTGAGAATTCTTCCTGTTTTTACTGTAAACACTTTCCAAATATGTATTTTTGTTTTTCAGTCTATTCACAAGTCACTTCCTATTTGTTTACAAAATATATTTCAGTTTAACTTTCAGATTCATAATTTCAACACCGGGTCTGCAAATGATCTTCATTCCACTTTTTTTTAAGTCTACCTTCTCTCAGTTTTCAATTAGATTTAGAGGTCCACACTTGTATCTTAACATAAATATTTGTTTATGTGTTTGTTTATAAACATAATTATTTTAACAAAGTGTATGTTGAATGTTTATTTTAATTTTTCTTCATTTATTTTTTATTTTTTGCATTAAATACTGGTTTCTTCTCTTTTTCTTCCTTTGAAATTGTTCTTCACTATGTAAATTAAATCTTGTTTTTTTGGAGGACCACTCGACAAGCCCTTAGGGGTTTTTTTGGTTTCTCCGGCACATTTGCCGTATATCCTGTATGTCTTTTTGCCATTGTTGTTCCATATTTTTAATATGCTGTTTTATATACACATATATATATATCTTGAAGAAGAAGAAGAAGAAGAAGAAGAAGAAGAAGAAGAAGAAGAAGAAGAAGAAGAAGAAATGGATGTATTATTGTAATTTAATCCAAAAGAATACCAGTGACCCAGCCTGCCCAGGGCAATAGAACATCTTTCTCAGCCTTGAACAAGCTGCAGTGGCTCATAGGTCAGTGAATAACATCTGGGCAGCTGCTGGAGATGATTCTGATATAACTGGACTTTACACAAAGTCCAGTTTTTTTTAGATATAAGATTAAATTAGTGTGCTTAACAAACTGCTTGATGAGTCCAGACTCCATTAAAGAAACAGAGCCTTCACTTTTAAATAATGAATGAGATCTTTTCTTAATCCTGCATCAGAAAACTGAGCCATGAATATGTGAGTGAGGTCCAGAGGCGGAGGGGAGGAGCAGTGTGAAACAGGTCCTGGAGAAGCAGGCGGTGGAAGTGTCTCCTGTCTGAGACGGACGAGCAGCAGCTCCACTCTGAGTTTAATCACAGGATCCAGAGGAAGCTCCAGGCTGCCACTTTCATCTGCTGCTCCTTAATTAATCACACCTCCAGCAGCAGAGTTCAGCTTCCTCCAGGTGTTTTCATTCATCATCCTCAGCGGGAAGCATTCATTACATCCACCCGACGGAGGAGAAAAATGGAGGACATTTGTCACACTGCAGAGCCTCAATCACTTCCTCAAAATTAATCCGTTTTCTCCGTTTATAAAGTCACGCCCACTGGACTGAGGCGGCTCAGGGAACGCACTCACTCATCAGCACTTGCAGTAGGAAACTAGAATAACGGTGAAAGCAAAAAGAAATAAAAAGACACGTGTGTATGTAGGGTGGGTGTGCGTGCGTGTGTGACCTGCATGCAGCAGCATCTGGTGCTAGTGCTTTCATTGGCCGCCGGCTGTCTTCACATTCCAGACTGATGGAGGCAGGAAGTAGATCAGTGTCTCCATCAGATAAAACCACCTGCAACTGCAGACACACAACACACTGCTCAGCACGCACACATTCACACTGAAGAGCTCTGATCATGTGCTGCACGTACAGTTGTGAGACCAAAACTCCAAATTGAAATTAAAGCTATAACTCATAACTCATAACTGCATTGTCCTGAGTATTCTGAATCAGAGTGAGGTCACATGTCTTGAGAAATGACTTTCTTGAACTTGGAAAAACAGTTCTGCCTTGCAGCGGCCTGGAAGACACACAGTAGTTCAGCACTTTGGGAATCATGCTGATTACTTTCTTGTGGAGTGTCAGATGTTGGGATTGAAGCTGCCTTCAATGTCAGTTCCATGAATATGAAACTCCAGCCTGCAGTGGGTTGGCTGAGCATCAAGACTGAAATAAGGGCAAACTGCAACTGTGGTTGCAGCATGGTTTTGTATCTGGTTGTGTTGTGATGCTTTATAACATGTGTAGTAAAGGCCAAATATCTTTAAAGGACAATTCCGTGCAAAAAGATTTCCTGTTTTGCAGTAGTCATGTCTGTCCCCGCATCGCCATGGCAGCAATGGGAGCAGATGCAAGTTCTGCTGCTTAGGCTGTTTACATCCCTCAAAGCCGCAATGTTTTTCCACAGACAGCGTCAGATGGCGACTCAAACATGCACCGAGAAGTTTTTTTTTACTTGAAGCAAGTCAAGAGTTGATATTCCTGTGTTTATGACACACGGTAGCTTTCCTACTGCACCTGAACACACCGAGCACGGCAACTTGGATCTTGCACGAGATGGGAGACTTTGAATTAGATCTAGTTTTACAAACATGTCGGCTTGCTTGAAGTAAATAAATTCTCGTGCATGTTTGAGTCGCAATTGGGACTACGGATGGAAACTAGCATCCTGCTATAATCCGGCATATTTACATGTTCTCATGTTCATTAATGTGCACTGTCCCAATCAAATAAACAAATAAATAAATCTGACGCTGTCTGTGGCTTTGAGGGATGGAAACAGTCTAAGCAGCAGAACTGGATCCTCCCTTCATTGCTCTGGCTAGTTGAGCACAACTACCAAAAACAGGAGACATTAAAGCAGATATCAGCGGAATGATTATTATCAGAACAGGCTTTTGAAACCGTAGATGACATCATCACAATCAGACTTTGTAGTAGGTCAACCTGGAACTCGGAGCAGGATGTTGTCTGTGAAAGTCACTATACGGCCTCGGAGGGGAATAACACCCGTGAATCATCAGATCAAACTGGTATGACTTCACAGGAAGGAAAAACACAAAGTACGAGTTTCCTTGAACGATACCATGAGTTAGCAGCCCCCGCCCTAGTCAGGCATCTATTGGTCCTCGTGCTCGTCACCACATTCACGGACCCCTTGGCTGCACACACAGCCCTTCATGCCGTTCTCTCTCCTCATTGGATAACACTTGTATCCTACAAAAAGTTTTCTCCTGGTTTACAGCAGAGCAGAGTGACAGAGACTCGTGAGTGAAATGACTCCATGTAAGTGATTGCTGACGGAAAATAGGACTATTTAGGACTTATATTAACAAAAACATTCCACTGATATCTGCTTTAAACTGAAAATCTTCAGATTCCTTCTTTTAGAGCTAAAATGATAGGAAAATACAGCCCGGAATTGTCCTTTAATGTGTGAGATGATATGACATTGTGGAACTGCAGTATAGCTCAATAGGTTGAGCAGGCAGTCCATATAGAGAGGCTACGATTCTCACTGCAGCTGGCCCGGGTTTGATTCCCCCTCTGGGCCTTTGCTGCATGTCGCCCCCCCTCTCTGTTTTCCCATTGCCTCTCTCACTCCAACTGTCCTATCAATAAAGGTAAAAAAAGATGCTATGACATTGTTGTAACATTAGCCTGGTCTTCATCAGTTAGAAAAGCATCAGACATCCTGAGAGTCAGAGTGAAGTTGTGAATGATTCAGATGAGCTGAGACAGGGCCGAGCACAGCAAAACACGGATCTTTAGGGCCACAGCCGATGGGGGCCAGATCAGAAAGGTTTGAAATCCCTAGATCTAGTTAAATATTTTAAGAAAACAAAACGGAAATTACTTATTTTTTATGTTTTTGTGGCAAGTAAACTTCTTTTCGGTGAGCCACAGCATGTTTGAGTTGCAGCATTGGGACTACGGATGGAAACATTCAAGGACCCTGCAGAGAATCCGGCAGATTTTTCTACAGCTGTTCTCATAAACGTTCATTATATATTGTTGATGTTTTGTAATCAAATAAACAAATAAATAAATCTGACACTGTTGTGGCTTAGAATTGATGCTAAACTAGGTTTAGTGTCTGTTCCCGAACGTGATTACAGGCATCCATTCAGTCCCTTCTTGTCATAGAGGCACAGAAAATCTATTCAGATACAGTTTACAGCTTGATCATCATAAAATTCAGATTGTTTAATGTTTTGTAAAACACTGGTCTTTAGAGAAAAACAGCAACGTTCTAGTTAAAGCCATTTTCCTTTTCAGTTTTTTGGTCATAATAGATTAAAATGCCCATAACTGAGGGCATTGAATGGAAAACTTCAGTTTATGGAGACAGTACCAAAAAATTAAAATGTCAAAAATCCCACCATGTGAAGGGTTTTCCCAGGCCACCACAATTTGATGAAAATAGAATGGTAGAATGACAACAAAAATTTCATTTTAGACTTGTTCTCTACACTTAGCTTATCTTTTGCTAATCATATCCTATTTCAAGCACCAAAACAGTTCATTCTTGGCCTCAGTTGCCTTCTCACTCCAACACTGTCCTGGCATCAAAAAGATAAATTTAAGAAAATATGTAAAAGTTGACAAAATGGCCTAAACCTCAGAGGGCATAAACATGTCTTCATTCAGTTTTAAAAGTGATTTGGTGACATCCTGAGAGTCAGAAACAAAAATCTTGTTTATGATTCAGATGAGCTGAGAGGAACCACAACCAATGAAAACAGATACTCTGCTAATGACTTTTGACTTTGTGCAAAGAGCTTAGATGGTTATCTCCAGACAGAGGTTATGTTTCAGATTAAGTCTTCAAAGCACTGTACAGGAATTAAACCTGACCTGTGTCATGTGTTGTGTTGGTTCAATATTAAAAACAGCAAATAAATGTTATGAAATCAGATTACTTAGTACGCACAGACAGCACAAGGTTAAACATCCTCTTCTTTTTAATGGAGACAGTCTGTCCCCCAGGCATCAGGTCTGTGCTGCTGCTTATTTAGTCATCACTAAGAAAAGTTTGGCTGAAGAAAATCAGAAGAAAGAAAGTCTAGAGAGAAGCAGAATAGTTATTTCATAAGTTGAAAGGAAGAATGGAATGGATTATTTTTGTTCGGGGCCTCATCTGCTGATAAATGATGATAAAGACAAATGTTGCTGCTTTGAGGCAGACAGAGAGACTTCATGGGAAAATCATTTTTTTCACCCAGATGTGATGGATTGCTCGGCTGGGAACAAATTAATCAGCTGGCAGATAAAATGTGACCGAGGCAGTGAAAGTTCTCAGAGATAAGAAGTGGAGAAAAATAATGTTAATGCAGCTGCTGCCTGAGTCCCTGGTGTCCTGAGAATCCCTGCCAGTGGTTTATGTATGGCACATCACTGAACAGGTGCAGCCCATTGCAACGCAACGCGAACCGCGGGGGCTGTGATTGGTCCGCTCAGAACGTCAGTGTGGTAAATTCACCCGTTCAGCCTCGACTGGTCGGACAGACCAGCTCCACAAACGTGTTCTTAGTCGCCTGCTCTTCAGCTTTGCAATAAAAAGTTTGTTTTTCAGTTGCCATTGTTTTGTTTTTTTTGACCCCCCAGACTCGCCTTTTTTGCTTTGATGGCGTCATGCCCAACACAGAACCATGCTCAATCTGTATACACCAGCACCACCAGGCTTAAAGCTGTGTTCACACTCGTTTGTCAGTTTGGCACAGACTTGCCTGATGACCAGTGAAATTTTTTGATGGCGTCATGCCCACTGCCATGTCTCTCTGTATACACCAGCACCACCAGGATTACGGCAGCCAATCAGTGTTGAGTGTCAAGCGACTGATGACCAGTGAAATGACGTCGACCTGGGATTTCTCATCTCCAGTGACGAGCTTAATATGACTTAATATGTAGCCAGCAACAAAAATAAAAGGTCCAGTATGAATGAACCTTAAACTTAATATTTCTTTCACACTTAACAGTTGACAAAGACAGAAGTTGTTTTCAGAACATGTGCTTCAACTGGGAGCAGCAAAGTCTGGTAGCTCTGAGTTTTTACTCAACCTTTGCTATGTTTTTTTCGTCATCTTTCACTGAAAAGGAAGTTTGGAGGACGGCACCTTGTTCCAACTGAGATGAAGAGGTGCTTTTGTGGTTGCCATGCTGGTGGTGCAAAGGTAAAAGGCCTGGGAGTGGAGATGAGCTGGGCCTTCCTGCTGTCAGTCATGTTGTTTTGAGATCCACAGGGCAGAGATGCCAGCTGCTCAGTGAACACTATGGAAATGAATGGTACAGGTCCTCTGCCCCTCAAAACTCATCAAATATACAGTTCAACAACTTCAAAACGCTCTGTTGGAGAAGTTGTGACCTGCTCATTCACCACACTATGAAATAAACATGTGTAATTATGTAACATTACAACACATTAAGTAAATACTCTGAACTACTTTTGAAATCACTCCACCCAGCAGCCGTGTCTGGAATGTAGTATAGAGGGATTACCAGCCGACGTCACAGAGGTTCTACTGCGCATGTCGCCTGCAGAAAGAGAGCAGTAACAGCCGGGAATCTATAGCCGTTTTCCCACTGACAATCAGCATTTGGCCCCTTTCCCATTGACCAAAATAAGCCGAGTCTGACCCCCCGCGGGGGGATCAGACAGAGCAACCATGTCCGCCTGCAGTGGAGGTCTGTCGGCCGAGGCAGACGAGGTGTCTGGCCGACCTGCGGAGCACCTGGACCGCGGAGGACAGCCAGTCTGCCGCGGCCATATGACGGTTCGTCCGCGTCAGTTAAACACACTGTCGTTTATTTTCTTTTGTTTCAATAGTTTTCGGTCAGTGTTGTTTGATCTTTTGATCCCAGTCTGGAATGCCAGCAGAGCTTTGACCCGGACCGTCTGGCGTTCCCACGTGCAAACCGATCAGAGCAAGCCGATCAGAGCCGAGCCGATTAAAGGCGATTTTATCCCGGGTCGCTTGCCAAGTCGTTTGACTGACGCGCCTTTCCCACTGCCACCAAAAGCCGATTGTTAGCGGGTTTAAACTGTTTTTTTGGCCAGTGGGAAAGGGGTATATGGGATCGTGTCTTTTTGTGCTGTTAGTTGCACTAATCGTTTTGATAAAAAATGACAAAACTCGCAAATTTTACAGAATACTGTCAACTCGCACCCCTTTCAAGGCAAACGAGAGAGAAAATAGTACATTGTTGATTAATTTCGAGCAATATAAGGTGAGGAAATAACAGATGCTGCATGTAACAGGATAAACAAGCCTCTATGTAAAGAAAAAAGCTACAGTCTATGTATAAAACACAGACTACATCAGTAGGTGAAACTGTTGTAGTAGGCTGACAACATCGCTAGCTAACACCGCTTTGACTACACTGGATCCATGGAGGTAACCATGACAACCGGTTCTTTCTGCAGTCAGGTTGCGCACGCATCCTGATTTGTTGGTAAACAGATAATCCCTCTATAGACAGTAGTCACAACTTAAGCAAATGTTTCACTCTCCCATTGGACCTGGCAAGACCGGATGGAGGTGGTGGTATAGGAGCTGGGAAGGAACCAGGCCAAGTAGGTACCACTTGTGTTTTTGACTAATGTTCAACAACTTGCTCCCTTTCAAATTTGTGGCAAGCCTGGTACAGTACAGCCATCATGTTGAGGTACATGGCTGGTTGGAGGTGATCCTAAGGCTTCATTTTTATTGTCTTTCTGACAAAGACACCATTTCTTCCAATCAGTTTGCTTTGTTTAAGGGGGTTAGGTCAAGTGACTATCCTTTTACCAACTTACTCAAAGTGCACATTTGGCTATGGGATACAGCTATGTTCAGGTGACCTACCCCTTGCCCGACCATTCATCCACTACCATTTATGTCCCATATGATCTGTACACCTTCTGGTTAAGTATAGATGAATGAGTCTGTAACCCTGCTTACCCTTGCTTTGGCTTTCCCAGGATGGTTAACCCTGTTGGTTCAGGCCAAGGGGGCAGTTGTCGGTCTCAGAAGTGAAGCTCACTTCCGCGTTCAAAAAACTGCAATCCCCGCCGATTCCTGTGGGGGCTGGTACCGGAAGTGAGCAACTCTCCATAGACCCCCATGTTAAAATTTGCTTTCAAAAACATATTTACAGCCTGGTACCACAACGTTTTTTGGTCTCAATAAGTTTCTACCCCCGTACACACTCTGAGGGGGTGAATGCTACGGTTTTGCTGTTATTCAGATAAGATTCTGGCCAATCAGGGCGCGGAAACGTCCAGCTACAGGTCCGTAGCGGCCCAGAGACAGGCTGCTTCGAGGCCAGTGGGCGGGTTCTCGGCCGGCCAATCCAACATGGCGCTGTTCAAACCGCCATATTTGAGGCACAAAAACGACTGAACAAAACCAATGGGTGACGTCACGGATGCTACGTCCATTCTTTTTACAGTCTATGGTTCAGGCACAGCTATATCTACTAAGTATTACTAGCTAATTGATTGGGGGCTGTTAGCATTTGGGACACTGAATTAAGCTATACTGTATATTTAGCTATAAAGTAAAACTATATCAGCTGACACTGAATTCCACAGCAACGATGTCACCATTGTGCCATAGCAATGACATTCACTCTATTAAAATCAGCTTTCCTCCACCAACTAAGTTATGTTCTGACAAGAAAACTAGCAGGTCTACTGGAATCTAAACCCCTAAAAGATTGACTATTAACTAGTGAGTATTTGTACCAAATGTCATGCTTGTATCACCACGTGAACAATTCTTGCCATAATCTGCTCCACTATTATGGTTACAATAACCTAATAAGCAGGATGGAATGTATTGGGGTCGTTCTGAGCAGCTCACATAACATGATGATCAATACACAGAACAGACTTGTGGTGGATCTGCTGTTTAATCTCCTCTCTGCTCTCAGCCTCCATGTCTGATCCTCTGTCTTCTTTTCATCAAGCTTCTCCTTTATCTCCACGATCGAGAGTTTGTGCAAGACTGAGCCCTGATTAGGGAGGGAAAATTTCCAGAAACATTCTGCAGTCAGTTTGATGTGTACTTTAAAAAAGAAAAAAAAAAAAAAGCAGAATAGATTTTGGAGCATGTGCAAATGTCATATTATCGGTAAAACACATACTGTATAGAGGCTTTTTATGTGCTGGAGAAACACTTTTACTTTTACTTTGTGTCAATGAAGATCCTCTAAACCAGATAGAAGAGTTTTCATAATAATAAATACAGTTTTTCATCTTTTTTTAGCCTGAAGAAAACTGATGAAATACAATACAAATTTGCAATTTGCAGAGTTTTAACCTGTTCAATGTGGTTCCGTCAAACCAGAAATCAATGTTAATAATACCTTCTTAAAAAAAGAAGAAAAAACAGGTTGAAAGGATGAACCTGTCGAGATGGCATACTGGATTTTGACAGTACGTGGTCTGTCGGTCAAGAAGTCCAGTTTTAAGTTGTGTAGGGATGGTTTAAGTCCAAGCATCAGCAGTTTGTTGACTCCAGACTATAGGATAATTGTAGAAAAGGTAGAGCAAATGTCCAGGAGGAGCAGTCTAACACAGGAACCCTGAGGGCTGAGTGGATGGCTGACGAAACTACATCAGCTGTGGACCAGTTCTTCCTGTAGACATTCTGATGGGGGTCCACACTGATGTTCATGTTCATTAGCAGGAAATAACAAAGTGGAATACTGAAGTGACTTCTCAGGGGGTTCTCTTCAGGAAACTCTTAGAAAGCCAACAGAGAACAGAAGGCCTTAATCAGACTTCAAACATGTGTCTCCACAGAGAGGCTTTGATTGTTTGGTTAGAAACTGCAGCCCTTTTAGTGACTTCACTGAAGCAATACACACAAAACACACTTTAAACCAAGCGTCCATGTTTGCTGAGTATCAGACGTGTTTGAGGTACATGAGCCTTCAGAGCAGGAGCTGTGTGGGGTTGATGGTATAACACTCACTGAATGCACTGTAAGATACATGTTAGGTTCATGCATTTCTGTGACTCTGCAACATATTTATTCATAAATTCAACTGTCTGTCATTCAGGAAATCCAATAACTATAGCGGTGTCCAACTCCTCTCCCTGTGAAATGCCAGCGTTCCCTACAAACTTTGCAAAACGCTTTGTTTGCATGATCTGGTAAGGCTGCAGTAATCCACAGGTATTTCCATTTCCATGTTGAAAATGATTTGATTATCATTTCACACCACGTCTTAACACAATTTAGAAACAGTGGGAGCTGCTGCAGGACGACTGAAGCCTGGTTTATGCTTCTGCATTGCGGCGATGGCAGAGCTACGGTCTTTGTGGCTTCGGGGGCTCATATCGGATTCCTTTTGGTTTTCATCAGGGAACGCGTTGCTTCCAGTCACAGTAAACAATGGCAACTGAAAAACAAACACTTTTATTGCAAATGTTGAAGCGCAGGTGACTAAGAACATGTTTGTGGAGGTGGTCTGTCCGACCAGTTGAGGCTGAATGGGTGAATTTACCACACTGACGTTCTGAGTGGACCAATCACAGTCCTCGCGATTCATGTCGCGGTAGTCAGGATTTTTTGGAGGTGCACGTCAGGCTACGATGTAGGGGTCGCATTGGGGACCCGGAAGCATAAACCAGGCCTAAGCCATCATGATCAGTAAATAATGTTAATGTTTTATCTCTCAGGCAATACCTACACCAGACTCTGTTCTAGTGTCATATACGGGATAATTAGGACAGCTATATTGGATTTCAGGTCTGTCCTGAATCTTCCGGGACGTCTGGTCACCCTAGGCCTGACTGCAACTTTTCCAGAGATGGTTTCCAGAGGACATACTTGTTGTTAGATCCTTTTAACTTCAGAAATGACAGAGCGAAATGTATTGAAGTGCATCCTTAAGTGGCAGCGTGGTGATCTCTCAGGATCACCGTAGGAATTATTCATTCTGACAAAGACTGAAACAACAGTGTTTTGTCTCCTGTGTAAAGGTTTAAATTGAAAGAAAAGCCAGTTGTACAGCCTGAGAATAGTCAAGTAAGAGATTGCGTGGGGTTGCAATTGAAAAACTTCAACCAACTCTTATTTTCTCCTCTGCAGCAGTTTCTATTTCCCAAAATAAAGAGATGATTGGTGAGGGGAAATCAACACAAGGAATCACATGAATAATAAAGAGCTGAGAGCTCATTAGGGATGTTTCCTGCTTTGTTCTGCTGTGAAAACACAGCGAATAACTTGGTGACATTTGCAGATATTCTGTGCATGTAAGAACAAAACCTTGGTGTACTCGTGCATCCAATAAAATGTGTGTTAATGATATTTTTTTGAATTCCTGCAAGAGGAGCAGCAAGTGAGCGGTGACTTTGGCTCTAGACAAAGTCAATCGATGTGAAGAAGTGATTCAATCCATTTTAAATAGGTTGAGTCAGGTGGGCCTTATTGCCTTATCGTCATGCCACATACACCAACACTGGCCAAAATATCAGAGTCCAAACACAGGAAATTCATCAAATCAGATGGTTGAACAATGATTCCGCTCAGAGATGGTTCAACGAGGACCCAACAGAGAAAAACCCAAGAAACAGGATTTAGATACTGTAAGACGGAGTCAGCCATATGTTCCCTCAAGATTTTTTTTTCACTAAAAATTTTGAAAATAGGCCCTATGTTCCCACAGCCCTATGTTCCCACAGTCCTTTGTTCCCTCAGCCCTGTTCTCACAGCCATATGTTCCCTCAGCCCTGTTCCCACAGTCCTATATTCCCTCAGCCCTATGTTCCCTCAGCCCTATTCCCACAGCCCTATGTTCCCTCAGCCCTGTTCCCACAGCCATATGTTCCCTCAGCCCTATGTTCTCACAGCCCGATGTTCCCACAGTCCTATGTTCCCTCAGCCCTATGTTCTCACAGCCTGATGTTCCCACAGTCCTATGTTCCCTCAGCCCTATGTTCCCACAGTCCTATGTTCCCTCAGCCCTGTTCCCACACCCATATGTTCCCTCAGCCCTATGTTCTCACAGCCTGATGTTCCCACAGTCCTATGTTCCCTCAGCCCTATGTTTCCACAGTCCTATGTTCCCTCAGCCCTGTTCCCACAGCCCTATGTTCCCACAGTCCTATATTCCCTCAGCCCTATGTTCTCGCAGCTGTATGTTCCCACAGCCCTATGTTCCCACAGTCATATGTTCCCACAGTCATATGTTCCCTCAGCCATATGTTCTCACAGCCCGATGTTCCCACAGCCATATGTTCCCTCAGCCTTATGTTCTCACAGCCCGATGTTCCCACAGCCATATGTTCCCTCAGCCCTATATTCTCACAGGCCGATGTTCCCACAGTCCTATGTTCCCTCAGCCCTATGTTCCCACAGTCCTATGTTCCCTCAGCCCTGTTCCCACAGCCCTATGTTCCCACAGTCCTGTGTTCCCTCAGCTCTATGTTCCCACAGTCCTATATTCCCTCAGCCCTGTTCTCACAGCCATATGTTCCCTCAGCCCTATGTTGCCTCATTTCTAAATGAAAACTCAAAATGAAACTCTATGTCAAGTCATTTCTATTTTTATAGCGCATTTTAGTAATTTCAACCTAGGGTCTTTTGCACCATGACTTTGAGCCAAAAAAGAAATGTATGGTCAGAGAAATGGGTAGTCAGACAGACGTCATGCGCCCAAGACACATAACTAGCCTAACAAGGTGTGAAAAAATACAAGAAATAAAAACTGGTGGCACCTACAGTAGTGTCCAACACAAGTCCAAATAGTGGCAGTCTGTCTGTCCCAAACAATATGAGAGGTTGTGTTTGTTCGGGGTTATACTAATAGAGTGAGATAAATTGAATTTACTGAGCTTCAGTTTTAGTACAGACATGAAGAAATGCGAAAAAAAAGTGTCAATTCAAACAGTAAAAGAAGTGTTTGAACTGACAGACCTGAACCTGGCTCTGCTTTACAATAGAAACACAAACATACTGTCATATGAAAGGACGTGTGTGTTCAAGAGATGACATCCATGTTGATTGAGAGTGTGATGTTTGATGGAAACTTCCAGAGAGGCCCAGTGTTCAGTTTCATCAAAAAAAGAAAGAAAGGTGGAGTCTGAGAACACACAGCGAGTGTGAAAGGAGACGTTTTACAGGCAACAGAGATTTCTGTCTTTGTCCTCAACTGTCAGGGACTCCTTTGTCCTCTTGCTTTCCTTTTATACGTCTGCATAAACAGACGGGAAAAGGACAGGGAGGAATAAAAGCAGAGGATGAATCCATTTCAGGCCCGGGGGGACAGCTCGATTGTCCCGTCGAAAAGAAAAACTGCTGCGCGAATAAAGGAAGAAGCAAAGTCATCGCCTGGAGGAAGGACTGAAACGTCTCAGACTGAAATGTCAGTGGACAAAAGCAGCAGATTGACACAGCGAGGAAAACCTGGAGACCACACAGGACACTCTGTACTTCTGCCAAGACCTGCTCAGTCCACCTCGGTCCTGTTTCTGGGTCAGGACAGCAGAGATTAAACCTCTTACTGGTCTCATTGATGTTTTCACTAAGATACAGATTCAGTCAGTGAAATCCAGCACTTTATAGCTGCAGGGCAACATCTGCACCAAGCACTCTTTGCATTATTTATCTTTGGTCTCCCTGTGTATATTTCTGTATCTATATCTATTTATACCCCGTTACCAAAATATGTGAGAGGAGAAGGGAGAGAAAGACTAACTGACAGCAAAGACATAAAACTGCAGAGAGAAAATAGACAAAAAAGAGGGACTGGTGGAGCGGTGGGAGAGACGGAGATGAGCTCAGACTATCAGCTGCTCATCACAGGGAGCAGAGGGTGAAACCAAGGATGTCAGATGAAAGAAAGAAGAGTGTTCTTCTCAACCCTTGAAGCTGAAGCAGACCTTCAATCATGGATCTTCTTCTTCACTGGCTGTGTGTTGAACCTGATGTTGTGTTGTTTTGCACAGTGACACCTGAAGGCTCAGCACGACCTCCACTTCATCTGCATGCATGCATTACCTGCATGTGCTGTCCACAACCGCCTTCTCACACACACACCGCATGTCATGCAAACCAGAAAACTGCTTCATGTACTTAAAGTAGATATCAGTGGAATGTTTTTGTTAATATAAGTCCTAAATAGTCCTATTTTCCGTCAGCATCACTTACATGGAGTGTTTCAGCCGTAACACGAGTCTCTCCGTCACTCTGCTCTGCTGCAACCCGAGGAGAAAACTTTCCTTGTGGGATACAAGTGTTATCCAATGAGGAGAGAGAACGGCATGAAGGGCTGTGTGTGCAGCCAAGGGATGCGCGTGAATGTGGTGACGTAGCACCAGGACCAATAGATGCCTGACAAGGGCGGGGGCTGCTAACTCATGGTGCGTTCAAGGAAACTCGTACTTTGTGTTTTTCCTTCCTGTGAAGTCGTACCAGTTCGATCTGGTACGAGTTCACGGGTCGGAAGTTACAAGTGGCCGTTATAGTGACTTTCACAGGCAACGGGACGGTAAAAACACGAGTTACAGGTTACCTGGAACGCTACAAAGTTGTAGTTGTGACTTGAAGCTGTAACTTACGGTTTCAAAAGCCTGCCTTGAACGCAGCATTAGCCGAAACGGCCGTGCCGCTGATTTCTGCTTTAATTAGATGAGATAATTAGAGAAACCTGATTCCCCTGGAGGGCTGAGGCTCATTTAATTAGCTATTAATGAACTAGAACGCTGACAGCCTCACTGCATCATTTCTCTATTTGCAACATGTTTGTTTTGAAAGTGAAGCCAAACTGCTGCTGTGCCAAAACTAGCATTTCCTCTCCTGTCCACTGGAGTCTGGCTCCATCCAGTCAGTTTTGAACACTACCAAAAGTTTGGACACACCTTCTCATTCAATGTTTTTCTTTGTTTTCATCACTTTCTACACTGTAGATACATTAAAGCGATATTCCGGCGTAAGTGTAAGCCATGGTCAAACGCACCGTAACACCGAGTCAGACCCCCCCTCCAGAGATCAATTTACCCGACCGCTAGATTCACGAGTTCCACCAACTTCAGCAAACACCGCACTATCGCCACACACGGCGCTCTGCGGATCCACTGTCCAACCGCAAAACGCCACTTTTAGCCACAAATAATGCTCAGAACTGCACCAAAGTTCATCAATAGTACATTACAGGGTCCCAGCACGTAGGACGAGCCGTCAAACATCTGCTAGCTTTACCTGTTTTCTTTAGCTCCGCTGCACTCGGTGATCCACTCGTCAGGGCTGCTCCACCAGCAAGCGGCTCCAGGAGGAGAAGTAGGTGAGTTGTGTCTGCTGAAGAAAACAGGTAAAGCTAGCGGATGTTTGACGGCTCGTCCTACGTGCTGGGACCCTGTAATGTACTATTGATGAACTTTGGCGCAGTTCTGAGCACCTTCTCTCCTCAGCTTCATGAGGTCGTCTCCTGGAGCGGTTCTCCAACTGTCTTGAAGGAGTTCCCAGAGGAGCTGAGCTCTTATTGGTTGTTTTAGCGTCACTCTGTGCTCCAACTCATCCCAAACCGTCTCAGCTGGGTTTAGGTCGGGTGACAGATTACACTATAATTCCATGTGTGTTCCTTCATAGTTTTGATATCTTCACCACAGAATGAGAAGGTGTGTCCAAACGTTTGGCTGGTAGTGTAGTCTTTCTCATTAATGTGGATTGAAGCCCCGTTTATACGACAACCCTCGCGGATGAAAACGACAAAATATTTGATCGGATGTGCCTTTCGTTTAGACGGCGATGGGGTTTTCGTGGCTTGAAAACTCACAAAAGTGAAACCACCTCCAGAATGGAAATCTTGAAAACTCTCCGCCGTTGTGTCCCCGTGTAAAAGGTGAAAACGCAAAACCTCTGCTCTGACGACCTGCGGAGGGCAGCGTTACGACGGCCGGCGTACAGCCTGGCGTGCGTGGCAACATTGAATTACACAGACTTTTGCGTCACCATATGCACACGGATTTCCACCCCAAAAACGCTCGTCCTAAACGCAGAATAATAATAAATAAAGATGCGACACCACTTTTCTGTTCTGATCAGTTCGGTGAGAGTAGACAGATGAGGGGAAACATTGTGCACTATCAGCTACAATTACTTGTCCAAGTGTTGGCTGGTCTTCTTTGTACAATCGTAGATGGGAACACTGGTATTGTTTTCTTTATAAGGCCATCTTGTGTGACTTGCCCCCATATTTGTGTTCTCTCTTGGTTCCTAAAGTCAACACCAAAAGCTGCAGTCTCAGGCAGGATAGATTGATAATGTACACTATTCCTCGTACGCGGACTGTTTTCGGGGAAAGTGCCTTCAAAGCATTTGCACCCTCGTCCTGGTATAAATTACAGAGTCATCTTAAATTAGATTATCTCCCAAATTTGGTAGATTTTAAAACTAGGATTAAGGTCTATCTGACTACTGAATGCACATGTTCTTTTATCGAACATTGAGTGATTATACTGTGGTGACGTGATTGCCAAACTGTTTTAGCTGTTTTTTATGTCTGTTTTTGTTTGTTCGTTGTTCGTTCAATGTTTGTTCAATGTGTAACTGATGTGGACCTATTGTGCTGCCTTCTTGGCCAGGAGCCCCTTGCAAAAGAGATTTTAATCTCAATGGGATTATTCCTGGTTAAATAAAGGTTAAATAAAAAAAATAAAATAAAATAAAAAATTCCTCTGTGGATTTGTAAAAACATCACATATTGTCCCTCAGGTCAATATTGATCAGACAGCTGACAGCTTAGGCCTGTTCCATGTCCCAGCCCAGTTCAAAGTCACATGTCTGTCAACCAGAGTTGAACCTCTGACTGACTGCTGAGCTACAAAGCTGAGTCAGAGCAGCTGCAATATGAAGTAAAACCCTCCAACGTCTCTCCAACACCCAGAGACGTATGGCTTTGGCCTTTTCTGTCTGACCACTACTAGATTCAGTGAAAAGCTATAAACACTCCTCATTCACACACAAACAACACACACTATAAAACACACTGAGCTGGTGCATATCTTGTTTCTGTCCCACAGAAACAAAAGAGTCTTTGTCTTGGACCTGGAGCGGGTCTCTCCTCTCTGCTGCCTCGCCAGCTTCTCCATGTGAGGCTTTTAGGAATTAGGCAATAAAGATGGAGGTGGTCGTGATAAATCCCTCAGGTTATGAAACACCAGCCTCTTCATCCTCCCCTCCTCCCCCCCACACCACAGACTGCTGCTCACAGCGTCCACAGCGCCCCTCCCTCCAGACCACAGAGCTGCACAACGTCTGGGCCTGTGATCTGATAACAACTGGCATGGGGAGGATTCAACCTTGGCTGCCATGTCTGTCTGTCCCCTCTCTCCTCTCTGTCAGGTTTGATGTGAGACACTTGAGCAGAGACTGAACCAACAGAGAGGATGTTTCAGTCCAAACACAAAAAGCCCATATTTTCTTTTCCTGTAATGGGTTCAGATGCTGATACAGCTGCTGGTAAACACCTGTTCTCAGAAACCACAGTCACGTCCTTCAACATGAAGCGTCCTTCACGTCTCCCGTGTCCTTCATAGAGTCTCTGAATAAAGATTGGAGTTGAAGCCGCTTTTATTTTGACTGAGTTTTACTGAAGAATTCTCATCATTGATCACTGATGGAGGGTTTTTACCTTCAGTTACATTTTAATTAAAAAACCTCCTGAGAGTGAACTGCTGCAGTCAGTGTGTGTGTGTTCCAGATAATTGATCCTGAGTTACTGTCACAAATTACATGATACACACTTAAAATACTTAAACAGCTTAGTTCGCTGCAATGTGACATGAACACACAACCTCACTTTTTAAAGGAGTCATCACCCGGAAATCGCAATTTCTCTTGTTAAAACATGCATATTGGTGTTTGACCTCAGTTGAAACTTGCCTGAAAAGCTGGAGTTTGAAAGCGGCGCCGTTTTTTCGCTTCGGCTCTTTTTCCGAACAGGAATAGCACACAAGGGTGTGCCTTCCTAAAGCAGGAGATTTTGATTCTGCTCCTACGGTGACCTCACCGTGGAGGCTACTTGCCTCTTTCACCACCCAACCCCGCCCCGTCCGCTACCTGAAATCGCCGAAGCGGTACCAGGGGGCTGTTTATGTTTTGGAGTCTGCATGCAGGCAAGCCCCCCCCCCCCCCATCTCTGTCCTTCCTGCGGCGAATCAACGCGCGCCTCATTACATATTATACAATGCACATCCGGACCAGTCAAAACCTCACGCGTAATCTCGCGTGATAAAGTCGCGGTAGGAAAAAGGGTCAGAACAAGCTCAATGTTTGATTAATTTTTTTTTTTTGTTTCTAATAAGTTTTACGAATTGATCCAAAGCGATCCAAGGGGGGCTGGATACGTAAAAAAAAACAGGTTATGACTCCTTTAATGTAATCTGAAGCAATGGTTCTCAAAGTGGGGTCGGGGACCCAGAGGGGCCTTGAGAGAGTTCAAGGGGGTCCCAACTTTTTCAGTCCATGGTCTAATTTGTGTCAATGTAGGGGTCCTTGACGTAAAAAAAAAAGTTTGAGAAACACTGATAAAGAGTAACTACTAACTAAAGCATTCAGGTAATGAGACCAAGCTGTGAACTGTTGCAGATCACTGTGGAAGTGGCAGAAGATGGAACGACTGTAGTAAAGAACCTCTGAACTACAAGGACTTTGTCTCTGTCCACCAGACGGTTTAGACTGAAAGTCAGTCCAAAGAAAGTTGAATTGAACTTTTCCAGCGTAAGAGCCTCTTCACACAGCAAAGGGTTCTGTCACACTCCAGACTGTCAGCTGATGAGCCAGGGTGTGTGTGTGTGTGTGTGTTGGATCACTCAGGGGTCAGATGTGACTGAGGAGATGGAGCCAGACGCTGCGCCGAGTGAAATGATGAAACACCTGGCAGCTACACACACACACACACACACACACACACACACACACACACACACACACACACACACACACACACACACACACACACACACACAGCATGTCTAAACTAATGGAATTCTACAGCCTCCCATAGCTCAGGATAAAGTGTCCTGTTGGGGAATCTATCAAAATGCATTGTGGGAAACATTAGACTTATCAGAGGAAGGGAGAGAGGGAGTGTGTGTGTGTGATGTCACATTTTCACATGAGCCCCCCCCCCCCGATGGGCCAAACAGACAACAGGTGTCTGCTGGTGTCTCATGTTACCAGACTGTGACTGCTGCTTCACAGCCAACACCAACATGATCACACACACACACACACACACACACTCTACACCGATGCTGGTGTGTGAAGGTTGTTGTGTTTCCTGCAGACACATGAAACACCATCAGTCACGGCCCGAGTCCTGTTCCAATTAACGTACAGATCAAATATCTGGAGGCGTTCTCACACTCACCCGTCAGGTAAGTAACGTATCCCACAATGCATTTCATACCCAATGGTGACACTGGCAAGGACTCAAATCTCCATCTCTATCACTTCATTAAGTTTCAGTATCATTTCCATGTGAGGGGAAGTGAACTTTTAGATTCTACTTCCAGTACTCATTTCAGTAAAGTAATGAGAAGCTGTGAGTCATGCAGTTGAGTCCAGTCACCTGTGCTCACCCCGGCTGAACAGGATTAAATGCATCCTTTACTACACTCTGTGAATTCCATTTGGGTGTCAAGGTCTGGAGATTTCCATTTAGATGACTTTGTTCTAGTTGCAGTCAGTACAGGTGATAACCAACCAAGACTCCTCCTCCAGCTCCCTGCTTCCTACTGGAGACACAGGGCTTTAAAAATCCCGAAAACTCCTGACAAATACATCTTTAAAGGGATAATTCACCCAAAATTCAAATTTAACTCATTATCTAGGAGATAGTAGGGGGGAGGGTGAGTGCTGCAAAAATAAGCCAAATGTGAGCAAGGGGTAAAAAAATTGTAAAAAAACGCTCAAAGTGCTCTACGAGGGAAAAAATAGTAGACTGAGGAAATCTGACTGTCCGGAGCAGGTGAATGCAGTCAAAAGAGCTTCCCGAGGCACTCAAGGCAGTTTGCAGAGATGATTTTAATGAGTTAAAAAGACCCAACGCATTTCGACGTTGTCTTCATCAGGGGTGTAAAGCACAGGTTGCACAGGTGGGTGTATTTAACCAATCGCGTGACATCATGTGACAATCATGTGACAGTGGATTTTATGGAGGGACCACTTTTCCCTGCAGCGGTGAAAAAAAAACACAAATGTACACATCACATGGAAAAAAATATATTAAAAAACCTATGGTTGGCCAACCACTAAAGCTTCTTAAAGTACCATCAAAGGGAAAAAAGACAGACCATCCTGAAAAAACAGGCATAAAAATGGGCTTCATAAGTGATATAATGCAGCACCATCAATAGAAGCATTTAAGCAAACATCATCCGAGGGATATTGAGGTACCATGTAGAATCAAAAAACAAACAAAATAGAATCACAAGGTACAAGTGGAGACTAAGTCCTAAAGTACCATCGAAAAATGTCAAGGTAAGTTATTAAAGTACCATCGAAAAGAAAGCATGGAGTGAAATCACAAGGTAGGTGCAATAAAAACATCAAAGTGGCATCATAAAGTACTAACACCTAGAAAATCTACTCTTGGGCTGACCCAAAAAAATCGTTGCCCCCCCCCAGTCAGACGTTATGATCACGCCCACCGTCGAAGCATCGATTTTGATCGATTTTATGTCCACAAAGCTTCGATTATCAAAATATGATAATCAGGTCAGCCCTAATACTCACCCTCCGTTCTCCGTCCTCTGTTCCTTCTCTGAGTTACGGGGGGGTCCACGCAGCAGTATTTGTCCATATAGTAATGAATGGGTACCTCTTTTCTTCGTCCAAAAAGACACACCAAAAAACATCCAAATACCTCCATACTGCTCGTCTGTAATGTGTGTAAGGTGTGTCTTTTTGGACGCAGAAAAGTGGTATCGTTTCACAACCATTATATGGACAAATACTGCTGCGTAGACCCCCCGTAACTCAGAGAAGGAACGGAGGACTCTGAAAATTCTCACAGCTCTTAGTCGACATGAGGGTGAGTAGATAATGACTGAAATTTGAATTTTGGGCGAACTATCCCTTTACAAAAGAGTCTAAGTAATTCTCTACAACAGCTGCTGGTTGTTTCAAACAGGAGATACATGGAGTATTTGTTGGGGACTACTTTCAGCTGTGGATTAATCTACATTCCACATGGGAGTATTTGTGAGACTGAGTCAGTATAAACTACAGTGTGTGTTTGTGTGTGTTAGTTTGTGGAGACGGGGGCTCAGAGGAGTCACCTCCTCCCTGTTGTTCACCACTTCATACACAGCCAGGGAGCTCCAATGCAACTGGAGGCTGCAGCTTCCTCCATGTCGACGGGTCAAAGTTCAATATGATTCAGATTTGTACCCAGGGGGCAAAGCAAAAAAACAGACACGGAGCGTTGTAAAAGGTTGTCCACCGGAAATGATATCTAGGACCTTCAAGGATTAAAACCTGGGTGGACAACCCGGTCAACTAGCTGCAGGAAAGCTACGGGGTCCAAAACCCCTCTTCTTGGCTCATTTTGCTGGCGAAAGTATGTAAATGCAAATACTTAG
Source organism: Decapterus maruadsi (assembly GCA_030347415.2). Lineage (NCBI taxonomy): Eukaryota > Metazoa > Chordata > Actinopteri > Carangiformes > Carangidae > Decapterus > Decapterus maruadsi. The sequence continues at coordinate 22,166,393 of CM064890.1, read as the reverse complement.
GTACTACAATGGCATAAATAGTCATACAACTCTAAAATTTGGCAGAGAGTATCTTGACACATAGGGGAAGGCAAGAAAAAAAGATTCTGGGGTTTGTTGCAACTTGATTTTAAGATATCACCCTCAACATCCCAAAAAAGACCAAAAAAAGTACTGTCCGCCTGACAAATTCTCATGGAAATTGTTATTTTTCAGCACTTTATGGAGAACATCATGTATATAGAAACTTTCTTTAGTTCATAAGGTTAAAGCTACTAGAAAGCTGCAGGCTGTCTCCAAACAAGGCAACACCTATAGTGAAAACCTCCATGTTAACTGGCCTCATTAGAATACATTGTATTCCGGGATCTCTTCAAAATGAACAGATAGAGAGAGAAGACCGTCGGCCACAGCAAGTGGGGGTTTTGAGATAGAAAGGCTGCTTGGACTCAAATGGAAGCTTATGAATTAAAGAAATTTTCTATATAAATGTTAGGTATAGATGTCCTCCATAAAGTGCTGAAAAATAACAATTTCCATGAGAATTTGTCAGTTTTTTTGGTCTTTTTTGGGATGTTGAGGGTGATATCTTAAAATCAAGTTGCAACAAACCACAGAATCTTTTTTTCTTGCTTCCCCTATGTGTCAAGATACTCTCTGCCAAATGTTATAGTTGTATGACTATTTATGCCATTGTAGTACCTAAATATTTGCAGTTACATACTTTCGCCAGCAAAATGACCCAAAAAGAGGGTTTTGGACCCCGTAGCTTTCCTGCAGCTAGTTGACCAGGTTGTCCACCCAGGTTTTAATCCTTGAAGGTCCTAGATATCATTTCTGGTGGACAACCTTTTACAATGCTCCGTGTCTGTTTTCCAAAAAAATGGGACTTTGCCCCCTGGGTATTGTATGGATTGAACTGATTGCACCAACAAATCCACTGCTTGCACATGTTGACCAGTCATACAGCAGCCTGTGGTGTGAGTGGGCTGAAGCTGCCTCAGCAGCCACATGTACAGGCTGACACCTGCTTCTGCTGCAGAGCAGGTCACACTGACAGCACAGAAGTGACTCATAGGAAATAGAACATAAAAGACTTTTAGTGGTTAAAACATTCATATTAACAAGATGCAGGTCAGAGCTGAGCCCTCAGAGCCAAACACTGACTCATCCTCAGCTGACAGAGATGTTTTACGGTGTGGACTTCAACACGTAATGGTACTGGATTTCATTCTGAGGATCTCTTCAACATCACTTACAAACATTCTCCTCTCCTGGAAACACCACGGCCAATAACTCTCCCAGATGCCAGATTTATTTTGAAAATCCCCCTCACTGAACACAAACACTCACAAATCTCTGCAGCAGCAGCAGCAGCACAATATGTGATGTGTGTAATTCATCATCGGTCATATTATATGTCTGTGATGAGGAGGAGTGGTCGTCTCATTAAGTGATTCATGTTTACACTGAGTCATAACTCAAATCAGCAGCAGGATCACACGTAATCTGGCTGTTTTCACACAGATTTAAGACACACACGCACACACACGATTGCACAGACTGTTATTTTCTTTCAGTTTCTCCTCCTGGCCAGGGTCCAACATAAAGACAGCTGAAGTTCATTTGACAGCAGTGGGTTCATATCCAGCTTGGGTCTGAGGGTGTTTTCATCCATCTTTGAGAAACATGTTCTCTATCCAGGATCCTTGTCCAGGATCTTTATTGGCATCAAAGCTGCTATTATGCTCTTCCAGCACGGCTCAGGAGATAAATCACACCATCAAAAGGATGAAAGAGAAAATGTTCACATGTACTTGGGTCTGTGACCTGACCCGCAGAGGCTCTGAAGCTCACAGCGAGCCGCTCTTACAGTTTTATTATTCTATTATTGAACTGTTGAAACAGGTTCGGATTCCCCGGCCACACCAACACAGACAGATGAATTCATTAAAATCACTTCTCTTTTTATTAAAAGAGTCAAAGTCAACTTGAGAACTGAAAAGGTAAAAGCACGACATAAAGAGTAAAGAGGACGGCCCAGTCAGTGCCAGCCTAAACTCTCACACACATGTGGTGGTTTCCCTTGAACAGGTGAGTGGTAGGCCCATCACAATCATCACAGGTCAGATCCTGGTCCCGCTGGCAGGAACTCTTTCAGGAAGGAGGACAGGTGGTGTGGGAGGCTCTCTGTCTGTCCTCTCCACCACGGCCTTCACCTTATTGGGTTTCCAGCACACAGCTGGCCAGTCGGCCCCTTGATTAGCGGCGCACTGCTTTTACGCCAGAGTCTGATGTGTTCACGGAGGGGGGGGGGAAATCCCCCAAATCAGTGCCAGTTAAGACTTGCCTTTCTAACGTACTGCAATCTGTTTCAGGTTTGGTAAATCACATTGCGTGCGCTAATTAAATCGATTTGCATCTTCTTCTCCCAATATTTTGCGCGTTCTGGCAGAAACACCCATATTTGCATATTCATTAAGGCGAACACGCTAAATGGATTGCACGTGCAAGTTTCAGAGACACAATCCTCGGTGTGTCGGTCAGTAGATGAGCTTCAGCATGTGTTTGCGCGTGCAATCAAGTTTGCACATGTTTTTTTGCAATCCTTTAGTAGATCCGGCCCTTAAGGTGCGTTCACAACGAACCTTTTATTTTTGTCGCTGTTGCGCCGTCGCTCCGAGCCCCAGCGTTTTTTCGCCTGGGCATTAAACGCTCAATCACTCGTTTGCATTGACTTAACATGTAAAGTCGTCGCTTGTTCTAAAAACAAAAGGTCCGGCGTGGACGCAGCTTTAGACTTCTCTGCACTCAGTTCTGGGCTCAACAAGTTCGTCTGCTGGAATGTAACACTGCCATGCAGACAAAACACACAGATTGAAACTCTTTCCTTAACTAAACTAACACAGACATGAATGGATGTGTGTCTAAGTGTGTGTGTGTGTGTGAGAGAGAGAATCAGCTACCTGGTTAAGACAAACGAGACAGACTGGGGAGCTGCTGTCTTCAGATTTTAGTGAATAAAACATTACAGAACTTCAGTTAATAAATAAAAATAAATACAACTTGTTTTGAACAAGCAAGGAGCTTCTGAATGAACAAAGCAAATCTGTTTTTGAACAACATTCTGTGAAAAGCAGGTTTACATCTATGACCTACAAGACTCCACCAACATGACCAACAAAGTGAAGAAGGTCAAACTCCTGACAGAAAGTGAACCTGAACAGTGTGTGAGGACAGAGGTCTGTCTCTGTCTCCTCACTCTCACCTCCGCTACAGCCACACTCACTTTATGGGACGAGAGAATTTCACTTTGGCAAATCTTCAGCATCGCAATTAGAGGATGAGAAGCTCTCATCTGTTCCAGCTGCTCTGTGATTCAAGCCGATAAGACGGCCAGATCCTACATCAAATCCTTGAATGAGGAGCTTAGCACAGCGTTAATACGCTAAAGTAAGTCTATTAACTACGTATGGTGTGTGTGTGTGTGTGTGTGTGTGTGTGTGTGTCTAGGCCTCAGCCAGACAGCCCATGACCTTCAGCATCAGCTCCTCCTTCTTCTGTTTGGCACCGACGACAACTCCTCTCCCTCTCAACCAGGATGAGAGAGTCGCAGAGTTCAGCCTGGACAACTGGGTGGGGGGTGGGGGGTGGGGGCAGAGAGAGAGAGGGAAAGATGGTTTTAGTACAGTGGAGGAAAACAGAGGAGAAGAAATGTTCCAGGACCTCAGCAGCACAGCAGTGGAGCGCTACACACTGCACATGGAAGTGTGCGGATTAACAACAACAACACTAGATAGAAATAAATGTATAAAACAGTGTTTCAGTGATTCAGTGTTATGTGGGATGTGTGTGTCCTCACCTGCCCACTCACTCAGTGCAGCAGCATTTCAACTCACTGCTCTGCATTCAAGTCTGACAAGAGCTGAAGAACTTTCCTCCTCATTATTTATTCAGTGACCATGTGACTCGACTTCAAGATTGTTACCTAACGTTACATAATTCTCTTCACTTCTTTTTGTCTCTGTAATTTCAACTTGAACTTGTACTCATCATTACACAATCAGGACAGGTTGAGAATCTTCGGCGTCCTACAGAGCAGAGCAGTGTGCAGCAGCAGCAGCAGCAGCAGCAGCAGTGTAAATAACAGTAAAAGAGAAACTAGAACTGATGTATTGTTCTTGAATACTTGCAGGTTGGAGCTGTAAAACTGATGAATGTTGTTATTAATCTGCTCAGCTCCCTGTGGGCTCCACCACCTCCTGACCATCCATCACTTTAACAGCCCTCACCCTCCTCTGAAAGGACGTTTGTAGGAAAACTCAGGCCGACAGAGCTCTGTGTTCACTTTTCATCTCTCTAACACACTTTCATACATCATGTTAATGTAGCTAGTTCTGCTGGAGGATGTTTATAGGGAAGCTGAAGCTGTACATACAACATGAGTGGATACACAGGAAATCCATCACCCGGATATTCTCTTCTCTTCTCTTCTGACTCAAAGAGTCTCTTCTTTACATTTACACATTTTAAAGGAGACATATTCTGCCCCTTTTCCACCAATTAAAACAGTCCCCAGGTGTCTTAAAGACATGTCTGTGACAGTCTTTGGTCAAAATCCTCCAAGGATCAAACATCCCAGCTCTTTTCATCCTCTCTAAACAGTCCTGTTCAGAACGGCTGCTTTCAGTGTCTGTCCCTTTAAATGCTAATGAACCACTGCTTGCCCCGCCCCTTCTACCGGTATCAGGTGGGGGTGGGGTTATGCAGATTAGAAAACTAGTGACATCATTGTCAGACAACTGAGGAAACAGCTTGTAAAACCACATGGATTTCAACCTAGGGAGGCTGAACATGACTGATTTTTTTGTCAATTGTCACATTTTGGGACAAGAAGGCAAAACAAACACCTAAATATGTTAAAGAGCCTTCAAAAAGTGATATTTCCATCATATGTCCCCTTTAAACAGCACTAAGTCTGCGGTGTCACAGCACCTGCATCAGGCTGCAATGTTCAGTACGTAACACATGAGCAGCTCCTCCATCCTAACGGTACAGTGTGTTTTGGTGTACGGTGGTCATCTGAGGGGCCGTCCATACCAACGCAGGTATTTATTTGTTTCTCTGCATGGTTGGCCTTTCATCCACACGTAACTGCAGTTGTGGCTCCTGAAACAAACTTTTTTGTACCCGGAGTCCAGGGTGAACTTTTTCGAAACGTCCGGTTTCAGCAGTCATGTGTGGGCAGGAAAACCGAGGAAAACCGAGGAAAACCGCAATTTATTGTCGACATTGTTTGACATCACACTGTGTGACGGTAAACAGTAAGTTGTATCCATGGAGACAGCTGATGTGACAGTGAGAAGTAACTCAACTTCGCTGTCAGGCCACATGAAGGAATCTGCCCAGCCTTTTTCCAGCCTTGTGATTGGCTAAAATGGCCTTCCTGTTAGGACTGCTATCGCCACCTACTGCTTTGGCATGAGCATGACATTGTGGTTTCATGTGGACGGAGATATTTTTCATCACACCAGTGATTATTTTTTTAACCAGGGGCCATAAGAGTTCGGTTTCAAAAATACCCGTGTTGGTGTGGACAAGGCCACAGACTTGTTATTCTATCTAACCACTGAATTTCCTACAACTTCATAACCCCAACTCAGAAGTAGTCCTGTTAAAGCCACTCCACCACAGTGCTGCAGTGGCTCACCCCGTACACTTCAGCCCATGTAGTCATAGTCAGAACTGCACCAATTCAGGTTCTAAGGCCACTTTCCCCCTGATTTACTGTCGCTCATACTGACTGTAATAATTAAGATATTAAAAGTCCAAAAACATATGTGTAAACTTCACCAGTGCTCTTGGTCTGCAGATGTTCAGACCGTTATCTGGAATCTACTCCTGGACTCAAAGCTGACGTTTCCAAAAAAAAAGTTGTCCAGTGTGTGTCTCTTCCAAAATCATGTCATTCACACATTCATGTTCTCTGAGCTGGTCGATTAGCCCCCCCCCCCCCCCCCACACACACACACACACAACACAGCAGCTCAGCTGCTTCGTGGTTTGAACAGAAAACATCCAATCAGCATCAATCCTCATTGACTCCCTGTCTGTTTCATAACTCATTATGAGAGTTGAGTGATCAGGGTTAACGTAGCCCAGTCAGAGCTACTGTACATTAAATAATTATCAACCCCATATGAGCCAGTACGCTCTAGCTGCTCTGAGGGCCTGTGTGTGTGTGTGTGTGTGTGTTTCTAGATTGCATCCTTTCCATTTGATTGTGTTTAAACTGAAACATAATTTGTCCTTGCTTTAAACGATTCTTCTTCTTCTCCTCATTATTATAATGATTACTATTATTATCTCGGTCACAGGCACAGAATGCTGGTGTAGTCTGGATGAAGCAGAGTGATGAGGTGTCAAGAGGAGGATGAAGGACACTAAGTCTACTGACCTGGTTGCTTCGAGCCATTTCCTCCACATCCACTTCTGGTATGGCTCCTCTGGATTTCTTGGGCTTGGACTCAGACACAGCTCTCTGAAGGAACACAGCAGCACACAACAGGTAGGTTAGGAGCTGCTCACAGCTTCACTCTGCTTTCCATTCAGACTTCTCCACTGGGACCCAGCAGTGCAGCAGAGCAGTGTGTGAACCATCATCACTGAGACCTGTAAAAACACTGGTGAAAAAAGAGGAATGAGTGGCTCAGGGCTGAGGGGTGAAGGGTCCACAGCAGCTGTGAAGGTGACAGCATCATCGTCTCAGAAACAACACCCACTAAGAAGTGAGACAGAGAAACATCCCAACAGTGGGGAAACGTTGACCCTCATCAGGACCAGGTGAGCTGCTGCTGTCAGACACAAAGACTCAACAGCTGTCAGGCTTCTGGATTTTTCTTGTTTGCATTCAGTACATTTTGTACATTTCATCTTCATCAATGTCTGATTCTGATTACTCCATTTCAAAAGTAATTTACTAGTTAGATTACGAGTTACCAGGGGTAGACAATAAGGGAAATGAAGATGACTGGCCCCACCATTCTAACCACTGGCCCAGGACAACAGGTATCGATCCCCATATTAACGAAAAACAACATATCCAAGCCAGTTCCTGCGGTCTCGCCATCGAGGCTGGAACTTTCTTATATACCGATAACAATACGAGTAAATTTCCACGATTCTTGATACTTATTCAATACCACGACGTAAGAAGGACAAAAAAAGCTTCTAAATTCATCAGGCTACTTTATTTAATAAATAAATAACTGTTTCACATTAGACTTGTACAGTATTTAGCCTCCACTGTGGTTTAACAATGAAGTAAAAACTGAGTTAAAATGGTAAATATGCCTCAACACAAACATGAAGTTATGTAGTCGTTACTTTTATCCTCCAAGTAGTTCAGTGATAGAACTGCTGTTCTCATTCATTCACGTTTAGGCTGTTTCCACAGATTGGTGCAAAACTGACTCATTGTTTCATTTTCAGCTCACTTTTTTTGTTATTGTGGTCTGAACATCACGTGCACCACCGCTGTGGCGCACACCGTGTACTGTAACGTGTGTAACGTTGGCGTCGGTCCCGACAGGACGCGACCCGACGCGCTGAGGAGGAGGGACGTTTCATGGTTAGGAAAAATAAAGGTTTTTATCGGTTCTTGTGACGACCTTCTATCAGCAGCAGTGAGCGAGCGGCGCACGTTCCCCGGGAGTGAAGAGAGCGAGCTGCAGCTGCAGGTGTTTCTGACGTGCCAGGACACAGCGCTGGCTGCGCACAGAAAGTCTCTGTCGATCGGGTCGGGATCTCTTAGCACTATTTACCGAGACGATTTGACAGTTATCATTTCAAACCACAGGGATTTAATGTGAAATTAGTTTTTATTTATTTACTTGTGTGGTGAGAGGAGTGGAGAGGACCACGGAGGTCAGGGGGGCGTTACGCCACTGTGTATCCTTCAAGCGTCAGTCTTGTGTTTGTAGTGTCAGAACAAGGTGACATCACAGCCAGTCTAGAGTAGTACAGGGAAGAGTGAGGACTCACCTGCCTGCTGCTGCTGCTGCTGCTGCTGCTGCTGCTGCTGGAGGACTCCTTGTTGGAGATGTTAGAAGATGTGGGTGGTTGAGGAGGCTCTGCTGCTGCTGCTGCTGCTGCTGCTTCCTCCTGCTGTTTCAGGTTGAACTTCACACTGGTCTTGGATTTGACCTTCCTTTCAGGCTTTGGAGTGAGGACAACCCTGGGTTTCTCCTTCGATGCAGGACTGAGGCTGGAGATGTGCTTGACATTGGGATGTGCTGATGGTTGAGGGGTGGTGCTGCTGAATGGTTTTTTGGGGCCACGGCTGAAGCGAGGAACAACTGGCGTAGGAGGAATCAGGAGAGACTGGAGGGAAGAAGGAGGAGAAGGAGCAAAGCAGGGCAGCGTCACCCTCCTCCTCCCCTCCACTCCTCTGCTCAGCTGCTCCCTCTGCTTCTGCTCCCTCAGCAGAGCCACGTTCAGGTGGCGCAATGGATGCTTGTTCTTGAAGATGGGAACAAATTTAGGAGGAGGGTTCACCGAGGTCTGACTCAGCGGAGGACGAGGGAGGAGGGCCGAGGATAGGGATGAAGCTGGCTCGAGGAGTGGGAAAGAAGAGGAAGAGGAGGATGAGGATAAAGAAGAAGCTGGAGTGAGAGGAAGGAGTGATGAGGAAGAGGAGGATGAAGGCCAGGCTTGGACATCCCCACAGCCCTGACTTGAGGTCAGTCTGCTCCCACCTCCAGAGGCTGGTGGCTGAGACCCAAAGGAGGGTCTGACAGGGGGAGGAGGGGGAGGGAGCTGGGTGAGGACGGGCCTGAGGGAGGAGGAAGCTGTCAGGTTGACCTGCTCACTGCTCAACACCTGAGGAAGAGGAGGAGAAACTACCGGTTACAGAATATTATGCACTGAAATTCTGAAGTCATGAACCAAAATGAAGTTGTGTCCACTTTGTCCCCACATGGTCAACACAAAGGGAACTCTCATATTGTTTCATTCATAGCATCCTTACCACCCTCAGGAGTTATAACTAGGGTTGCAAAGGATGGAAAATTTCCAATAAATTAACGGTAAATTTCCGGAAACTTTCCATGGGAAATTAAGATGGGGAATTTTGGAAATATTCCAAATTGGAAATTTTCCACGGGAATTATGGGAATTTATGGGAATTATTGGGAATTTATGGGAATTAACTAGAAATTGGGGGTCATTGAAACAAACTGTATCAAAAAAAATCTTGTCTTCAACATTATTTTGTTATTATTTAGTGGTCGGGTCGCCCAGCATTTCTTAGTTTTGGTTTTGCGGATGCTGCCCTGTGGGTTATGGGAATAATGTCACCAAATCACCGTTTATGGTTCGTCTGTCTTGCGCCGGTCCAAGAATTTCACCGTGCACGGAGGCTCATGGGAAATGTAGTGTGAACACACTTTGCTTTCAAAAACTCCTGGTTGTCCCTTTAAATGAAAGGAGCCCTCCTATTGTGCTTTGGGCTCAAAAGTGTGGCCTCCAGGGTTCAAGGAATCATCTGTGAATGTGATGGAGGAATGCACAGTGCATGTAGGGGGCGTGGCCTAACAGCCCTGCAGGAAGCAGTGTGCATGGAATAGCAGAGATATTCAAGTTGCTTGCATTAAATCTGGTTGTTTTAGCCAAGATGATGCTACAATATATTTTCTCCAACTATATTTAACTCTTTCACTGCCAAAGACGAGTTAACTCGTCTTTGATCATCCAAGCGTGGTCTGCCAAAGACGAGATAACTCGTCTTTGCGTTTTTTTAATTGCAACATCATGCTGAATGCCTTGCCCTACTCCTCTGTGAAGATCAGACTTGTACTATCAAAATAAAGTGCAGAAAAAACATTTGGATTAACAGGTATAAAAAAATATAGCGTATTTCTCCCCCCTCATGGAGCGGTGCCGTGTCTGACTGCAGCGGGGCTGCTCGTCACACACCGGCCGCCGGTGAGAGGGGGGCGGGGGCGGCGGCGGCGCTCATGGCGGCTCGGCAGCTGGTTGAAGCTCCGTACAGCTCCGTGATACAAAGCACACACGTTAGTAACAACAACCCCGTTGATCACTCGTCGTTAGTCGTCAACAGCGTTTGGAAAATCGCCAGATTTAGCGAGAAATCACACAGAGAGCTGCTTGAAAATCCCGCGGTCTAGTGGAGGAGGAGCGGACGGCGCCGCGGTGAACGGAACGAGAGCTGAAGGTGGTGGGAGTGTCTGTTGTGATCTACAGAGACTGTCTGTGGTTGTGGGTCCAGGGGGCACGTCAGCCACAGCTGGAGGCTGTGTGTGTGTGTGCGCGACAGACAGAGAGAGTGAGACCGCTGCCTGCCGACCAGAGGAAGCTGGATCTGATCTAAAAAAAAAAAAAAAGCGCCGCGTGTCGGCAACAAAAACCTGTTGAACTGATCCGCGTGCGCGCGCCCGCGCGCACACACACACACACACACACGTGCACACACGCGCACACACACGTAGGCTACATGGAGGCACGCACACACACTAAAAGAAAGGAGAGAAAAAGTTCTAACTCAGAGAAAAGAAAGAAAAAGGCTGGAGCCTATTGTGTGTCAGTAGCTAAATGTTGTGTCTTTTGTCATCAAAAGTCATTTGTCAGTGTTGACTTCATTGTTGTTTACAAGAGAACAGCTGTACAGATGTTGAGGTGTCACTAAAGCAAAATATAATGGAGCCAGTTGTCCTGGTTCACCTGAAAATCACACCCGACACAAAAACCTCTTTTTCTCAAGATTTTGCTGCCAAAATGGCATTTTGGGCTAAACCCACCTATATTCAACCGCCAATTTCACAAGACTGGAACAAGATAGAAACAAACAGGTTTTTTTGCTGGAAAGTAGAGACCCTCATCTTTCCTTTGATAGGCTGAATGTGTATTTATCAAAAGTAGGTAGGTACATGGTGGGTCTACGAAAATCAGTCAAAAAGCTGGAAAATGCCTGGCAAGCTGGAGGACGCTGCTCTGAGAATGGCTGGCAGTCAAAGAGTTAAGTTCCCTCTTAAGGGCCAACCGATTTATTCCCGTTAATTCCCATATATTCCCGTTAATTCCCGTATATTCCCGTTAATTCCCATGGAAAGTTTCCAACTTTGAAAATTCCCGGAATTTTGCAACCCTAGTTATAACACAAAAAATTAAGATACAAAAGATACATTCATGTGTCTCCTTTAAAAACTTTGTGCCCTTTCAGATTTTTACAACTTGCAGAATCTCCATGTGGTGATGATGTGGACAGAGATGAAGACTGTCCAGCTGGTGAACACAGATTTAAACAAAGCAACACTGTTGTCCACACAAAAGAAAAACTACTGTGAGACCAGATGTGGGACAACCGACCCTGGTGCTAGCAGGCTCAGCAGACCGGAGTCCTTCTTTCTCTACAGGAGCCTTTCTTTTTTCTTTCTGAAGCAACAAGCCACAGAGTTTCACCGCTTTTCCAAAACAGAAACTAACTTCTCCTCTTGCTCTTGTGGATGGAAATGAGCCCTGCTGAACACTATAAATATTTTAGTTTCAGTCTGTGAGCACTGAATCGATCTCACCGGAGGTTTCTCCACGCAGACTCTCTCAAGTTGATCAAATACACTTTAGCTGCACCATGTGAATAACAAAACGCCTTTCTTCCTACATCTGCTGAATGAGCTCTCAGGATGAGAGATATCTTTAATTCAACTTGCTTCATTACAGAGTTACAATGGACAGTTTATTATTTGATCCATAGACTTCACTGAGAGCTTAGAGGAGCTTAGGACTTTATGACCAGATTTATTTTACATTTACCTTGAGAGAAGAATATTCTTTTTTCCTCATTCAGCTTCATGTACACGAGTTTTCAAAGCATTCATTAAAATTAATAATGTCTGCTGTTTTGTGTGGAGGTTAATATAATATGTGTATTCACAAGGGTTCATGACATCAAAAATAGACAAACTACTTTTTCTTTAAGTACATTTTTTCCTCATCCAAGATAATTTGTCTGATCTGTTCTTCTGCTGATGAGACCCAGACATGTGTCCTTGAACCTCTTCAATTTGGTCCCCATGAAGTTAGTGTAGCACCGCCGTGTACATGTTCTGCATCAATGTACGATGTGAGGATGTTAGGATGTTATGATGTGAGGATGTAAGGATGGTAGAAAGTTAGGATGTAAGGATGTGAGGATGTAAGGATGTGAGGATGTGAGGATGTAAGGATGTGAGGATGTAAGGATGTGAGGATGTTAGGATGTGAGGATGGTAGGATGTGAGGATGTGAGGATGTAAGGATGTGAGGATGTAAGGATGTGAGGATGTAAGGATGTGAGGATGTTAGGATGTGAGGATGTTAGGATGTGAGGATGGTAGGATGTGAGGATGTAAGGATGTTAGGATGTGAGGATGGTAGGATGTAAGGATGTTAGGATGTGAGGATGTGAGGATGTGAGGATGTAAGGATGTGAGGATGTTAGGATGTGAGGATGTAAGGATGTGAGGATGTAAGGATGTTAGGATGTGAGGATGTTAGATGTGAGGATGTAAGGATGTGAGGATGTAAGGATGTTAGATGTGAGGATGTAAGGATGTGAGGATGTAAGGATGTAAGGATGTTGGGATGTGAGGATGTTGGATGTGAGGATGTTAGATGTGAGGATGTAAGGATGTGAGGATGTAAGGATGTTAGGATGTGAGGATGTTAGGATGTGAGGATGTGAGGATGTTAGGATGTGAGGATGTAAGGATGTTAGGATGTTAGGATGTGAGGATGTAAGGATGGTAGGATGTTAGGATGTGAGGATGTTAGGATGTTATGATGTGAGGATGTAAGGATGGTAGGATGTTAGGATGTGAGGATGTAAGGATGTTAGGATGTTAGATGTGAGGATGTAAGGATGGTAGGATGTTAGGATGTGAGGATGTAAGGATGTTAGGATGTTAGATGTGAGGATGGTAGGATGTTAGGATGTGAGGATGTAAGGATGTTAGGATGTTAGATGTGAGGATGTAAGGATGGTAGGATGTTAGATGTGAGGATGTAAGGATGGTAGGATGTTAGGATGTGAGGATGTAAGGATGTTAGGATGTTAGATGTGAGGATGTAAGGATGTGAGGATGTAAGGATGTTAGGATGTGAGGATGTGAGGATGTTAGGATGTGAGGATGTAAGGATGTTAGGATGTTAGGATGTGAGGATGTAAGGATGGTAGGATGTGAGGATGTAAGGATGTTAGGATGTTATGATGTGAGGATGTAAGGATGGTAGGATGTTAGGATGTGAGGATGTAAGGATGGTAGGATGTTAGGATGTGAGGATGTAAGGATGTTGGGATGTGAGGATGTTAGATGTGAGGATGTAAGGATGTGAGGATGTAAGGATGTTAGGATGTGAGGATGTTAGGATGTGAGGATGTAAGGATGTAAGGATGGTAGGATGTTAGGATGTGAGGATGTAAGGATGGTAGGATGTTAGGATGTGAGGATGTAAGGATGTTGGGATGTGAGGATGTTAGATGTGAGGATGTAAGGATGTGAGGATGTGAGGATGTAAGGATGTGAGGATGTGAGGATGTGAGGATGTTAGGATGTGAGGATGTAAGGATGTTAGGATGTGAGGATGTAAGGATGTTAGGATGTTAGGATGTGAGGATGGTAGGATGTTAGGATGTGAGGATGTAAGGATGTTAGGATGTGAGGATGTTAGGATGTTAGGATGTGAGGATGTGAGGATGGTAGGATGTTAGGATGGTAGGATGTAAGGATGTTAGGATGTGAGGATGTGAGGATGGTAGGATGTTAGGATGTGAGGATGTAAGGATGGTAGGATGTGAGGATGTAAGGATGGTAGGATGTTAGGATGTGAGGATGTAAGGATGGTAGGATGTTAGGATGTGAGGATGTAAGGATGGTAGGATGTTAGGATGTGAGGATGTAAGGATGTTGGGATGTGAGGATGTTAGATGTGAGGATGTTAGATGTGAGGATGTAAGGATGTGAGGATGTTAGGATGTGAGGATGTAAGGATGTTAGGATGTGAGGATGTAAGGATGTTAGGATTAGGGAAGGGACTTTTTGTCGACAAAATGACCGACAATCGACACATGCTCCCCTCAACAAAAAAAATTGAGTGTCAACATGTCGAGGGGGCGGGGCTTGTGGGATTTCCATGTGTAAATTGCATTTTGTCTTTCAATATTTCGTATTCAAATAAACAGCAGAAAGTGCCACTTTTCCCGTAATGAAATGAAGCATTTTAAATGAAACAAATCCTCTTTTTCTAAATGGGATAGCCACTTGAGCCTCATTCTATTTCACATGTGACGGGAGCTGCGCACATGCTAACAGGCGAGTCAGGAGATCAGCTGTCCAGGCTCCCTGCAGTCTCAGGTGATGCTGCGCTGTGATGCTGCGAGTCTGGGTCCGCATCATAGACTGTAAAAAGAATGGACGTAGCACCGTGACGTCACCCATTGGTTTGGGGGAGTCTGTTTTGTGCCGCTACTACGGGGGTTTGAATTGCGCCATGTTGGATTTGACTTGCCATATTTGGAGAGCTGCGGCCGTTAGCCGGCTGAGAACCCGCCCACTCGCCTCGTAGCAGCGGTCTCCGGACCTGTCACTCAACGTTTCCGCGCCCTAATTGGCCAGACTGTTAAACCTAATAATAGTAAAACAATAGAGTTTTAAAAAAATTCACCCCCCTCAGAGTGTGTGCCGGGGGTAGAAACTATCGGTTGAGACCAAAAAACTACATGGTACCAGGCTGTGAATATGTTTTTTTAAGCTGTAAAGTGGGCTGTTTTAAAGGGATAGTTCACCCAAAATTCAAATTTCACTCATTATATACTCACCCTCATATCGACTAAGAGCTGTGAGAATTTTCAGAGTCCTCCGTTCCTTCTCTGAGTTACGGGGGGTCCACGCAGCAGGATTTGCTCATGGTTGTCAATGGACACCAGGTTTCTTTGTCCAAAAAGACACACCAAAAAACATCCAAATACCTCCATACTGCTCGTCTGTAATGTCCCTCTTGTATTGAAGCCCCCACATGAGAAATTGTTCCGCCGGTCAGTGTAAATCATGTGAGAATTGCACTGACCAGCGTTGCCAGGTGGGAAATGTAGGATTATCGTACCAGAGGCATAAAATTATCGTATTTTGAGGGAAATTATCGTACACCTTTTATAACCAAAATAACAAGCCCATTGATGCACTATAGTCAAATATGCTGATGCACTCTAGTGTATAATAGCCAGATAATGTCCTACGGACAGCAGCAGCAGCACCCCCCCCCCCCCTCCGCCGCCGTGGGGGATGTCCGTTTTTATGGGGAGACAGTCACGCAGTGAGGATGATTTTGTGGTCTTTTACTTGTCGCATTCACAATATGGCCAAATTATCGTACATTTGGCCCTTTTTGGGATTATTGATCGTACATCGTACAGAGGGCCAAATTGTCGCACAAATACGATAATTATCGTACACCTGGCAACACTGGGATGGATTGACACGGAGCAAAGGGACTATCAGGTGGGATTGTACAGGGTCGCTGCAGCGGGTGTGCTCTACCAGGTGAGACAGGCTATAGCCTACGTCGCTCACGGCTCGTCTATTTAATCGGCGATTTCACTGAGCGTTTCAGTGAGCGGCCTGACGCCGCCGCTGTTTCAGACTCGGGACAGACGCACGCAGTATAGTCACCGGTTACCGTTACCATGCCGATGAGCTAACACGTCCAGGTTATAACCATGTTGTCAATAAACACACGTGGAGACGGTGCTTCAACCAAACTACACAGCTGTTGGATGACTGGCTGTTTCTCTGTCACTGTTTCAATGTCCCACAACCTTGAGTTTTACAGGGGCGTCTCAATAAACTAGAATAACATGGAGGTCTGGGCCCCAACCAAGTATTGAGAGCAATGTAATGGACATAGCCTAGAAGGCCAACATTTTCATCTTAATTTTTTTTTAGATACTGGATTAATATTTACTGCAAACTAAATTGTCCACTGTCCACTGCAGCATGTGAATGCAAAATCTAATTGGAGCAGCTCTCTGTTAAAATGTTGTCCAGGTTTATGTTTTTGTTGAAATCAGTTGAAATCAGTTCAAAATTTCAACTGTGATCAGGCATTAAACAGGTGGCTCACCTGTTCAGGCATGGAGGGTGTAACTGCTACTATATACTATATATCAAATAATGTGAAATAGCATTAGATGGAGCAACGTTGGACCCTGATGTGGGCCTCCTTTTATATTCAATATTGAGGGGTACGTGTCCCACGAGCCTCGTCTTTTCAGGGTTTTTCTGTGGGTACCACCGGGCCTAAAAAATATTCTAGGGGAAACACTGCCCCTTGGTCCGCATTAAAGGGCAACTTCGGTATTTTTCAACCTGGGCCCTGTTTTCATATGTTTTCCTGTATATGTGAGTGATGGATAACACTTTTATTGAGGTGGCTCCAGTATTGAGCGGGGCAGGCAGCCTGCAGCCCAGCTAACGCTCTTACATGGGGCAAGTGGCTCCCATCAAAGTTCGCCGTAAACGAGCATTTTTTTTCAAACTGACAGGCTCAGATAGTTACAGTGAGTGTCCGACAACACACTAGAGAGGAGAAATTAACGTAATCAGGGTTTTTTCTGGCCAAAATTTGGGTTGAGGCGGCCGCGGGGATACATATCTCTCCCTCCGGTCAAACGCCCCGTGCTGATCCACATCCACTGCAAAGTAGGTGCCGCCAGCTGTAATAGTGAAACAACCGCGCTTTTACAGACGATTTTAGGATAAAACTCTGAACATGACGTAGACATGGAGATCTAGCCGGGTTAAAATAGCCACCCATAGTTGCCTACAGGAGAGCCCGGCTCGCTACAGCAGCAGCCCTCCGTCTCCGTCTCCTCTTTCTCTCCACGCTCTGTGCCAGTGGGGTAAACAGCGCCGCTGAGCTTCCATACCGTACAGAGTTTCAATCAAGATTCCAGCGCGGCGGCTGACAATTTCAGCGAGGCCGTGCCGACCACAGGGTCTGGTATGTTGTCAGACACTCATTGTAACTATCTGAGCCTAACTGAGCTCAGCGGCGCTGTTTGCCCCACCGGCACAGAGCGTGGAGAGAAAGAGGAGACGGAGACGGAGGGCTGCTGCTGTAGCGAGCCGGGCTCTCCTGTAGGCAACTATGGGTGGCTATTTTAACCCGGCTAGATCTCCATGTCTACGTCATGTTCAGAGTTTTATCCTAAAATCGGCTGTAAAAGCGCGGTTGTTTCACTATTACAGCTGGCGGCACCTACTTTGCAGTGGATGTGGATCAGGACGGGGCGTTTGACCGGAGGGAGAGATACGTATCCCCGCGGCCGCCTCAACCCAAATTTTGGCCAGAAAAAACCCTGATTACGTTAATTTCTCCTCTCTAGTGTGTTGTCGGACACTCATTGTAACTATCTGAGCCTGTCAGTTTGAAAAAAAATGCTCGTTTACGGCGAACTTTGACTGGAGCCACTTGCCCCATACAGGAGCGTTAGCTGGGCTGCAGGCTGCCTGCCCCGCTCAATACTGGAGCCACCTCGATAAAAGTGTTATCCATCACTCATATATACAGGAAAACATATGAAAACAGGGCCCAGGTTGAAAAATACCGAAGTTGCCCTTTAAGGGCAAAACCAAGGCCAAAACCATGGGCAACACAGGTGGATGCAATGGTTGCATTCTTCGTAGAGGACCGCGGATGTGCACGAAAAAAAGAAAGAATGCATGCTGCCTTCCACTCGTGCCGACAGCAGCGTTAATAAAACACAACAAAAGCACGAGTATGAATTATAATTAAAGCCGCAAGCGGCGATGACGGGCCCTCGCTCGACCCATGCGACCGCGGGGGCCAGAGGCGCGCGGGGGCCGTGGCGCGAAGCGAAAACGGCGAAAAAGCGTTGCGGGAGCGGGAAAATGCAATGTGTTGTTCGTCCACCAGGTGGCGCTATGAAGCCAGATGTGGGTAGGGGTGTTCAGGGGCTGACCCTGATTAAACATGTGAAGTTTCGAGCAAATCGCACAATGTTGATGTAAAACACTGCATTTCCTGTTTCCACAAGGGGGCGACATGAGTGAGATTTCTTATGAGCACATGGAGACGTTGAGGGAGGGGCTCTGATCATGTACAGAAAGTTTGAAGCAGTTTGGATGAAGAATGTAGGAGAGAGAGCTGCTTGAATATACATGGCGATGGATCAGAAATGGCAGCGCCATGGTGGCCACGCCCCTTGACGTAGAGATCTGAGCTGCACATCTAATGATCAGCATGGCATCTCGATAGTCTGTAGGCAATTTGAAGTGATTTGGACAAAATCCCAAGGAGAAGTTGATTAAAGTACAAAGTGTGGAAATCACGCCAAAATGGCGAGTAAAATCAAAATGGCCGACTTCCTGTTTGTAATAGACCAATGGTGCAAGAGACTTTTTTGTGCGCCTTGACAACTTACACATGTGTACCGATTTTCATGTTCCAACTCCAAAAAAAACCCTATGGGGAGGGTTTTTTGAAAATTTCAAGGGGGCGCTGTAGAGGCATTTGGCCCCGCCCACAAGCGCCGCCCTATCAGATCAAAGACCATCCCACCCTCGACCTGTGTATCAATTTTCATGATGATACGAGTTTATTAAAGCCATCAAAAGGGCAAACGTAATTTCATGGCGAGGGGCGACAGTCGCCGCGTCGCCACACGGACGCCATTGCTCGTAGCTTCACAGCGTTCATGGTGTAGCTTCACCAACTAGTTCTGCATGTTTTTGAAGTGGAATGAAGTTGATGGGGTCAAGTATGTGCCATCAGTACACGTTAAAGGAAAACCTGGCCACTTCCTGTTACCACCGGGGGGCGCTATGAGTGACGTGGGAAAACAATACATCGGAACGTTCAGGGCGGAGCCAGCATCATCTCCAGCAAGTTTCAAGCTGATCGGATAAAAAATGTGTGAGTTATAGGTGTTCGAAGGTGAAATGGCGAGGAAACGAAAAGTCGCCAAAATTAACAAGGCTCCTGAAGCCACGCCCTTTGACCTAGAGACCTATAGAGCACAACTTTTGTTCAGGATGACATCTCGATGCTCTGTAGCCAATTTGAAGTCAATCGGATGAAATCCCTCGGAGGAGATAGGTCAAAAAGGTCAAAATTTCAAATCAAAATGGCCGACTTCCGGTTTGGATTTCACCATGACAACCCAAGGGTTTTTTGTGCGTCTTGCCATGTTCTATAACCCCACCAAATTTCATGCGTCTAGGTGGAACACGAAGGCGGGGCCGATGTTTTTAAATTGTCTAGGGGGCGCTATTCAGCCATTTGGCCACGCCCATTTCCAACGACTTTAAAATATCAAAATTTTCGCAAGGCCGGATGCGCATGCCAAAATTCACGCGTTTTGGGGCATGTTAAAGCCCCCAAAAATGCGATTTTAGGGAGAAAATAATAATAATAAACATAGCAATTACAATAGGGCTTCGCCTGCGACTTGCAGTCGCCGCTCGGGCCCTAATAATACTACCTGTTATAAAAAGGGGAATCCCATGAAGGATGGACATTTCAATCAAATGTTCTATTAAAAATCTATAAAAACTTTTGGATAATTCCTTGAAGTTTGCATTCTATCTCAGATGGCACCAAAATCTTGAATGAATTGCAGTTCAATACAAACACACTGCACACACACACAAATGGTGACAGTCACACAATCACAGAAAGCACACACACATGCAGGGTGTCCAGTAAAATATCAGAACGTTGAAGAGCTTTCAAACTTTCCAAACTACACAGGCACGATAGGTTCATATGTGTGTGTGTGTGTGTGTGTGTGTGTGTGTACCTGTGAAGCAGCAGTGTACAGACTGGCTGTGTGGTAACAGGGTTTGCTGGTCAGTTGTGCAGGGAGTCCACAGACACTCTGCAGCGTGTCCCTGAGGTCAGACAGGAAGGAGCCCAGCGCCCCCTGCAGGTCCACCCGGGGGCAGCGCTGCACCGGCTGCAGGCGCACGCAGCTCAGAGGGTATCTGCTCACCATGACGGTTAAAGGGACATTCTGCAGGTTTTACACACAGGAGGTCCAACTGAACAACTCTTCACTTGAGTCGTTCCTAAGATTAAACGTCAGTTTTACTCAAGTAAATAAAAAAGATAAGATCCAGGCTTTCTGGATACGTGAAGAGTCTCTCTCCCACTGATCTGAAATACACACTGCAGTACACCAACTCCTCCTCTGCAAGCTCAGGGAGCCTGTAACCATACTGGAAACACACACACACACACACACACACAAAGTTTATGAAGTGCAGGTCAACTTATCAAATGTCTGAAGGGATATTTAGTTAAGACAATAACATAGACAGTGATTTCTATTTATGTTCTATTGGCCAAAGACTGCAACTCCCAAAAACCTCACCACACTGTTGCTATGACAACTTCTTATAGAACGTACCTAAGTACCAGTGTTGTTTCTGCTTTTAGACAAAATTTGTGTGTGTGTGTGTGTGTGTGTACCAGGCAGTCCCAGTGGCTCTGCAGGTCTCTGTAGGTCCTGAACGGTCCGTCTCTGGGAAGCTGGCGGCTGATGGTGATGATCTGACCTTTCTTCATGCTGAACACACACATGCACACACACATTTTTTTAAATACCAATATCTCTATCGTGTGTGTGTGTGTTGTGTTACACGTTAATTTAGTGAGAAACAGTAAAACAGACGGTAGCAGGACAGGGATCTGTGTTTTAAAAGACATGCAGCTCCACCTGCTGGTGTTGGTGTGCAGTGCACAACACAACACAACCTGCCTCCTGCCAAACTTGTGTAGATAAAAACAAACAGTGCAGTTTTGCCTTTAGATTCAATAATAATCAGTCAGTCAGGGCTGAGGAGTCACAGCCATCTGCTCCTCTTAGCTTCAAACAGTCAGATATTAACCAATGTATTAAAGTCAAGTGATTCTTTTATTAAGGTTGATGAAGGCGAGTTACAGAACAACATCTACCAGAATGTTTCCAACAATATTTCTAATAATTCCCTTTACCCAGCAAGACAGTCAAATCTGTCTCTGCCTTCGTATCACAGCAGCGGGGGGTGGAGGTGTACATGTGTGGAGCAGCAGCCTACACCTGACACACAACTCATCCTCACTACCTGCTATGAAAAGAAAATCAAAGGAAGCACTCTGACTTAAGAAGCTGCCTTTTATTTCTGGTTTACAGATTTATTTATTAAATATTTCTATATTTCTAGCTGCTCACAGCATGGATTGTGTTTTTCATGGTTTCTTTTTCTTGTTTTCTCACCTTAAAAGAATAGTTCACCCAAAAACGAAATTTCTAAATAACTCAGTATCTCCTCCCCCTCATGTGGACTAAGGGATGGGAGAAGTTTCAGAGTCTTCCATAGCTTCTCTGAGTTACAGGGGGTCTCGGCGTAGCAGTGCATGTCAATATAACGGTTGCAAATGGACACCAGCGGTCTTCGTCACAAAAAGACACACCAAAAAACATCAAATACCTCCATACTGCTCGTCTGTAATGTCCATCTTGTCAGTGAAATTACTGATGCCGTCGGCTGCAAACAAGCTTGAAATATAGGCTTATTTAATTGTTTTCAGAACAATTTCTCACGTCGGGGCTTCAATACAAGACGGACATTACATACGAGCAGCATGGAGGTATTTGAATGTTTTTTTGTGACGAAGACCGCCGGTGTCCATTTGAAACTTCTCCCAGCCCTTAGTCCACATGAGGGGGAGGAGATAATGAGTGAAATTAAATGTGAAATTAAATTTTTGGGTGAACTATTCCTTTAACTTCACAGTCACTGAATCATAAAAACTATACAATGTATGTGTGTGAAAAAATATTCTTTTAGTGTAATATTTAAAATTCCCATGTGTTTGTTGCCTTGTCACAGTAAAAGCTGATCTGAAACCTGGTCCCTTCATCAACACAACAGAGCAAAACAAACAAAACTGAACAGGATTTAAATCCCATTTAGCTCAAATATCAATGAAAGCAACTCACTGATAAAAATCTATCATTACTGAACTTTGTAAATCATCTTTCTTACACTCTGTTATCTTCATTTCAGTTGTCAGTTTTATTTATCTGGAGCTTTATCAAGATGTATTTTAAGAAAATCCCAATCTTATATTCCCATTTTATATTCATCTTCTTCAGTGACTTCAACTCAGATCTGTCAAGTTCAAAACAAGTGAAAGGCAGACACATTTCCAAACATTGTGTGGTACTGTATGTGGTCTAGACAAGTGTTTGCACAGCTATCAGAGCACAGTGATGTTGAACCTGTGGGTGTCCAGCAGGTGGAGCTGTCTCACCTGGGCAGGACGTGGCACCAGACGGCTCCTCCAGTGGAGGACGGGTTGAGGACAGATGTAGGATCACTGCAGAACCTGCTCAGCACCAGAGGAGGGAGGTCGAAGTCCTCCAGCTGTGACACACACACACACACACACAAACGTCCTCCATCATTACTCATAAACATGCCACAAAACAAGATCAGATCATTTATGTCATCAAAACACAACTAAGAATGGTTTGATTATTGGAAATCAAGAGAGAGGTGAGCTTACTGATGTTGGGGGCAGCCTGACAGTGTTGGCCTCAATGCTGATGCACAGCTGCTTCTTCCTGGTGTTCACCTCCATGCCTGACACACACACACACATATTATTATTATACACATGATACATTATGAATTCTGATCATCATTATTAGTTGGAACCAAATAGATACTTATATTATTTCTACAGTGGTGTAAAAATGTTTTCAGACACCCTTAAAGCTGTACACAAAAATGATGTCTTTAATAAAAAGCATGACCTTCATTAGTGGATCACTGGAACCAAAATGACCCAGTACTCTAGATTTCTCATGTGTTTTTATGGAACCAGTCCAGTCCATTTCTTTTAGTGCAGTCACAATTGATTGGTTTACATGAAGTTTTCCAAACCTTTCTTGAATTTTCTTGTGACATATTCTACATATCACCTGTGCAGGCCAGGCCTTTAAATCCTGTAAAGTCACCCCCGTGTGGCCGTCTGCCTCTGTCACTCAGAAAGGTTTCAGGTCACAGAAAAAATAGAGTTCACAAGGCCAAATCCACCTTTACCCTGCCCTTCAGCCACCAAACTACTTAAAGCAGATACCAGCGATCCGGTCGTTTCGGCTAATGCTGCGTTCAAAGCAGGCTTTTGAAACCGTAAGTTACAGCTTCAAGTCACAACTACAACTTTGTAGCGTTCCAGGTAACCTGTAACTTGTGTTTTTACCGTCCTGTTGCCTGTGAAAGTCACTATAACGGCCACTCGTAACTTCTGACCCGTGAACTCGTACCAGATCAAACTGGTATGACTTCACAGGAAGGAAAAACACAAAGTACGAGTTTCCTTGAACGCACCATGAGTTAGCAGCCCCCGCCCTCGTCAGGCATCTATTGGTCCTCGTGCTACGTCACCACATTCACGCGATGCATCCCTTGGCTGCACACACAGCCCTTCATGCCGTTCTCTCTCCTCATTGGATAACACTTGTATCCCACAAGGAAAGTTTTCTCCTGGTTTACAGCAGAGCAGAGTGACGGAGAGACCAAACACTCTATGGAAGTGATTGCTGACGGAAAATAGGACTATTTAGGACTTATGTCAACAAAAACATTGGAATGATTTTGCTTAATATAATCCTTTCCTGGAATTACAGATCACATACATGGACAACCTGACACCAGTATGTCTATATGGCTCTGACTGTCTGCTGTAAACCAGGAGGAAACATGTCTTATTTTGGGATCTGTTGCTCCTTTATCCAATGTCAATAAAGGTTATCTTGAATCTTGAATTGACCAATTTTATTTTCACCTGTTTTTTATTGTTGTTTTCGTTGTGCATTTACATGTGCAAGAGGACAAAATTTTTATTCTCAATCAGAATCATAATAATTTGCTGCAGTGAAACTTACTGACGGCGTTCAGCCTCGAGCCCTCAGTCAGGAAATCCTTCCCTGAAAACAGAGCACATGTTAGTTTCATAAACTCATCACTTGAACAGAACTCAACTACTTGCAAAGCATAATCATGTACTGAGCTGCAGTGTTTGGTTAAAGTCTCATTGTTGGTGGGTTTGATGAAAACAGAGGAAACACATGCTGAAGCTGCCACAGCGCTTCACCACAGCTCTGACTCCTGAAGACACCTTGTGCTTGTTGAGCATCGTTCTGAATGAAGTGAGGTGCATGAGACAAAGCTCCACCAGCTGGCTGCTTTAACAAAAACATTCTGCTGATATCTGCTTTAAGAATCTCTTTCCTGGAATTACTGAGACATACAGGTGGACAACCTGACAGCAGTATGTCTATATGGCTCTGACTGTCTGCTGACGGAGGAGACATGTCTTATTTTAAAGCGTCTGCTTGCTCCTTTACCTCTGTACAATGTCAATAAAGGTTATCTTGAATCTTGAATTGACCAATTTTATTTTCACCTGTTTTTTATTGTTGTTTTCGTTGTGCATTTACATGTGCAAGAGGACAATCAATCAGAATAATAATAATTTGCTGCAGTGAAACTTACTGACCCGTTCAGACACATGGAGAACATGCAAACTCAGTCAGGAAATCCTTCCCTGAAAACAGAGCACATGTTAGTTTCATAAACTCATCACTTGAACAGAACTCAACTACTTGCAAAGCATAATCATGTACTGAGCTGCAGTGTTTGGTTAAAGTCTCATTGTTGGTGGGTTTGATGAAAACAGAGGAAACACATGCTGAAGCTGCCACAGCGCTTCACCACAGCTCTGACTCCTGAAGACACCTTGTGCTTGTTGAGCATCGTTCTGAATGAAGTGAGGTGCATGAGACAAAGCTCCACCAGCTGGCTGCAGGATGTACAGCTCAACACCTTGTTGAGAATTCAGTCCTGATGAGAGGGATCAGAGGTGAGCGATCACAGACGGACAACGCACTAGGACTGTCACAACCAACTTCGCTGTTCCAACACAATTCAAATTATTCTAAAAATAAGAAAACTCAAAGGTGGAAACTGACGTTCCAACATGTTCCTACAATTAACGTTGTGCATGACGTAGGGCTGCAGCTTCAAATGTATGAGCAGAGTTTTTCTGTTTATTCACCTACATGTTGGCACACTACACACACACATCGACTGATCCACGGACCACTTGCGTGCCGACCCGTCCACCAGAGCGTCAGTGTGCATGTGTTTGGACTGCAGGCTGAAGAACCCAGAGAGAACCCACACAGACACATGGAGAACATGCAAACTCCACCCAGAAAGGCCCGGGAATCAAACCCAGAGCCTTGTTGCTGAGAGGTCAGAGTGGTTCTTGTTAATCACGCAACGCTCTCCAACCACACACACCCTACACACACATCCAGAGTGGGTCCAAGGTTAAGGCCTGATCAAATGTTGCTACACCCAGCTGCCCCTTTGATCAAAGACTGACACGCATGCGTGCACACACACATACACAAACACACACTGCAGCCTTGACCGTGATGAAGCACAAACATCCAGTGTGGGAGCAGCGATTACAGGTTGGACTTTGCTGTGAAGGTAACACTCTGCAGAAAACAGACACTGGACCATCTACATACTGCTATTCTATAATCAATCATATCTATAGACCACAGCCAGTGGATCTTTCTGAGAAGCTCTTTCTGCAGACCAGGCATGACAGCTTCTCTGTGCTTTGGTTTAAGTCTTTTCATAGAATAAAACGTTTAGTCCAGAAAGGACTAAAAGTTACCCTTGTTAGTGCACGCACAGTTGAAAGGATGGTATCCATCTGCTTGTCATCAGAGACGTTCTGGACTCAGGGGTGAGGCAAGACACGAAAAAAAAATGTTGGCATATCCCTTTAACACTAATGTTTCTCTCCACGTCAACGGACAGCTGTTGGTGAGGAAGAGCTGAAGTTTGATCTTCCAGACTGGACAGTAAACAGGTGCTAATGCTAACAGTAGCCATGTAGAGAGAGAACTTCCAATCCAATCAGATGCAGCGATATCAGACACATGACAGCCTGAGCAGCAGCAGCAGACAGAGGAGCAGTACCAGAGATGAGGTAGAGTCCTGCTTTGTTCCAGCGGGGAGCCAGTCTGGTGATCAGAGAGTAGGACAGACAACACTGGAGGACACCAGGGGACACAGGCTGAGGACAGCCCAGCTGGAGAGACACACAGAGGAAATAAAGATATGTAGAGTCCAGTGTTAGACTGTCTGTCCCTCTGTCCATCACTCTGTCCATCACTCTGTCTCACCTGCAGCCGGCGTCTCGGTCCAAACACCTGCACGATGCCTCTCTGGAAAAATGGGATCTGTAGAAGAAGAAGTGAGACACTCATGGAGCCGTGAGGCTGTCACTTTACATTTCTAGTTTCTATCTGTTTGAAAACACTTTTTTCTAATACAAATGCCGTCATCATCATCATCATCATCATCATCATCATCATCATTATCATCCATGTTCTCTGATGATGTATCAAGAGTCATCAAGTGTGTGTGTGTGTGTGTGTGTGTGGATCAGGAACACAGGGAATGTCAGGAATTCAGTCCAACCATTTGGCTGCATGTCTCTGCTTGGCTTGTGTTGGCAGGCACACACGTACCAGAGCTACACACACACACACACACACACACTAATTAGTTCCCATTCTAACTGGTCATGTGGAGAGTGGTTCCTGTGACTTCATGACTGAATTCTGTTTCATGTGACACTCAAGGATTCATGATCACTTGTATCAGAGTGAACAGTGAAATGGTCAGTTATTGTAGAGTGTGGTTACATCACAGCATCACTCATCATCATTGACTCTTCATTATTCATTAGGCTTTTTTCCACATTATGTGTTGGGAATGAGTTTGAGTCGTATTTTCCTTCCTGGTTCAACCAGTCTAATATATATTCTCTGTGTGTACTTTCCTTCACTGTCGTGTCTTTTTCTAGAGGTTTGGTCTCAGAGACTCTCCCGTCTTACTGGGCAGTGAAATAGACTTTTATTGAACGAGACCGTCACTGCGCCAAGCTGCATCTGTCCTCACCTCCCCCTGCTGCGCCGCCACACCCATCCCAGCACACCGCTGTCTACCAAATGACCAAATCTGCTGCGCACGGACAAGATGACCACTGTGCCGGCCGCGCCAGGCTTCGCTGCGCTGCGCCGCCCTGAGTTACACCATGTAATTAGAGCCCATTGTCTGATGGATTCTCTTCTCTACATGGATATGTTGTGTTGTCTCCACCTTTGTGTCCTTGTTCTGTGTATTTGAATGGCCTGAGGTCTTTTTAACATCAGCCGGAGGACACAGTTGTAAATTAGCCTTTGAACAGAAATGTTCATTAATATACACTGTCCTTTAACACAATTTTAGTTTAGTCAAAAAAGGAAACACTCTGGACAGGTCACCAGTCTATCACATATGTAACTAATAGGTGTGTAATGTTTTCATTAATACACACGGGTCACACTGAGTCTGACCTCTAGCCGAATCTCATCTGTCCCACCTTCTGTCCAAGTGGACTTTTCAAACATTTCACATTTGCAGAAGTTCTGTCCAGGACATGGAGGGACAACCTGACACCAAGATGTCCTGAGCCGTAGAAGACTAGACAGAGCACACAACAACAACAACAACAACAGCATGACAAAACATGACAGCTTGGACTGGTGAAGACAACAGCTCATCAGGTGTTACAGTCATTGATGCTGCTAGGACTAGGACAGAGTCAGAGTCTGAATGTGAGCCGTCACTTCTCTCAAACTGTGGATCAAACCATCTGAGACGGAGCCGCGTCCCCCAGAGGGACACTCACAACACGCTCTGAGAGGAGACACCAACAAGTCAAGTCTGTCTGCCAAGATGGAAATTTGCTGTGTGTCTGTCTTCCTGTGTGTGTGTGTGTGTGTGTGTGTGTGTGTGTGTGTGTGTGTGTGTGTGTGTGTGTGTGTGTGTGTGTGTGTGTGTGTGAAGTGTGTGGCGTGCCTGAGTTTGCGTGTGCAGAGCCTGATGTGTTCGTGCATCTAGTGTCAAAACCTGTTAAACTGTCAGTGAGTGACAGGCTTAGGTTACACACACACACACACACACACACACGTTCTAGAGTGGAGGTGTGTTTTGTATCATGTCACATGGTTTCTGAGTGGTGAGTGTGACGTTAACATGTCACCAGTGTTTAGGGTCGAGGGGTTACAAAGGAACAAAACATATTGAAAAAAGACTAAACATCATGGTTATTGCAGGGGTGTGTGTGTGTGTGTGTGTGTGTGTGAGAGAGAGGAAACAGGAGAACATCTCTTACAGCCATGACCACTGTGATGTCAGTGAGGGAATCCAGAGCAGGAGAGGCCAGGATGTCAGGGAACAGCAGCACCAGCTCTCTGCACACACACACACACACACACACACACACACACACACACACACACACACTTGCTCAAGTAAACATCAACAGGACTGCTGTGTGAAAGAAATACACTGATGTCCTTCAAACTGACTGTGAAATCACAGATAGACTGTTCTGGGTCAAGTTCATGTATCACTGAATGGATGGAAGGATGGATGGATGGATGGATGGATGGATGGATGGATGGATGGATGGATGGATGGATGGATGGAAGGAAGGATGGATGGATGGATGGATGGATGGATGGATGGATGGATGGATGGATGGATGGATGGATGGATGGATGGAAGGATGGATGGATGGATGGATGGATGGATGGATGGAAGGAAGGAAGGATGGATGGATGGATGGATGGATGGATGGATGGATGGATGGATGGATGGATGGATGGAAGGAAGGATGGATGGATGGATGGATGGATGGATGGATGGATGGATGGAAGGATGGATGGAAGGAAGGATGGATGGATGGATGGATGGATGGATGGATGGAAGGAAGGAAGGATGGATGGATGGATGGATGGATGGATGGATGGAAGGAAGGATGGATGGATGGTTGGATGGATGGATGGATGGAAGGATGGATGGATGGATGGAAGGATGGATGGATGGATGGATGGATGGATGGATGGATGGATGGATGGATGGATGGAAGGAAGGATGGATGGAAGGAAGGATGGATGGATGGATGGATGGATGGATGGATGGAAGGAAGGAAGGATGGATGGAAGGAAGGATGGATGGATGGATGGATGGATGGAAGGAAGGATGGATGGATGGTTGGGTGGTTGGGTGGATAGATGGATGGAAGGAAGAAGGGACGGAAGAAATGGATGGGGATGGATGATGGATGGATGGAAGGATGGATGTAGGGCTGAAACGATTCATCGATTAACTCGATTACAAAAAATAGCTTGAGGCAAAAACTCTTCCTCGAAGCCTCGTTATATTCCTATGAAAAAAAGCTGCGTCAAAAGACTCCGGTCTCCTGCGCTGGACCCCTATGGCTGGACCCCTATGGCTGGACCGCGTCAGTTCCCGTTTGAGCAGTTTCTAACATGCTATGGTTCTCAAAGACCCGGCCCGGTCCAATGTGCAGGTGTTGAAGCCTGGACCTGATGCAGCTACATGCAGGAGCATTATTCTCGGCTGGACCGCGGCAAAATGAATAAATAAATAAGCCCGTGGTCCGACCTGACCCAATTTTTAATCAGAATTTTAACAATAGAACACATCATTTGTCTTTTATGCCATGTCTTGACTTATAATTGTATTATTTACATATAAATTTTATATTGTTAACCTGTTTGGCTTGATATTTTATATTCTTTGGTCTCAGGTAATTTTCAGAAGGAGCAAATGTGGAATCCTTATTTGTAATATAAGTTTAAATTTACAGTAAGTTGGGGCGGTGTTTAGCTCAGTAGGTACAGTAGAGCACCCGCCCCATGTGTAGAGGCTATAGTCCTCGCTGCAGGCGGCCCAGGTTCGACTCCCGCATTGGAAAGCCCTATACTGCGTGTCATACCCCCATCTCTGCCTCCCACTTCCTGTCACTCTTTGAACTGTCCTATCAAATAAAGTCATGAAAAGCCAAAAAAAAATTACAGTTAGTTAGTTACCTACTTGCTGGCATTGGGCTTTTTTGAGCCAATAAAAACAGCCAAATGCTTGATCATTCAAATCTACATATTTTTTGTTGTTTTGGTTGTTTTAAAAACGCAAGACAAAAATATCCGATTACTCGATTGAAAAAGTGCTAGATTAATCGATTACAAAAAGAATGGATAGCTGCAGCCCTGGATGGATGGGTGGCTTTTAGATGGATGGATGGATGATGTTATGTCATGTGGTTCACCTGCAGGTCTTGATCTGTTTGCTCCTTGGTTCCTCCTCATCCTCCTGCAGAGTCAGAGTGATACAAAGCAGCTTCTTCAGGTCTGGAAGCCCAAGGAAAAACAACGACTGTTGGACTCCTCCACTCATCCTACATACACACACAAAACATGAGAAGATACACAGCTTCAGGGTCAGTTTTAGTGTCAACTTCCAGAGATTCTCATCACCAATAGGATGACAACATACATAACATATTATATCAGTGAATGGTATTTATCTATGACTGATAATCAGCAGCAGTGTGGATTTTTATTTGTATAGCCCGTTTTTCACAAACAGTTTGTCTCAAAGGGCTTCACATGACACCGTTAACATCCTCTGTCCTTAGACCCTCACATCCACTGAGGAAAAACTCCATGGAAAACCCTTTAACAGCTTTCAGATACCTTGATACTTTTAACCATAGACATATAAAGATATATATCTTTATATGTCTATGCTTTTAACCCTATTAAAAATCGGAGAAACCTCAGGGTGAGCAACAGAGGAGGGATCCCTCACCCAGGACGGACAGACGTGTTGAAACACTGTGGGCACAACACTTTTCTAAAGACGCATCACATAAAAGCAGATATCAGTGGAATGTTTTTGTTAATATAAGTCCTAAATAGTCCTATTTTCCGTCAGCAATCACTTACATGGAGTGTTTAAACGGTAACACGAGTCTCTCCGTCACTCTGCTCTGCTGTAAACCAGGAGAAAACTTTTCTTGTGGGATACAAGTGTTATCCAATGAGGAGAGAGAACGGCATGAAGGGCTGTGTGTGCAGCCAATGGGTGCGCGTGAATGTGGTAACGTAGCACGAGGACCAATAGATGCCTGGCAAGGGCGGGGGCTGCTAACTCATGGTGCGTTCAAGGAAACTCGTACTTTGTGTTTTTCCTTCCTGTGAAGTCATACCAGTTTGATCTGACAAGTTCACATCGGAACATATTGTAGTGGCCGTTATAGTGACTTTCACATGCAACAGGACGGTAAGAACACGAGTTACAGGTTGCCTGGAACGCTACAAAGTCGTAGTTGTGACTTGAAGCTGTAACTTACGGTTTCAAAAGCCTGCCTTGAACACAGCATTAGCCGAAACAGCCGTGCCGATGATATCTGCTTTAACTAAGGTTACACAGCATGTAGCCTACAGCAGCTTGACCTAACAGAACTGCAAACATCTTGAGGACACTATTTTGACCGAGTTATGTTCAAGAACCTGTTTTAATGACGGAAAGTACTAAATTCACTCCACTCCCGATCCAGCTGTGTTACCCAGAGCGGTCGCTCTGAGTTGACCGTTTCAGGCGTCCGTCTGTCGGACTCTAATACCGCTGCTGCTCCGGTGGAGGGGGTGCGGCCTGGTGTGTGCTCGCTGTGAGCTGGAGCTGTGTCCCAGTCCAGGGTCTGCAGCCAGACCCCTCTCGAACTGGGACACAGCTTCGGTCTCGGATGCTGAGTTAGCTAACGTTACCTTAGCTCGCCTACATGCCCCTGTTAGCACTGCAGTGAAAAGTAAAAATGGCTGTCATATGAAGCAGCGCCACTCACCTCTTTATGTCTCCTTGAAACTAAAACCACCAGCCCGTTAACAAGATTTTACATTAAAGTGCATTAATCTGTTTTTTGTTTTTTTTTACCGAGGAAAATTACAGGTTATGGTAACTGTAGGTTACTTAAAAGACGATTTAACAAGGTAATAACAATACGTTATTTTAACTAAAGATGTTAGAGGACGGGGAAGAAGTCTCACTCAGATAAAATGTACACAAACGATAACTCTGTAATAAACCAGCTTCATGTGTTGTCTGTTGTCCTCAAGTGGCTCCAGGTCTAATCGTTTGGCCTAATTTATATGATTTTTAAGGGAATTTTCAAAACAAGTAACATACAGGGAATACAAATTCAAGTCTTTCAAAAGTCGAGGCAAAGTATAAAAAAATGATTAGTAAAGATTTAAGACATAATCTAGTGAATCTGCGATATACAATTGTGACTAAATTCATTTGAAAAGTATTGACTTTTATGTCTGGAGAACTCAGCCCTTATTGATTGATATTCAGAGTGTATTACAGGTGCAAGCTCCACTCAGTAAACTGGATGATTTTTCTGCTGTGAAGTGACACACTGCAGTTTCCTAATCGATCTTTGGTTGAGAGTCGGCGGGAAAGAGTCAGGGAAGGACATTTCTCAAGTTCTTTTCTGAACAAGGTACAAATCTCTCTCTCAAATCTTATTTGCAAGTTGTACGAGTCAGCTGGGTGTTGATAATAATACCGGACCACCGACTCATTCCTCGGCAACTGACGGGTGGGAACAATAACCCCTCATTACGTGACATACGTGAGATAAGGCCTTGGCTCGCGTGAGAAGTCCGTTTCCTTGAAAGCTGCTGAACTCATGTGAACTTTAGCCTCGTTTTCGCCCACAACTCAATGATGACTGGCGCGGTGCGGACCAATCAGAGAGTCCCAGAGTTCAAGGTAAGACAGGGAACTACCAATGGCAGAGCTAGGACGACGATGGGGGCGGGATCCACACTCTTGCCAGGGTCTTCGTAAAGCTAATGAAAACAAACACGGTCTGACCGGAAATAGCACTGTAGCCTTTCCAAAATAAAGTTTCTTAAATCACAGTAGAACTCGTATAATGACACGATTCACATTAAAATACAATTTCTTTGTGTGGAATAATTCAGTTTCTACTTAATGAGTTTCTGACTATTGAAATTAGAAATATTTTACAAATGATTACTTACAAAGTCCTGCAACTTTCCAGATTGTGTTTCTCTCAGGCTGACTACACCAACACATAAATTAGACTATCATATAAAATACACGTATACTAGTTATTGCAGTCACACTTGTAGCAAACCTGTGATGCACGTTATATTTTCTGGTTATAAAGAATACTCGATGATGCTCAATTTGAATGTAATAATAATAAGCCTATATGAGAGACTGAAATTGGCACTGGGCATTTAGCAGAGACCCTTTTAGCAGTGAAGAAATTGTGTAGGAATAAACACTTGTCACATGAAAGGTATGCTATTTTTTCTGTTATAAGCTAATGAATATTCCAGCAGTAGACAGCACGTAAATAAAGGTTTTTATTTTGAAAGTTGAGGCCGGAAGTGCTGTGATATGTTGTGTCTGTCTTGACAACAGTGAACTCCCTGGCGCTGAAACTTAGGACTGTTGATAGAAACTGGGGTAAATGTCGATGCGTTTGCTTTATCACGGCCCTGACAGACTCGGTGGATTTATATAATCACGGACAGGTCGTCTCACCTCCGCTCTCGGCTCTCAGCGGATCTTCACGTTCAACTTGTCCGAGTCTCCAGTGACACAAATGGGAGAACAGGAGAAGAGCCCCGATGGAGTCACATACTACAGACTGTCGGAGATAGAGGCGCAGAACACGTTCAAATCAACGTGGATCATCATCCACAACAAAGTCTACGATGTCACCAAGTTTCTGGAGGAGGTGAGGAACTCGTTCAGGGTATTGTAAAACTCTGCAAATAGAAAATAACGTAAAACTGAGACATGCTGAGTTGTCACAGTGTCTAATGCCTTGATACTGGATTTTAATATAAATACCTAAGATATGCAAGAATATTATGGGGAAACAAATACAAATACACTGCTCAGATTGTGGGGTTTGATGGGGGTCCATCTCTGCCCTGGGGGCCCCAGCAGGTTTTTCCAGTCCTGAGCATTCCTGCAACAAGTAAGGTCACAAACCCGACTTTGATTTAATGCTGATTCACTGTGTTGTGTGTCTGTGAATGAACTTTACAACAGCTGGTGAGTTAACAGGAAGTGCAAGTGAGGACTCTGACCAGACAGCAGACAGGCCGCTGTTTGTTATTGAGCTGTAACAATTAATTCATGAATGAATTAGTTGATCAACATAACATTTTTCTGTGATTTATTTGATGATTTGATTGTTGTTGTTTTGTTTTTTTTATTCAAGAACAAACCAAACAAACAAAAAAACCTCCCCTGTTCCCAGCCTCCCACATCATGCTGTTGTTTGTTTGGTACGACTGAATATCCCTCTGAAGACATCACTTTTCACTTTTCTTTTTTATTGTTTTTTTTGTTGTTTTTTGAGAAAACATGAATTAATCACTGGAGAAATGAATCATCAGATCCCCTCAAGTTGAAGCAATATAGTAACGTCAAAGAATACTGTAAGTAACTCTGAAATAAACAATGTAATCTGGCACTAACGATAGGGAGAGTATGAAATTCCCTTAAATTCAAAGTTCCTTCACACCGAGATTAATGTTTGTCCATCATTCAATTTCTGTAAGAAGAAAAGAAACAACCAGCTATTCTTTGTATCTATTACAGTGTTTATTTCTTTTTCTCTTCACATTTTTAAGGAAATTCTAGAACCTCAGAATAAGGCGTGCGTGGGCTGACTGACCTTTGACCTTTGACCAATCAACTGGATCAGAGTCTTTATTACAGCCACAGGTGTTTGGCTGTACATGGTTCATGGTGTGGGCGTGTCCAGTTGTATACCTGTCACGGTCGTCACCATATGACAGCACATGTGGAGGTGGAGCGAGACTTGGTTGAAGCAGGTTTGGGGTCAGTGGAGAACTCAGTGGGTCTGGTTGTTCTGTAGCAAACAGCAGCAGCTGAGTTTAACGGTTCACTGCAGGACAAACACACTCTCAGAGCTCCAGTCTTGTATTGCAGCCTGCAGGTTACTTAGTGTTACTGGAGGGTGTGCAGACACACTGAGATACTGCAGTGGTGGACCTGAACAGACACAAGACTGTGGCTTCTGCACTTGTGAAATGGTAGAAAATTTACATTAAGGCACGTTTTTTTTGTTGAATTTTTTTTTACTTCATTGTGTCTTTTTCATCAGTAGATTTCCCCTAAATTCACCAAAAGTTAAAGGGATAGTTCACCCAAAATTCAAATTTCACTCATTATCTACTCACCCTCATGTCGACTAAGAGCTGTGAGAATTTTCAGAGTCCTCCGTTCCTTCTCTGAGTTACGGGGGGGTCCACGCAGCAGTATTTGTCCATATAATGGTTGTCAATGGACACCAACTTTCTTCGTCCAAAAAGACACACCAAAAAGTATCCAAATACCTCCATACTGCTTGTCTGTAATGTCCCTCTTGTATTGAAGCCCCGACATGAGACAAATCTATTTTAAGCTTGTTTGTAACGGAAGCTCCCAGTGTCTCAGTTCACTGATTTGCACTGATCGGCGGAACAGTTTCTCATGTCGGGGCCCTGTCTCTCCTGAACAATGATCGGCCACAAAAATTGCCATTTGCTTTGTATCAGCAACAAATTGTAAAAGTATGATTGACAAACCTTCCAGTTCCATTCTTTTCTGTATTCTGAAGATTTGTACAGAGGGGATTGTCATTCACAGCCTGATCTATACAACATTTTATTCCTAAGAACGTAGAGAAATCAGATTTTTTTTTAGGGTTGGTGACAGTATTTTCTCATTTAAAGTGATAGCAAAAATCTTCGCACATCCACTTCTCAGGCAGGTGCTCTGAGTCTAATAATCAAGTCCAAATTAAAAAAAACATTTTTAAAGTGGCTATATCCATTGTTCAACGATTTCTGTCCTGGACAGTGGCGTTGCACAATAAAATTCTGCAAGTTGGCTATGTGTGTGGGAACTCTTCTTTTTTTTCTCTTTTTCTCATTTAAAGTGATAAAAAGGGATAAAATCCCCTCTGTAAACCTCTGAGTCTAATATTAGGGATGCACTGATATGAAAATTTTGGCCGATACCGATATCCGATATGAATTTTTCTGTTATGGCCGATAACCGATATTTACCGATATCGATATGTGTTGGGTTTGTTTTAAGTTTCTGAGATGACAAATTTTTGTACAGACTGAAAATCATGCAAGCTGAATTTTTGAATGTCTTCCTTTATTTTCAGAATGTATTTTACTTCCAAATAACAAGGTTACAGGCTACCATCCTCCTCGCATTACCTCACCTTTGCAGGTTTTGCATACGGATATATATGGGCCGATATATATCGGCCCAATTGTACTCATCGGACCGATACCGATATGTTAAAAAATGACAAACATCGGCCGATACCGATATTAATACCGATATATCGTGCATCCCTATCTAATATGTCAACAAAATAAAACAAAACATTTTTTGAAAGTGGCTACATCCATTGTTCAGATTTCTGTCCTGGAAATGTATACAAATTAGTGGATATGGCCTCATTTACATACTACACATAAAATTTTACATAAATTCTAATACAAAAAATGTTTGTCTTAATGTAGGTGCTAAACTTGAGAAGTTTCATGGTGATATTTTCCCCATTCACCCGTAGTGTCTCAAATTTCTTCGAATTTGGTTCCAATGTTCACCTGACAGGACAAACTGATTCAGTTTGGTGGCTAAATGTCAAAGGTCAGCGTCATGGTAACCTCCCAAAACATATGGGTCTTGTGAATGAAATACCTCCTCCAGAACTGCTCAAGGAGGAGAAGAGTCTGGTGGAGACAGACAGACAGCCAGATGTTGCTTTGACTGTTCATGTATCATGTTTGAGATGCTTATTATGTTATTCACACTTCATAGTTATGGCTTCATTACAGGCTAGTTGATTATCGTTTAGTTCTTATGCACTTAGTTTAAAAATGTTGATATGATCGTTGTTGTGTGTTGGTTTCCATGGCAGCACCCCGGTGGAGAGGAGGTGCTGAGGGAGCAGGCCGGAGGAGACGCCACCGAGAGCTTCGAGGACGTGGGACACTCCACCGACGCCAGAGAGATGGCCAGTGACATGTTGATAGGAGAGCTGCATCCGGTTAGTGTGTGTGTGTGTGTGTGTGTGTGTAGCAGTATTCAATAGGCTCATTGCAGATGAAGACTAAATAATTCTGTGTGTGTGTCTGTCTGCAGGACGACAGGGAGAAACTCGCAAAGCCTGTGGTAAGTAAATAAGTTTTTCTACAACGTTGCATTATGGGAAATGTAGTATGAAGAGTTTTTGGAACTTGGGTCAGATTAAAGGCCGATTACAAGCAGCTGACTTAGTTAAACAAACTGTTGGATGAAACCCAGCAGGAGCAGTGAAGGAGGCAGCCGCACCGCGCCACACTGTTACACATACACATACATAATAGGGGTGGTGAAAAAAATCAATAATCGATTAATCGTGACTATTAAATGACTGATTATGAATTTATGAATCGATTATTAATTTTCCCAAAATCGATTATTTATATTTTTCAAATTGTGGTACAAAGTTGAGTCCTCTTGTTTCTGGCTGCCATACAGGATTTAACCACAAGGTGGGGCTGTTGAATAGAGGTCTTCGGAAAAAAACAAAAACCCGAGGTTCCGACCCGACCCGGCTCGGTTTGGGGTCCACTCACAAGAAGTGACTCCGGGTCCGGGTCGGAACCGGTGGAGTTTGTCTCGGGTCTCGGGGCTCTTATTGTGAAAGGCCGGGTCCTACAGGACCCGAGAGGACCCGACGATTAGCGGTCCCAACTTTCAATCACCGCCGCCCTCCCCCTTCCATTCAATGCGAGGCTGCGAGCTGCCTGTGTGACTTGTGTCACGTGATCAAAACAACTACACGACTCTGATGATGACGTCGAAGGTGACAGTTCAAGCTAAAGTTAGAGCCTAGGTCAGGACTCGGGGCAGTTAAAACGCTTGTTTATTAACGTAACGTTAATGGTTCAAAATGGTTACACAAACGAGTTACCGTGGCGTAGTGTGTTGTTACCGCGGCAACGTTACGCTCTGCAAAGCACAATGGAAACTCCTAAATGATAACGTTAAAGGAGTCATAACCTGTTTTTTTACGTATCCAGCCCCCCTTTGATCGCTTTGGATCAATTCGTAAAACTTGTTAGAAAAAAAAAAAAAATGTAATCAAACATTGAGCTTGTTCTGACCCTTTTTCCTACCGCGACTTTATCACGCGAGATTACGCGCAAGGTTTTGACTGGTCCGGATGTGCATTGTATAATGAGGCACGTGTTGATTCGCCGCAGGAAGGACAGAGCCGGGGGGGGGGGGGGGCTTGCCTGCATGCAGACTCCAAAACATAAACAGCCCCCTGGTACCGCTTCGGCGATTTCAGGTAGCGGACGGGGCGGGGTTGGGTGGTGAAAGAGGCAAGTAGCCTCCACGGTGAGGTCACCGTAGGAGCAGAATCAAAATCTCCTGCTTTAGGAAGGCACACCCTTGTGTGCTATTCCTGTTCGGAAAAAGAGCCGAAGCGAAAAAACGGCGCCGCTTTCAAACTCCAGCTTTTTAGGCAAGTTTCAACTGAGGTCAAACACCAATATGCATGTTTTAACAAGAGAAATTGCGATTTCCGGGTAATGACTCCTTTAATTAAACAAGAGGAAATGAGCGGTGGATTAGCGTTAGCAATGGCTAAGAAGAAGGATTACCCCCTCGTTCTACAACTCCTCTCCCACCCCTCCCCAGTGATACGTTATAGAGCCTGATGGCTCTCGGCAGGAAAGACCTCCTGAGAATAGGGAGGGAGAACCAGTATTTGAGCTTTCAGAAGAACTACGGGCCTCATTCTGAAGAAGAAATGTGCAGGTGGTCCCGGTTTGAATCCCGCATCAGGCAGCCCTTTCCTGCATGTCATTCCCCCTCTCTGCCTCCCCATTTCCTGTCTCTCTCTCCACTGTACTGTCAATTACAGGCAATAAAAGCCCCAAAAATATATTTGAAAAAGAAAAAAAGAAAACGTTTTCAACAAGATTTTGACATTCAATGTTTTCTTATTTGGGATTTGTTCTAAGAAGAAAATCTACATCTATTTAACACTTCTTTTAATCTTTTGTTTATGAACTGGAATGTCTGGAATGTGTTTATGAATGAACAAAGATCACAGTTAAAGGCGAAATCTCCTGAAAAATGTGCAGGCCTGGTGAGCCTTCATCCTGCCTGCTCCCCTCACAGTAAAGGTGTTAAACATGGTGAAGAGAATGAGTCTGAAGTCACTGAAGTGACGTCCTCCCAGACTACTTTTGCGCGACCGTGTTCAGACCCTGCAGCTTGGACCGGATCAGAACATCACTTTCCTCCCGTCTCACCGCTGCCTCCGTCTTCCACAGTGAAGTCAAACTTGCGCTGGATTTAAAGGAGAGGAGAGGAGCTTTGATTGGTGAAGAACGGGTTCGGCTGTGTTAAACCCACTCCACACCTCCTCTCCGCTGGTGGGAGGGCGCTCAGCCCCGCTGTGCAATGAATGAACATTGCAAACTGCACCGGGACACCCCGTTGGCACGGCGAAGCCTGCACCAAGTTTATGAAATTAGAGCCCTATGTGTCAGTCTCAGGGCTGTGACCTCTGACCTCTGACCTCAGTGTTTGTACTGGAAATGTAACAGTGAAGTAGCCCAGACTGATGATGATGATGATGATGATGATGATGATGATGATGACATCTGTGTTGTGTGTTTTACAGGAAACACTGGTTACCACTTTGAAGGATGACTCCAGGTACATACACGCATATGCGCACACACACACACACACACACACACACACACACACACACACACACACACACACACACACACACTGCTAGTACTTTTTGTTAATGCATCTCTCCTTCTCTCTCTGCCCCCCCCCTCCCAGCTGGTGGTCCACCTGGCTGATCCCCTGCCTGCTGGCGGCCATCATCACCATGACGTACCGTGCCATCACCGCAGAGAGCGAGTGACATCATCAGACACGCAGCTATGTGCTCGCCAGCAGCTACAGCGGTCCTGTCGCCATGACGACTGACAGCAGAGCCCTGAATGAAAAACATTGTCAGAAGGGAAGACGACTGCAGTAGCCACCATGCTTTTCACATTGTTTAACCAACCAATCACATGGCATTGTGTAAATGAAGTTCTATACATTGTTGAATTGAACGTGATATTTTTGAATGTTTTCTAAAAATCTCTGATCTGAAATCTTGGATGTATAATTACTTGTATCTTTTTACATCTGTGTCACTGAATGTAAATGAGTGTATAAATATTTAATCAGCATCTTAAAGACTAGATGGTGTTATTGCACTGCAGCCAGGACCTTGATGAAGAAGCAGATAACATGATATTTATAAGTTAGAGTTGAGCTCTTCGGCTCAAGGTCAGCGTTGTTATGGAGAGGAGGATGTGTGTGAATATTTCAGTGTGTGTTGAGAAATCCTGCTGAAATGACAAGTTTTGTGCAACTTCCTTCGGCTTTAACCTCTGTGCTAAAACTAATCAGTGCCAGAGCCTTACAGCTTTTCTCAACTGCTTAGACACAATTCCTGGAGGGATTTCCAAACTCACAC
This sequence comes from Decapterus maruadsi, assembly GCA_030347415.2. NCBI lineage: Eukaryota > Metazoa > Chordata > Actinopteri > Carangiformes > Carangidae > Decapterus > Decapterus maruadsi. The sequence continues at coordinate 22,125,713 of CM064890.1, read as the reverse complement.
CAACAGTACAAACATCTAACTTCTGGGTCCCAATCAGTTTTTACCCTCAGACAATACACAAGCTGTCCAAACACAGACTACTTGAGAATTCATTCAACACAACCAAAATGGCAAGAATAGGGTTTATTCACAGTCTGTCCATATGGAGCACATATACTGTACAGGCTTGCTGTGGTTGCCCCGCCCCCCTTCCTGTTGGAGAGGGTTATTATGCAGCTGATCTAGAAACTGAAGGAGTCTTGTATGGAGCCAGTATGGCATGGTGCTGCTAGTGGCTGCATTGGGCTGCACACATGCTGATGTTGCCTCCCCTCTGGCCCAGAACTTGTGTGACTGCACGCTGTCCAATGATGTTGCGGCCCCTTTTTGTGAGATTGTGCCGAGATATGGGGTAATGCGTACAAAACTAACACTCAACCTATCTTCAAATTACAGAAGAAAGCTATAAGAATTATAAATCATTTAAATATTACAGAGTCAACAAACGCTTTTGTACAGTCAAAGACTCTTAAATTTTATGACTTAGTTAATTTCAAAATGGCTCTAATTATGTTTAAAGTACATAACCATATGTTTTGTTGCAGTACTCAGAGGCTGTTTGAAAACATGGAAAAGTCGTTTAATTGAGAGGATTAGGTGTCTATAAAAGACCAAAAAGAGAATAATATAAAACAACGATGTGTTTCTGTCAGAGGTGTCAATTTGTGGAACAAAATGAAACAGGAATTAAGAATGTGGCTTTATTTCTATTTTCAAGAAAATGTTTAAATCTGGAAAAGTACTTAAAGAATATATAGATTGTTATTGCCTCAAATGCTTGTTTAATTTAAATTCTAATGTAAAAAATTGCCTTGTTGAAATTGTTTCTGGATTGATTGATGTTGTTTTTGTTTTTAAAATTTTTCTCTCTTTCCTCTTTTTTGTTTTGGTTCAAAGGGTAGGCATAATAAGCCTAATCTTCAAATGACACCTTTCTATTAGCAAACTCATCACATGTACAGTAAGCACTTGTGACATTTAGTAAATTTTACCTGTGGAGAAACCTTTTGTTAAAATTTTTTTACTAATCGAATAAAACTGAACTGAACTGAACTGAACTGAACTGAACTGAACTGAACTGAACTGAACCCTGCCTCATCGATAAAGATGTATTCATGAGGGTCAGCATCCATCTCAAAGATTGTCTACAGGAGTCAAAAAACAATATTAAAACACAGTACTGTGTGTATTGGGATGAAAGAGGGATCTTTACAGACTACAGCATGTCTGCACATATTGGATCGTTGCTCCTTAACCCTGTCGGAATTCCTCTAAAAGGCATCGACCCCCAATTCTGTTTATTAAATGGTAAATGGATTTGCACTTATAGAGCGCTTTTCTAGTCACTTGGACCACTCAAAGCACTTTATAATGACATCACACACATTCATACACCCGATGGACACAGTGTCAGTGTCTTGCCACACTTGGACATGTTGACTGGAGGAGCCTGGAATCCAACCACCAACCTTCCGCTTAATGGAACCTTTTGTGTAAGGTTTTGAAGAAAGGTTTTGAATATTGAGACATGTGGAAACAGGTGAATTGTGTTTTTGGTTATGGGAAATGTGTGTGTGCTTCTGGAAATGACAAAACGGTTTAGGTTTTCATGCTACAGGAACCAGGTTTTGTGTTTTAGCAATCAAGAAAAACTGTAAATATTTATGTTATGCATGTCATTTTAGTGTGTTTAGTGTGTGCAATTGGAAAAAAAAACACTATCCCAGCTGGTTGAAGGCGTGGTGCACTGTGCTTCACACTGAGGGATCATGTGTTGGACATGGTTCAACATGAGAGCAGCTCAGTCAGACTCAGTCCTGCAGCACCACCTGGTGGACGTATCATGTCAGAGACGTGAAGTTTGGGGTCAGGGTTGTATATAATGTTTTCCAGCTGTAGATTAAATGTAGGACATTGACTTTTCACTGTTTTACTGTTTCTACTTTAGATGTGAAACGTCTCCTTCCTCCTCTTGAACAGACTGACCCACAGAAGAAGGAGTGAGGTCTGGTTGAAGCAGATGAACAGGTGCTGCCATCTAGTGAGGGACATCTGAGTGGACATTCAGTCCAGAGACAGAGGGACAGCGGTAAATCCTGAGGCCGTCAACAGCAGCACATAGAGTCATCAAACAGTTAAAGCCTCTGGCTCGGAGGAAAACAGTGACCTCAGGATTATGCCGTGATGACGCCATGTGTTTGTTTACTCGACACCGTGTGACGCATTTTGTTGGGTCCGCGTGGACCGTCGCAATTACATAACATGTCAGATTGTGGTTTTGGCCGACCCCAGAAACGTGTTCATCCTCGAGTTGTTGTTGTTGTTGTTAGATTTTATTTGATTTGTGTCTATTTATTTATCATTGACAAGCATTCATTTGAACAGAACATGATAAAATGTGGAAGAACAGACAGAGTTTGTGATTTTCCTCTTGACAGGTGGTTATCCAATCATGTGTCAACAACCCCAAACTATAGCCAATATGTCATTTACAACTATCTGAAGTGTAAAGAACAAGAATTCCTGAAGTGGTGGTGTGGCCGAACTACACAAGATTGACTGCGTCCCTTCACTGTGGTGGGACAAGTGGTTTCAGTGACAGTAGAAACGCATTTTTTTTCATTTCATCCATTTTTTTTCCTTTTTTAATGAATAGTTTATATTCACGACAGAGAATAAAAGAATCACTAAATGTAACCAAGTTACTGTAAAACCAGTGAAACGCTCACAACAAGCTGATAATGTGTTGTCTAGTTCAGTGGTTCTCAAAGGTTTTTACATCAAGGTCTAAATTGACACCAATTAGACCACGGACCCCCATTGGACAAAAGTTTCAAGCAAATGCCAGAAATACACAAATATTTGTTCTGAGACTGAATATGTTACATTTTTAGTCAGTAGGACGTTCGAATTAGGGACCATGGTGTGAATTTCTGGAAATATTAGAGACATTTCTGGGGGAAAAAAGTGGTAGTTAAACATTTCTAGAACAAGTGGTAAAAAAAAAATTCTGAAAAAAATAAAAATTCTAGAAAAAAAAGTGATAGAAAAAAGTTACAGAATTTCCAGAGAAAATTGACAACATTTCTCAAAAACAATTCTAGAAAAAAAAGGTAAAATTTCTCCCAAAAAATAAAAAGTAAAAAAAAAATTCTACAAAAAAAAAAAAAAGTTGGGGACCCCCTTAAACCCTTTCAAGGACCCCTGGCTTCAGGACCACTGGTCTAGTTCAATCATCCGTGTCCTCTTGCATGTAATCAGGTGAAAGCTTATGTTTCTTACGTGACAATGTGCCCGTGTTTCTGTGCGTGACCAGTGTGGGAACGCTGCACGCGCTCTGTTGTCACCAGTGCGTTGTCCTCTGGAGGGGGCGGGAGTCCCTCTATACAAGCTGCTCCACACCGGGACTCCCGTGTAGTAAGAACCACCGACACACGGGACATGTCCCACTCACCTCTCCACACCGGGGGACAGGCGCCTTCCCCCCCGGGCCAGAACGGCCTGGAGGCGGTGGAGGAGGAGGAGGAGGACGATGAGGGAGATCTGGACGACGAGACCGACGCTGCCCGGCTGGAGAGATTCATGAGGGACCGGAGGAGAGCCCAGTCCCTGCCCGCCTACCCGGCCGAGCTACTGGACGGTGTCTCCGGGAGCAACGGGAGGAAGCGGGTCAAGTTCGCCGACTCCATGGGTCTGAACCTGGCCAGCGTCAAGCACTTCAGCACGTTGGAAGATCCGCAGATCCCGAGCAAAGTCCTGTCGAGACACAAGAGCTTCCCCCCGCAGCAGGACCTGCTGAGCGACCTGTGCCACAGCTTCAAGTCCAACCTGGACACGGACCGTCTGTTCGCCTGCTTCCCGGAGCCGCGCGACACGGAGCTCAGGGTCCGGCGGCTTCGCGTCTGTCTGGAGAAGGTCACCATCAGTCAGTTCGACCTGCGGGGCCAGATCCGGGTCTTAGCCGGCTGCACCCTCAAGGAGGTCGGGGTGCGGTACACCTTCAATGACTGGCTGTCACACGTGGACGCGCAGGCTCTGAACGTGCCCGCGGATCAGCCGGACCTGGTGGGACAGCGGTTCGGCTTCACTGTGTACACGCCGCCCTTCATGGACCCCAGCTCGGCCGTGCACTTCGCCGTGTACCTGAGGAGCGAGGAGGGGGAGTTCTGGGACAACAACGAAGGGCAGAACTACAGCCTCAGGTACCGCTGCATGCCCGGCACCACGCCCTTCGTCAGCGCTGCTTTCCACGCCACCTGACTGGCTCTGCGCTGTGCGTAAAACCTTTCCATCCCGTGCGTAAAGCTCTCCATGCGCCCCGTCTGCTGGAAGAAACAGCTGCCGCATCTGGTGAATAAACACATCAACTGTGATTTTCAGTGTGGTGAGTTCAGGGACACAGGTGTTGGTTTTTTAGACCTCTGAACGCGTCTTTTCTGCCTTGACTTTGTCTCATGTCCAACATCTGCACCGACGCGTCTCTGACGGACAACATCTCAGACATCACAGACTCTCTCCTTGGATCAAACGGACTTTCTCTTCCTCAGAGGACAGAGACTGAGCCTGTGCTTCATGATGATCATGACCATTTAGTGACGTCAGCCTGTTGGATGAGTGATTGCAATTTGTTTATCTGTTACATGGATCCCAATTAGCTGATATCGAGACAACCAGTTAGTCTTCCTGGGGTCCATAATCATATTAATTGTTATATAATACAGTGAGATTAAAATACAAAGAATAAAAAACAGCATCAGGCAAAAAGATAACAATAAAAAATATACTGAAAAAAGGCAATTATTCAAATAAAATCATTTGATACCATGTGACTATGCAAGTATGTGCGCAGTTTTCTCTTAAACCAGCTCTGTCCATGTGTGAATGTCTCCTGGAAGCTGATTCCATGAACTCAACTTTACAAAGCTGTTTTGAAATGTGGATGATGTTAAGTCATGTGCCTGTCGTTGGCTCCTCTACCAGCCTATGTATGAATTTAATCAGGATAGATTATATTTGTAATAAAAACTATGGAATCTGTTTCTTCAATATGAACCAATAAATTGTAAAGTGTAAACAGTGAGTTGTACTACTGAGTAGTTTAGCTTTTCTAACATGTTGCATTGGTTCTCCCCTCTATAAATTCAGAATAGAATTCTGTGCCAGTTTAGTTTGTAATTAGACTCAAATATTACAGAGACTCTATCCAGTTTTCCACAACTTTGAGTTCACATGCCAGAGTATCGTTCAGTTTGACAAGAGGTTCAAGTGCAATCATCAGCATTATATCATGCTATTCAGATCATGCAGGAGATTATTAGTAAAAACTCAGAATGTGAGCGACCGGAGCCAAAAACAGCTCTGTCTTTCTCTCTGCTGCCCTATCTGTTGATAGGAAAGAGATTGCATTTCAAAATAAGAGCCATGCACGTTTACTGAGAGTGCAGGTGAGCGGCAGCTGCAGCTGTCCTGGTACCGGTCAGGCCAACAGCTTATACGTTGATAGACACATTAGCCTGTAAACCTCTCTGGGATGTCGCTGATGTCACTCAGGTGTGTTCCTGTTAGAAAGAAAGAATTAGAGACGGTCCTCTATTTGGCATTTTGACTTTAAAGGGATAGTGTCACTCAGGTGATGGAACGATGTTGTTCAGCTTGCTGAAAAACTGTCCCTGAACGCAACGCGCATCAGCGGTTTTGCATGAATTTACAAACGGCTCCGTTTCGAAATGTAGCGCCTGTTAGAAAGAAAGAATTAGAGACGGTCCTCTATTTGGCATTTTGACTTTAAAGGTCCAGTGTGTTTAATTGTCCAGGTTTATTGGCAAAATCTGAATATACTTCCCATAAATATATTTGTATAAGTGTATAATTGCTACAAAATAAAATTTGTTTGGTTTTTTGTAGCCTTATAATTAGAGAGTGGCACCATCTTGCGCCGCCATCTTTGTACGGCAGCCCGAATGGAAAATCGAGCCATCAGAAAGCCGGAGTTTCGCATGGAAGGAAAGAAAGAGGAAGAGGAAACAGCAGACATGGTAAAATGGTTTAGATCTTCACCTCATCGCTCCATGCTCCTGAAATACTCCCAGTCGTGGTAAATACGTTTTTTTTTTGGTCCTTTTTTGTCCCCCACCGTCACTTTGCTGACGGGAGGGGTGAGTACGAGCGAGTGAGTGCTGCAATCTAGAATCTGAACGATAGATATCATGGTTTTCTCCCCTGGACCTTTAATTCTCCAGTTGTTTTGTGCTCATGTGATTAGAGGAAGGAGAGGCCCCCTCCCCCTGTTCACTCAGGAAGTTTGTCTGGATTGGATGAAACTATTGAGAGAGCTATTGAGTAAACATTTTTGGTGGGTGGAGGGTTGAAAATACACAAATATCATTATCATACACCCCACTCATAGTGTACGTCAGTAGACAACCATCTTCATGCAGCCTCAGGTTGCCAGTTGTGATCAGATGCTGCTCCAGGTCTAGACTCAGATTAAACACTTGACAGATGCTTGACAGATGTTTGTCATCAAACTAAACCCTGTGGGATGTTGTACTACACTATGTTTTTAATGCAGCAGCATCTGTTCCATCTGTTTCCACATATTCTTTCATTTACACTCTTTAGTTCCGTATGTGAGAGCAGCCATGCAGGTTGCCCCTCATTCTGAATCCATCTTTCCTCTTTACACCAGGACCAAAGTGCAGACACGGGCCCTGTTGCCACATTGACCGCATCTGTTTGATCTGTCAATACTGACACAGCTTCAGAGTGCTGCAGGGGCATTTAACTGCCACAGTGGAGGCTGGGGAGACCCGCGACCTCGTGCCCTCAGCTCAACTAACACACACTCACCACATGGAGAAGACTCAGGAGTCAGCAGCTTGTTCTCTGAAGATCACCATTCAGTTGTTCTGTAATGATGAGAAAATGAAGCACACCTATTATCTACAACAATAACCAAGATTGTAAAATCAGTTTTTAAACAGACTTTGTATGTAATATATACAGTGCACCAATGAAAAGGAATATTATATAAAAATATAATAAAGAGTCTGATGGATGATCAGATGAAGGAGCTACACTCTTAGAAATAAGGGTTCCAAAAGAGTTCTTCTATAAGGGCTGAGGTTCAACCTGGAATCATTTGTTTCTGAAAAAACCTTCTTTTTTTTTTAAGTATATTTTTTGGCTTTATTTGATAGCACAGTGAGATATAGACAGGAAAGGGGAGAGGAGAGAGAATTACATGCAGGAAAGGTCTGCCCAACGCGAGATTCAAACCAGGGACACCTGCACCGAGGACTGTAGCGTCTACTGTACATGGGGCAGCCGCCTTAACCACTGCACCACGCACTGCCCTTTCCCAAAAGAAATGGTTTTTCAAGGGTTCTTGGTAACACTAAGAGTTCCAGTAAAAGGGTTCTTGGTGGAACTCCGTGTAGGTTCTAGATGAAACCGTAAGAAGTGGGATATTTTCTGGATGAAACCCCCAGTAAGGCTTCTGGGTGAAACCAATACGCCATAAAAGGGATTTTTGTAGAACCACTCATTGGGGGTTCTAGGTGTAACCTTTCACAGATGGTTCTAGGTAGAACCCTTTATGTGCTGGGTTCTAGATATAACCCTTTATGTGTTGGGTTCTAGATATAACCCTTTATGTGTTGGGTTCTAGATATAACCCTTTATGTGTTGGGTTCTCGGTATAACCCTTTAAGTTGGGTTCTAGGTAGAACCCTCCAAAAGGGTTCTCCTATGAGGGCAAGCCGAAGAACCTTGTATGGTTCCTCATAGCACTTTTTTTTCTAAGAGTAGAGCACCTACAGTCTGGGAGTGAGAGGTGTTGTCCATGATTGACATCAGTGAGGCTGATGTCCTCCTCCCACCCACCTGGTCCATGGAGCCCAGAGGACAGTCCTTTTGAACCAGCTTGTTGAGGATCTTCCTGTGCTTCCACGGCCCTGACAGAAAACAGATGCTGATTCCACGGTGTCATGAAAAGTCCTCAGTGTCTTTATCACATTGAAGGACCTCAGTCTCCTTAGGAGCTGGAGATATAGATTTGGATTTAGATTTAGATTTAGAAAACTTTATTGTCCCAACAAGGAAGAAAATTCATCTTTGGTCTCACTTACAAAAAAACAAAACAATACGAGGTGGCAACCGCACTTAAAGATCCCCTTTACTGTGTTTTATTTATTATAGAAATGGCATTGGGGATAAATGAGCCCTTGTAGATCTTTTTCTTTGCCAGAGGTACTCTATACCGCCACCCTGAGGGTAGTAGTTCAAATTCACTATGTAGGGGCAGGAGGGTGAGTCTCTCTCTCATCTCTGATTACTGACAGGGCTTTCCTTTGTTACAGTGTTGTTACAGAGGCTGTCCAGTGATCTTTGTTGACGGCCAACTATCTTCCCAGCCATGTTGATGATCTTGAGTTTGTTTTTGTTTACTGATGTCAGGCGCTTTTACCAGACAGTGATATTAAAGGGATAGTTCACCCAAAATTCAAATTTCACTATTATCTACTCACCCTCATGTCAGCTAACAGCTGGGAGAATTTTCAGAGTCCTCCGTTCCTTCTCTGAGTTACGGGGGGGGTCCACGCAGCAGTATTTGTCCATATAATGGTTGTCAATGGACACCACTTTTCTTCCTCCAAAAAGACACACCAAAAAACATCCAAATACCTCCATACTGCTTGTCTGTAATGTCCCTCTTGTATTGAAGCCCTGACATGAGAATTTTTTTAAATATATTTTAAGTTTGTTTGTAGCAGAAGCTCCCAGCGTCTCAGTTCACTGCTCTTCCTGTGTCAGTGCAAATCTCACGTGATTTGCAATGACCGGCAGAACAATTTCTCATGGCTTCAATACAAGAGGGACATTACAGACGAGCAGTATGGAGGTAGATTTGGATGTTTTTTGGGGTGTCTTTTTGGATGAAGAGAAATACTACTGTGCAGACCCCCCGTAACTCAGAGAAGGCACGGAGGACTCTGAAAATTCTCCCAGATCTTAGTCGACATGTGGGTAGATAATGAGTGAAATTTGAATTTTGGGTGAACTATCCCTTTAATGTACACACCCTGGATGATCTGTGGTGCTCTCTGCAGGAAGTCAGCCATCAGCTCCTGCATCTTCCTGGCATCGTAATTCTTTTTTTGGTTGAATAGGAGATTATTATTCAGTTTTATCAGTGACTTCAGTCTACACGACTAACTATCTGATGACTGATTCATGTTTTTAAAACACAATTCTTGTGTCCAGCCTTTCAGATGTGATGGTTGAAACCACTGGATAATAAAGTAATATTGTTCATGGTCTTTTTCATTTTACTGTCGTTTGGACAAACACTTGTAAACATCACACAAGGTTTATGCAGGTTGATTTTCATAACTTTGTGTCATTAGAAAAACAAGATAATCCCTGAAAAATGATTATCAGAATAATCAACAAGGACAAATGAAGAAATGTCTCATCTCTTGGTCTGATGACTCATTCAGAGGCTTCACCATCATTCCTCCGCGAGACTGAAGATAACTTTTATATTTCACCTGCTTTACCTGCTCCAGTCCGTATGTGCACTACACTGCCCCAACATGTGTGTGTCAGTCTGTTGAAACAGCAATCACTGATTGAGCAATGTGATCTTTTCCTCCTGTGTGTGTGTGTGTGTGTTTCTTTGTGTGGAAGTGGGCCACAGTGCTCGCCCTTAAACCAACAGAAGGTTCTATTATTAGCAGCCTGTTGTATCTTGTGGGTCAGTCACCTGCTTCACCTTCACCCCCACCCTTCCTCCACCTAAACCAGATGCATGTCTAATGAGAGCTAACCTCATCTGCTCCAGTCAGTCACGCTGTTTGTGAGTGTGCTTCATGGTCAGCACACACACACACACACACACACACTGAAGCAAAACAAACACAACAGGCGTGTTTCAGAGCACGACACAAGGTATTAGTCAGGTGTAAACTTGGTCTCATAGATCTGGCTTAAATTAAACCATAAAGAGATTTTCGTTTTAGTTAGACAATGAATATTGGGATATAATATAATATAATGTAATATAATATAATGTAGATATATCTTTTTTTAATTTAACCTTTATTTATTCAGGAAGAATCCATTGAGATTTAAAATCTCTTTTTCAAGGATGTCTTGGTCAGGAAATACAGATCCAAGCAAACATACACAACAAGATCAAGGTAACAAGAGACAGCAAACATCAACAACAAGCAGCACAATTACAGAATGAAGTTCATTGTCACTGGTGCAGCTGGTGACTAAACGTTCTGAGATTGGGTGTTTGAAAGTCAAATAGACTTCTGGATACAAGTTCATTTTATAAAATAAAGTGGCATTAAATTGCAACATTTACATCATTCTCTCACTCCATAATGTACAAGTTATTAGTCCTATGAGTTATTTATTATATGGTTGCGGGCAAGTCGTCCGCCAATATCTTCAGGGATTACAGGGGCAGCAGGGTTCTCATCCACCTCCAGCACCACGTCTTCTTGTCTGGGAAGAGGGAACCTCTTTTTAAAGGATAACTTTCGTTTTTTACAACCTGGACCTTATTTCTAGCATCAAATACGATCATTTACTCACCCTGACAAGTTTGGTGTCATTTGGAGTCGTTTTGACGAAATTAGCCCCAATCGAGCGGCGCATATATCCGTATAATGCGAGAACACGGGGCACCCAATGCAGCCTCTAAATAACACATTATCCGCCGCAAAACTCGTTCATTTCGCCAATATTTTGTGATGATACACTAGTGTTATTCCCCTCCGAGCCCGTGGTGGCATGTTATCAACATCCTGCTCCTCCAGGTTGACCTACTAACCTCTGACCTGGATGATGTCATCTCCGACGGCGGAGGGAAATGCTATGGTCCGTTTCTGCGTGTTTCTGACTTGTCAGAACAAAATGAGCAGCTGGATGAAGTTCAGCTTCCACAGGCTTCCTCTCCACAGCCTGGATCCTCACTACAGCTCTGGCTAGTTGAGCTAAAAAGGACCCAAATGCGGAATGATTATTATCAGAAGGAGCTCGGAGATGACATCATCCAGATCAGAGGTTAGTAGGTCAGCCTGGAGGAGCCGGATGTTGATAACATGCCACCACGGGCTCGGAGGGGAATAACACTAGTGTATCATCACAAAATATTGACGAAATGAACTAATCTGCATTGGGTGCCCCGTGTTCTCGCATTATATGGATATACGCACCGCTCGATTGGGGCTAATTTCGTCAAAACGACTCCAAATGACACCAAACTTGTCAGGGTGAGTAAATGATCGTATTTGATGCTAGAAATAAGGTCCAGGTTGTAAAAAACCAAAGTTATCCTTTAATGCAAATGTTGTGTAGCACCACAGAAGCAGCGATGACAACACAGACACACTCAGGATGCATTCTCATTTCACCGTGGAGGCAGTGAAACCTGAAAGCAACGGAATATATCCATTAGGGTAAAAATAATAAACACCATCACTACATAGATTATACAGATGACATATACAGTACCTGTGTTTATGCCCATAAACTAAATCCTGACCTCCGTCTGAGCACCCGATGCATCGCTCCACAATGTTTCTTGTCGATGTGTGCTTCCTGCTGTAGTTGTGTTCTTGTGCTGTTGTCGGTGGGATGAGAGGGGTCATTAACCACCGCTTCAGTGGGTATCCACTGTCTCCGAGGAGAAGTCCATTCACTCTCCCTGCCTCAAAGTCCTGATACAGCGCTCTCTCTCAGGACGCGGGCATCATGCCACAAGGTCGATGATGGTCATGTCAGAGTTACACACAAGCTGAACATTTAAAGAGTGATAACCCTCCCGATTTACATGGAACGCCTCTCAGCACTCGACCCCAGTCACCCACTCAACCCACACTTCACACTCCTCCCCTCTGGCCGACGCTACCGAACACTGGCCTGGAAGAACATAAAGTTCAGCAAGAGCTTCATCCCATCTGCCACAGCTGAACAGGACAGGACAATGAAAAGAACACAACCTGAAGAATGTACTTGTAAATGTGGGGTCTTATATGTTGTGTGTTACATGTTTCTTTGTGTTTCTACGTATCTGTGGTGTGTATGAGATGTGGAAATGCATGAATATGAGCGGATGTGATTTGATTTGCATTTCTTGAGGCAGCATGTACGTAAAGGCGGGAACTATTTTCTTGTGAAGGACAAATAAATTCATCAATCAATATAAATATTCGTGGTCAGAGGGAGCTTGGATACAAATATGAGTGCCATCAATGCGGCCGACAATACTGGGTATGCCTGATTTTAAATAGAAGTCCTGCTTGGTCCTCGTGGCCTCTCCTTACGTGGGGAGGTGGATATAATTCCTTAATAACTGCTGCAGGGCCAGGGACACTCTTCTAAACGGCAGTACCAGGAGCACGTGGAGGTGAATTTCAGCCAGGGAGATGCGCGAAGCTTGTGGCGAGGATTTAAAGGTGGGTCAACATCTAGGGCCAATGTGAAGATCAGCTCAACTTTTGCAAATGATTTGAATGCTTTCTATACACGCTTTGAAACCTGTGCTGCCTCTAGTCACACAACTGAGGACAGCAGTAACTTATCACCTAAGTCCAGCCATGTGCAAGTAATTACTTTTGCAGAGAGTGATGTGCGTAAGGCACTGAAACAGGTCAATGCAAGTTAAGTGCCGGGTCCAGACGGCATTCCCAGCCGTCTGCTGCGCTGACCAGCTTTCTGATGTCCTTGAGTCCTTGGCCCAGTCATCAGTCCCCACATGCTTTAAGAAATCCACCATCGTCCCAGTGCCAAAGAGCAACACACCATCTTGCTTAAATGACTGTTGCACTCACTCCAGTGATCATGAAAGTGTTTGAGGGACTTCGTGGGCAGACCTCAGGTAGTGAAGGTGAGCAATCATGTGTCATCTCCCATAACACTCAGCACGGGAGCCCCCGAAGGGTGTGTACTCAGTCCGTTGTCGTACTCGTTGTACACGTATGACTGTGTAGCCACCTACAGCTCTAATTCCATCATTAAATTTGCTGATGGTACGGTGGTGCTGGGGACCATTCATAACAATGATGAATCGGCCGACCTGAGGGAGGTGCAAAGTGGAGAGGGTGAGATGTTACAAGTACCTAGGAGTACAAATCTCAGAGGGTCTGACCTGGTCCACACATATTCAAGGTGTGACCACAAAGGCAAACCAGCAGCTCTACCATCTCCGGCAGCTGAGGAGGTGTGGTGCCTCCCCGTCCATCCTGAGTGTCCTACACTGGCACCACGGAGAGCATCCTCACTCAGAGCATCGCCTCATGGTTCAGCAACAGCAGCGAGCAGGACAGGAAGGCCCTCAAGAGAGTAGTACTTGCAGCTGAGCCATGCTGCACATCAGCCCTCCCATCCCTGCAGGAAACCTACGAGAAGCGATGCTGGAGTAGGGCTGTCAGGATTTTAAAGGATCCATTCCATCCCTGCAATGGGCTATTTCAGCTCTTGAAATCGGGAGCATTTCAGGAGCATTGCAGTGAAGACAGAGAGACTGAAAAGAAGCTTTTATCCACAAGCAGTCAGACTCCTGAATCAGAACATGCCATGAGCATCTCTCTAACCCTCCTGCCCTTTGGTCTGCACTTGGTCTGGTGTTTAAACTTGGAAGTTTTTATACTGGAATGCCTACTCGCTGCACTAATGAAATTAGTGTGTCTATATTTCAAGTTTGTTATTTTATTGACTTATTTCTTTAATATGCTGTTATTCGAGGGACAGCAGAGTCTGGGGGTGTAGCCCGGCATGCTGTTGTCCGGTGTACACTGATCATATCTCCCATCGTATTCTGAAAGGCCCTGTTTGCATAAAACCTGAGCGCAAGCAGCACCTGCAGGGCGGGGGACAGTCCTGCCATCCTTGCTTCTTTTTTCTGGCTGTGTGATTCTGTTAAGATTACCATTACAAGTCCAAATGTTCAACTTACGCCTGCTCCACACTAGGCGTAAAAGTTACACCAGGCGGAGCACACACAGGGCTTAAGTCTAACTGGTGCACTAGTCTGCACCTTAAACTGGTCATAACCTTCCGTTTTAAGTCGGACCTAATTTCATAGATTGGCAGGTCCAGACTGGGCCTGCTGCGGTGATAAAGCGTCCAATAGGCTGGGTCGATGTCAGTGGTTTCCTGCCAGTTGTGCTTTTGCTGCTGCATTACATAACCGGAGCAGCTCACTTCAGTGCTGCTCAAGAACGAATGTTGTGTCACAATGACTTCAGATGAGGGCCGAAATATCCACGAGCCCGTGGGGGGCATGTTATCAAATCTTCATTCATTCATATAATATGAATGAATGAAGATGGTGACTTGTTGACTTCTGTCAGAAAATTTGATGAAATGACACCTGAATTGTGCTGTAGAAGAATAACATCATGATAATGAAGCTGATGGACAGAAGAATTCTACCACTTTATTCATATTTGTGTTGCGTCTTCTTCACCTCCACCCTCAGGTTTATACAGCAAGACAACTTCATATACGAAGGATTAATTGTGCGCATTAATACAAAAATGACACTAGACAAGAAACAGTCAGGGATGCACTGATCAACAGAAATGGAGGTCAGATATTTACATTTTTGGTTTTTCAACATGTAAATCAGTAAGATATTCTTTTTTGAATTCTTTATTCAACGAACAACATTTTTTGCCACCACAAGAGGAAGCAGGATGGCGGTCGGCAGGGCCGTTGTATAGGGGAGAAAGGTGATGGTAATTCTAGGGGCCCAGCGCCCAGCAGGGCCCACAAAAACCCCAGTAGTCTAATCTTTGTACGACTGAATTATTCTGCATAAGACCCTGACTAGTACTCACAGTAATGCTGCATTAGCATCAAAACAAAGTAGGCCAAATAAGAAATGATAATACATACATAGTCTAAGAAAAAAAGTGGAAAAGTCAGGGGCCCACTTTAGTATTCTTTCAGGGGCCCAGGAATTCCTAGCAAATGCCCTGGCGGTCGGTGGCGATGGTGCCATGCTGTTGTTTGCTGGGATCCTCCTCCTTTTCCTCCTCTTCCTCCTCTTCCTCCTGCTGCAGCTGTTACTCCACCACAATCTTCTGGGTCTCGTACATCTTTCCTATGGAGACCTGCGGTGACACAGACAGATGGACCAGAATGAGACCTTTGAGCTGGGAACAACCAACTCTGACCTGTTTGTCCTTGAGTCCAAGAGGACATTTGGGGCAAACTTCAAGAAAATGTTCCCTTAAAGGGATAGTTCACCCAAAATTCAAATTTCACTCATTATTTACTCACCCTCATGCCGACTAAAGGCGGGTTTAAACTGCACGATTATTTGTCTGTTCACATCTCAAACTGCACAAGCTTCCCTCTTCAGTCCTATGTCTCAGATCTGTTCTCAGACCCCCACTAATTGCACGTCGTTCTACGTTTGCTCTCCACCGCGATTACCGTGTGATGCCGCTGAGAACAGTGCTGCTCTATAATTCGCCCTTCGCGTAAGCCCCGCCTTTAGTTACTGTTGCTACGCCAGGCAAGCTTTCACTCCCAGCCATGCTCCTGGCAATATTTGGTATCGATTTCAAAGGAAATATCAGCAAATTTTGCGCCGGAGGATAAAACATCTGTTCAACGACATGACTGGACAGTGTGCACAGCAGCAGTAAGCAGGACCGTGATTGCTGGGGAAAGATGATAACAATTATAAGGGCTTATATTAACCAAATATATCCCCCAGTATCCTCTATGACAAAATTATTATGAACACTGAACTAATATATATTCATCAGAATGTTTAAAACAAAGCCACAAGTCATACAATATTTTAATTTTAATCATTTCAATAACCCCCTGACCCCTTCTTAAAAAATGGTTTGGTCCACATTCAGCGGTGTTGCGTTCTTCCTCCTCGGAAAAAAAGCAAGACAACTCCAGCAGGGTTAGGATGGCCCCCAAAAGCAAAAATCTGGACACCAGAAACAGTTGAGAAGGAGGCCAAGAGTCAGGAGCAGAAAGAGCAGGGCCCAGGATATTTAAATTTTTTTTTTCAAAGAATGGTGAAAAACTAATCAATTTGCCTACTCGTTCATTCAATGTCTGTAACATTACCATTTTTGCCAGGCTGGAGGTCAAGCACACTCTGGACAAGTCGCCAGTTCATTAAAAAAAAAAAAAAAATCAATTCATTCATTAATTCATTGTAGGCGACGGTTCCTAGAGTAGCTATAACTAAACGTTACTAATTTGGAGGCTACTACAGTGTGTTATTTGTTTCACACTGTCACTGGCACTGACAGTGCTCCAGTATGCATCCACTCAGAGGTTGCATTGAATTGTATTATACATTCAAGTTCCACTCAGTAATTATGAGTATCTGTCAAGGTCAGTTACGTTATCATGATGTGTTCAATGTGGTCTTGTAAAATGTGTTATGGTGGGACATTTGAATAGCCTAAATACAAAAAAGTTTAATGTTCAAAGATTTGTTGTTGTTGTTTGTTTTCATAGCAATATATCAGTGCTTGATGGTTAAATACAATAAAACACCTACTACTTGTTTGTTGAGGGGTTAATTGAAAATGTATTTGCAATCAGACAGATAGAATAGACAACTTATAATACATAATTTACATAATAATACTCTGACTTGTTAAGTCGTTAATCGTAAAAAAGGAAACAAATTCGTGTATTACACCAGACACCATCAAGAACACTGAAAAACAAGAAACTTGAAGGTGGCAATATATACGGTAGAGGGGCCCACACCGATATTCTTTCACGGGGCCCAGAATTCCTAGCAACTGCCCTGGCAGTAAGGACTGGTAACTTTACCGTCTATCAACCCACAAAGATTTACGTCATCTCACTGGTTGTCAAACTGCAAGTTTTTGGGTGATTGTGAACCACATACGGCTTTCACTGCAGTTTTTTTTTCTCCCATCGCTGTATCAGTCAGTGAAAGCAGCTCCTGCTGGAGGATCCCTTACCTGGGGTAAAAGCCCTAAAGTACAGCTGCCATGTCGGACGTGAACGTATGGTTATCCCCATATTTACACTTGCTCAAGTCGAAAAAAAAGTCCGATCGTATCTGAACATCTCTATATTGCTGCTGCCGCCGCCACCGCCGCCGCCACCGCAGCAGTAGCAGCAACAATAACAATATCCTTCTCTACAAACGTTTTGTTTTTCATCCCAGGAAACATAATGAAGCTTGCCAGGCCTATGGTTACGGGTCAGTTTTTTTTCCCAACGTGTATTGGACAATAGCCCCTTTGGAGGATTCGCCTGAAAGCCCAGGTAAAACCTCAAATTGACATTGTTTCCTGATTCCTATAGGAATATAGCGGAGTCAGACAGCGTGCATCACCTATGGATGATGCTGCTGGAAATTTTTTTTTTCCAAAATCGTGGCAAATTCCATTCAGAGTCCTCTGTTCCTTCTCTGAGCTACCTCCATACTGCTCGTCTGTAATGTCCCTCTTGGATTGAAGCCCCGACATGAGAAATTGTTCCGAAAAAAATTAAAGTCTATATTTTAAGCTCGTTTGTAGCGGAAGCTCCCAGTGTCTCAGTTCACTGCTCTCCCTGTGTCGGTGCAAGACCGGTGGAACAATTTCTCATGTGGGGGCTTCAATACAAGAGGGACATTACAGATGAGCAGTATGGAGGTATTTGGATGTTTTTTGGTGTGTCTTTTTGGACAAAGAAAAGTGGTGTCCATTCACAACCATTATATGGACAAATACTGCTGCACGGACCCCCCTTACTCAGAAGGAACGGAGGACTCTGAAAAATGAGTGAAATTTGAATTTGGGTGAACTATCCCTTTAATATGTTTGTAAGATATTGCAAGACTGTTTTTCCAGGTCACTGTGACCTTGACCTTTGACCTTAAAGGGAGAGTTTTTTTAGGTGGAGTTGTATGAGGTACAAATGGACATTAAAGGTTCAGTACGTAGTATTGGGGCTAAACCGTGACATCCAGCGTTCAGATGGCAGGGCTCACTTGCTGAGGACAAACACATTAGCAAACTAAACTAACTTATAACAATATCTTTGACCGATTACTATTGTTTTTTTGTCATCACAATTTTTTTAACATACGTGCAGACTTCCACTCATGCCTTCAGTCATATTTCACAGCAAGAAGTTACACAGGGACTCACAGGTTGTGCCAGTTACACAGTGCGGTTCCATGAAGGAACAGAGGACAAACGTACTTGGACATAGATATGGTATCATCAGCTGTAACAGCAACAACAACAAAAAAAGGAGCGTTTTGATGACTCCGAAAGTTCTCCCAACCCTTCTGCCCATGACGGTGAGTAGGAAAATTGGTGAATTATGGATTTTGGGTGAAGTATCCCTTTAAGTCCAAGTGAAGGTTGAAGCAGCTCCATCTTGGTGTTACTGAGAACAGGACGAGCAGCAGCTCTGAGCGGCGGCGGCGTGTTGACGCATTCAGCTGTGTCAAAGTTGAATTGATTTCCCTCCAAAACTCAGAAAGGTCAAAGTTCATGATGACATGGAGGTTGTCAGACCTGGACTCTGTCTGGGCTGCAGGCGCTGGGCTCTGCTGCCCCCTGTGGTGCCCTACTGGAACCTTTATCCTGGGGGGGTAGAGGAGTGTGTGTGTGTGTGTGTGTACTATGTGTGAGTTTCATGTCCTGAACGACTCGTCACTGTGTAAAGTCAATATTAACTCTGTTGTCAAACACACACACCGACACACAGGTCAGTTATGGTCAAGTGTGATGGGTTGTACTGTACAAAGTGTGTGTGTGTGTGTGTCCATGATTGATTTCCTGTGTCTCTGTACAGAAACACGACGGACTGATCTAGAACATGACCAACTATGACACACTCACACACACACCATGGGGTTGTGTGTCTCTCCACACACAAAGTGTGACTTTGATTCCTCACAGTACAGGCTGAATCATTCTGATTGACTGATTGATTGATTGATTGATTGATTGATTGATTGATTGATTGATTGATTGATTGATTGATTGATTGATTGATTGATTGATTGATTAGTTTATTTGTGAGCTTCTTCTTTGACCACTGACTGGTCAGTCTCAGTCTCTATGGTCCATTTCATCATTTCATACGTCCAGGCTGTCTTCACCTGTCTCTTCCTCCTGTGTCCCTCTGTCTCTACCTCCTCTGTGTCCCTCTGTCTCTACCTCCTGTGTCCCTCTGTCTCTACCTCCTCTGTGTCTCTCTGTCTCTTCCTCCTGTGTCCCTCTGTCTCTACCTCCTGTGTCCCTCTGTCTCTACCTCCTGTGTCCCTCTGTCTCTACTGTGTCCCTCTGTCTCTACCACCTGTGTCCCTCTGTCTCTACCACCTGTGTCCCTCTGTCTCTACCTCCTCTGTGTCCCTCTGTCTCTTCCTCCTGTGTCCCTCTGTCTCTACCACCTGTGTCCCTCTGTCCCTATCTCCTCTGTGTCCCTCTGTCTCTACCACCTGTGTCCCTCTGTCTCTACCACCTGTGTCCCTCTGTCTCTACCTCCTCTGTGTCCCTCTGTCTCTTCCTCCTGTGTCCCTCTGTCTCTACCTCCTCTGTGTCCCTCTGTCTCTTCCTCCTGTGTCCCTCTGTCTCTTCCTCCTGTGTCCCTCTGTCTCTACTGTGTCCCTCTGTCTCTTCCTCCTGTGTCCCTCTGTCTCTACTGTGTCCCTCTGTCTCTACCTCCTGTGTCCCTCTGTCTCTTCCTCCTGTGTCCCTCTGTCTCTACCTCCTGTGTCCCTCTGTCTCTTCCTCCTGTGTCCCTCTGTCTCTACTGTGTCCCTCTGTCTCTCCTGTGTCCCTCTGTCTCTACCTCCTGTGTCCCTCTGTCTCTACCTCCTGTGTCCCTCTGTCTCTACCTCCTGTGTCCCTCTGTCTTTACCTCCTCTGTGTCCCTCTGTCTCTACCCCCTGTGTCCCTCTGTCTCTACCTCCTCTGTGTCTCTGTTTTTACCTCCTGTGTCTCTCTGACTCTACATCCCATGTATGTCTCTGTCTCTACCTCCAGTCTGTCTCTACCTCCTCTGTGTGTCTCTGTCTCTACCTCCTATGTCTCTCTGACTCTACATCCCGTGTGTGTCTCTGTCTCTACCTCCAGTCTGTCTCTAGCTCCTCTGTATGTCTCTGTCTCTACCTCCAGTCTGTCTCTAGCTCCTCTGTGTGTCTCTGTCTCTACCTCCTGTCTGTCTCTGTCTCCTCTGTATGTCTCTGTCTCTACCTCCTATGTCTCTCTGACTCTACATCCCGTGTGTGTCTCTGTCTCTACCTCCAGTCTGTCTCTACCTCCTCTGTGTGTCTCTGTCTCTACCTCCTGTCTGTCTCTGTCTCTACCTCCAGTCTGTCTCTAGCTCCTCTGTGTGTCTCTGTCTCTACCTCCTGTCTGTCTCTACCTCCTGTATGTCTCTGTCTCTACCTCCTGTCTGTCTCTACCTCCTGTATGTCTCTGTCTCTACCTCCAGTCTGTCTCTAGCTCCTCTGTGTGTCTCTGTCTCTACCTCCTGTCTGTCTCTACCTCCTGTATGTCTCTGTCTCTACCTCCTGTCTGTCTCTAGCTCCTCTGTATGTCTCTGTCTCTACCTCCTGTCTGTCTCTGTCTCCTCTGGTGTGTGTCTCTGTCTCTACCTCCAGTCTGTCTCTAGCTCCTCTGTGTGTCTCTGTCTCTACCTCCTGTCTGTCTCTGTCTCCTCTGGTGTATGTCTCTGTCTCTACCTCCTGTATGTCTCTGTCTCTACCTCCTGTCTGTCTCTAGCTCCTCTGTATGTCTCTGTCTCTACCTCCTGTCTGTCTCTGTCTCCTCTGGTGTGTGTCTCTGTCTCTACCTCCAGTCTGTCTCTAGCTCCTCTGTGTGTCTCTGTCTCTACCTCCTGTCTGTCTCTGTCTCCTCTGTATATCTCTGTCTCTACCTCCAGTCTGTCTCTAGCTCCTCTGTCTGTCTCTGTCTCTACCTCCAGTCTGTCTCTGTCTCCTCTGGTGTGTGTCTCTGGTGCTCCTCTTGTCTCCTGGCCATGTGCCTGCTGCTGTGTGGTCTGTCCTCTGTCCATGTCTGGGTGTCAGTGTGTGGTTGTGTGTGTGCAGCTCCACCAGGGGGCGCCGTCTCACAGCACATCCCCCTCTGCTCTCCGTCTCTCTCTCTCTGCCCTCCCTCCCCCCATTGGAGAAGACCCTCTCCTGCGTGTGTGTCCCCACTGCCACCCACTCCATGTGTGTGCTGTCCTGATTGGCTGGAGTATGGCGCTGGAGGAGGCGGGCTGCTCTGGACCAATCAGCAGCGAGGAGGCTTGGCCCTCATGTAAATTGTTGCGGCTGTGGATCCAAACAAAGAGACGGCCTCGCTCCTCTCTCTCTCTGATGGTCTGCTGCACTTCACCTGTCTCTCACAGTCTACCTCACTCTCTCTCTCAGCTGATCTCAGGCCAGTCAAACAGTCGGAAAAGCAACTGAATCCTCAATAGAAGTGAATGAATAAATAAGAAGGAGAGTCTGCTGTCGACACATTGACCAGTGACTGTGACTTCCTGCTGTTCTACTGTGGAGGCTTTTTCCATCACTGCACTGGAGTCAGTTTTACCTTCACACTGACACGGTTCATTATTAATAGAAGAAGAAGAAGAAGAGCTCCAAATAGAAACTGCTTTAATCTCAGTAATATTTCATTTTGATTGTCCAGTTAAAACTTGGATCCAAATCACCCAATTAAGACATTAACAGCAGGTCAGCGTCTAATGAAGGCAAAGCATGCTGGGAAACTAATGTGGCTGTTTGTTTCCTCTACCTCCTGTTCCTTCTGTCAGTTCACCGCTTTGTCTTTTATTTTTATTTCACACTTTACACAGGTGTTATACTTTGGTTTTATGTGTGGTTTACTGCCACCAGGGGGCTTTATTTTTATTTTATTGATTTTATTTTTTAAAGGTTTTTTATTTTCATCTTGCTAGTTGTTATTCTGATGTGAGTCTCGTCTCCAGAACAAACTTAGCAGGAAGTCTAATGGGTAAAAACTAGAGATGCACCAATCCAGTTTTTTCCGATCCAATCCGGTAGCGATACCTGGGCTGAGCCCGGTACCGATCTGATACTACTGTTGAATGAATGAACCGTATTCCTTGCCATGTGAGTGAAGGCATCAGGCTTAACATAAACATTTAGCCTTGTTAAAAAGGTGAACTGGGGCAGACGTAACAAATGATGTAACAGGATAACCTAAATGTTCCACCAGGCGGGGCTACATCTGGTTGGTTTGTGGTATTGTTTTACCAGTAAAATGACATCTGGTTGGTTTGCCAACGGCGTCATTCAGGTGTCTGACTGCACCTGAATGCAACATCAGAGCCTCCGTCCTTCCTCACACTAGTGGTGACAGTTTTAACAGGCGCTACCTGGAAAACTTTCTCCCCGAGCCCACAGCTCCGCTCAGTTTCCATGGTTACCTACAGTCACGCAACGTAAAAGATGGCGATGCAACATGGCCGCCTCGGTTCGGCGCGTCGCCCACTTATGTATTTTTAAAGGTGTACGGAAATGGCCGTTTGTTCCGTTTGTCGCGCCGAGTTGTGCCGAGCTGCAACACGACTTTACCCGAGTAAATTTAACGGATTTGATTGGTCGTTACCGAGCGGGCGGGATATTCAAAGATTGGGGCGAGTCCGAGCTCCGTGTGTGTGTGTGTGTTTAGACGTTTGAATGACGGATGACAGATCCAATATCAGTGGCTTTTGAATCGTGAGCAGGCTGACGTATAATCCGTGCGCCTGCATTGTCCAATGCGGAAAAAAAATACAGCACTTTCATCCCGGATTTACTCAAAAATAGAATTTTGCACAAAGTTTGGCCTACATCGTCTGTTAGATGAGTTTTTACACTAATTTTATGACCCAGAGTGGCTCAAATTCAGTTTTCTTTTCTGTACACCTTTAATGACTTGTAACAACTCATTCTAAGGAGAAAGCTTTCATTTGTATGCAGGTGTGATTCCACTTCAGTGAAATACGGATTTATGAAAGCAGTATTTGATTCTTGCTAATAAAAAGCCAAATAAGTTACATACTGGGCCTTTAATATATTAACAAATAACAAAGTGTACATTAGCAGCATAAAGAAATAAATAACACTAGATTGCTGTTACTGTATTGCTGTGTATGATATTAAAGCAGATATCAGTGGAATGTTTTTGTTAATGTAAGTCCTAAATAGTCCTATTTTCCGTCAGCAATCACTTACATGGAGTGTTTCAGCCGTAACACGAGTCTCTCCGTCACTCTGCTCTGCTGTAAACCAGGAGAAAACTTTCCTTGTGGGATACAAGTGTTATCCAATGAGGAGAGAGAACGACATGAAGGGCTGTGTGTGCAGCCAAGTTAATGCGCGTAAAATGACTGGATCGATCGGCCTCATTCATCCGATATCCGATCCAGCTAATTAGTCAATATCAGAGCCGATATCTGATCCAGGTATCAGACACTAATTACTACTAATTAAAACAGTTTCATGTTAGAAACAGTTAAGCTGAGCTAACCTCAGTCTGAGATGGGATGTCAAACCTGGAGAGGTTTCAACATCTGAACTTCAACTACACTTGTAACTATTACTAAACTATTATTCTGTCGGTGCTGTTGGAGCCTGCTGTGAGCTGTGAGCTCTCTCCTACATACAGACACTGATCAGTGTTGTAATGGAAATCTAAACTTAGCCTCCTTCATATCCATCCACTCAGCATCACACCCGCTCACACAGAAGCAGTGGGAGCAGGATGGAAACCACAGACGCACTCTTCTCTCCCAGCTGAGTCGTGACTGACTGACCTTCAGTCTCACTCCCACCAGGCGCCAGGTGTGAGATTAACTTCAAACTGCTGCACTCGCTCCGACTGATGACACACTGAACCCAGATCCTCCGCCTGTCAGGCCTGAAATATTACAGCTGTTCACCACCTCTCTGGGCGTGTGGACCATCGTCAACACACAACCCCAAACACATCTGAAGCCATCACACCAAGGGAACTACACATCTGCAACCATACATGTAAAAGCCTCTGTAAACCAAGAGAGGTCATGTGACATCCTCTACAGTCTAACTGAAATAACAACCTGAGGACTGTGGATGGAGCTATTATTGTTACTTTATTATTTGCAAATGTGTATCTCAATGTGTGTGTGTAATCAGATTTGTAAAGGTATACTGATATTTGTGTGTATGCACATGAATCTGCAAATGTGTATCTCAATCTGTGTGTGTGTAATCAGATTTGTAAATGTGTACAGACATTTTTGTGTATGCACATGAATCTGCAAATGTGTATTCAGAATCTGTGTGAGTAATCAGATTTGGAAATGCGTAAAACAAATTCTTCGCAAATGCATTTGCAGATTTTCCTTCACTTACAAATCTGAATACAGACAAGGATTTGTTTTACACATTTGCAAATCTAATTACACACACAGAGAGATTGAAATACACATTTGCAAACACTAAAGCAACAATAATAGCTCCATAACTATGCACCTGTCAGTCAAACAAGCTGATCCAGTTCCTGACAGAGTATCACTGTATTCACCACTGGTTGTCAAGGCTGATGGGAACCAATCAGGAGCAACTGTGAGCATGTACATAGGGATGGTGTGGCTCTGGTTTACTTGTCTTGGTTCAGAGCATGTGTGTTTGGTCATAGGGGTGTGTGATAAATATCATTGATGATAATATCTTAAAGGGATAGATCGACATTTAGTCAAATTGGGCCATTGCCATAATCCCTATAGTCATAGCAGTAGGTTCGTTACCTTTAATTGTCGGTGCAAACTGTTTTTAGAATGGCGGAGCAGAGCCGTGAGCTGCTCAGAGCTACGCTACGGAGGCTCATGGGATTTCTTGGTTTCCCTCATCAAACTCATCAAATACACAATCCAACAACTCCACAACGCTCTGGTGGACAAGTTGTGACCTGCACATTCACCACGCTATGAGATAATAACACAACGTTACCACACAGAGTTGTTTTAGAGGGAAATTCATGCAAAACCGCTGATGCACGTTGCCTTCAGGGACAGTTTTTCAGCAAGCAGTCTCTGTATTTACCTCGAAAATGGCTCCGTTTCATAATGTTCCGTTATTATCTCATAGCGTGGTGAATGTGCAGGTCACAACTTGTCCTCCAGAGCGTTGTGGAGTTGTTGGATTGTGTATTTGATGAGTTTGATGAGGGAAACCAAGAAATCTGTAGCGTAGCTCTGAGCAGCTCACGGCTCTGCTCCGCCATTCTAAAAATAGCTTGCACCGACAATTAAAGGTAATGAACCTACTGCTATGACTATAGGGATTATGGCAATGGACCAATTTGCCAAAATGTTGAACTATCCCTTTAACTGCTGTTTTAATGACATGCGAAAAGTAGCTGCGTTGGTTTGGCATTCTGCTCAAAGTGCGCCGATCTGCATTCTATCTAGAGCAGCCGCTCCACCACTACCTTGTTTCATTACAGTGTAGGAGTGTTAACATAAGGACCAGTCATTTGGTTGTTATATCAAATTCTTACACTAAGAACGGAGGGAAAAACTAATTTCAGTGAAAAAGCTGCACAGCAGTGTTAAGTTAAAAAAGAAATGCTGTGCTGAACAGCAGGAGACAGTAAAAATCGAAGCTAAAGAGCTGTTGAAAGTGGGAGGAAAGAGATGAAGCGACGCGGGGAAACCTGGAGGTGGCCAGCAGAGCGGCTCAGACAAAGAAAATGAGGTTTTGTCCTGTGAGAGAGAGAATAGAGGGAGAGAGAGATGAAAAGACGGAGGGGCTCGGACGTCAGGGTGCTGTCAAACTGAAACTCATCGGGGCTTTGAGTGTAGGAGAGAGAGAGAGAGAGAGAGGAGGATGGAGATGGAGATGGAGGGAGGCCGGGGGATGAGAGGTGCTCAGGTAGATAATAAAGCCAGCATAAGGAGCGCTCCATGCCATTACAGACTTTCCATTTGTCAGGAGATGAGAGCGGAGCGGAGCAGCAGGCGGCACAAACACACTCTGCTGTCTGACGACTGACTCCATGACCACATTAAGGATGTTTAGTCCTGGAAGTCGGGCCCCGCGGGACTGAGAGGAGAACCAGGAATGTGTTTATCCCTCTTCATTCACGTTGATTCAGTGGAATGTTCCACAGTAATTATTTGCTGTAATGATGCAGCTGCAGGACTGTGGCTGACGGTGCGGAGGCCTCCACAGCTGGACATCAAACATCCCAGTCAAACTCATCTCTTAGCTGCACTTCCATACCTCACTGTGCTCCTGTTCATTTTCGGCGCTACCCTTCACCGTCTTGTATAGGGGTGGGCATTGCCAAGGACTTCACGATACGCATCACGATACTTGAGTCACGATACGATATTGCGATGTCCAAATTTTGCGATATATTGCAATATTCTATGATATTCTACAGAGTTCACTGAAAAATGTAAAAGGCATTATGCAACTTAAAATCTGAGTTGCATGTACATCAGGTGATAGTGATCATTTATGGGACCCGTTCAGGTCGCCTATCTATGGAGTCCGGGCGTCATATGCTATGATCAGACGGCCATAAAGTGGAGGAGAAAAGTCCGACTGTGAAAACACGGAGCTGTTTGTGTCCTTTATTCTGTGGTAACACGTAGGCCAATCGTATTGTCTCACATACGGCGTGAAGAATATGTGGCTCCTGTTGCCTACAGCAGATGCCTGTGTGTGTCTGTGTGTGTGCGTGCTGCACCGCTGCCACACAGAACCACACACAGCGTCGGAGCGCTCAAGTGAAACAATAATCTGAGCTGACGTGAACTCCACTTGTACTCAGTGGCGGCTGGTGCTAAAATAAATTGGGGGGGCGTCAGATAAATAAGATAAATAAAAAGCATTGCTGACTTCACATCCAGCTAACTGTGTTTGGCATGACAAAGACGGGAAAAGTGTTGTGTAACTCCGTCCACGGTCACTTGCCTTTTTTTGACGTAAAAAAGACTCCAGCGAACGCCTCGTGAAAGGATTAGGCCTCATGGTGCGTAAGCAAACAACTAATTTTTTCCTTCCTGTGAAGTCATTAGCTAGCTGTCTTGTTGTTGTTGTTGTCTGTCTGACAACCGTGTGCACCTAGGTTACCTGGAACGCTACAAAGTTGTAGCTGTTTGAGTGACAGGAGGCTCCGCTGCCAGGGGAGTGACTTTGACAGCTGAATCTGCCTATCATCAATCAATCCGATTGGATAAAAAAAGAACCCAAACGCGCTGATTGGCCACGGGCACAGAGAGCTGCGCCACGGAGGAGAATCTTGGAGTAACGAATTAGAGACGAGCCTGAAGTCACATGGAAGCCAAACGTTTACAAGCCCACATACACACTCATGTGGCCAAACGTTCTCGCTGTTGAAATGTATAAAACAACCCAGAATAAACCCAGTGTTGAATGGAAAGGCTCACAAATTTCAAAGTAAAACCCATTGTATGAGTGAACACTGAACAGATATGGTAATTACTTTTTATTATGTTATTTACGTTTACTGTGATTACACTTTATCCCTGAAATTTTGATGGGGGCGGCGCCCTAGCGCCCCCTATTGACCGGCCGCCACTGCTTGTACTTTAGTTTAGTTTTTAATCATATCAAACACAGCAATACGTTGCCCAGTTACAAAGAGGAAGAAAGAAACTCCGCTGGTAGTTACTGTGAGTCAGAGCGTCAGACGTAACGGCGCCGCTGCTTCATCACGCACGAGACTACCGGGCAAAAAAATCAAAAAAACAAAATTTAAGTGGAATCGATCCAAAATTGATTAAATTGATTTTTTTATCCAGCCCTAGAGCAGGAGGTTGAGCAGGAGCCCCATGTAGAGGCTACACTCCTCAAACCCTCTCTCTGTCTCTCAACTATACTATCAATAAAGGCATCAAAAGCCAAACAAAAAAATCGATATTCTAAATCGTATTGTAATATATTGCCATATCAATATTTTGCCCACTCCTAGTCTTGGATGTGTTCCCAGTATGAATACATCTGAGCTGGAGATGTAACACGCTGCAGCCACGTGCACCTGACATCATGACTTAGAAATAAAGTGAAAACGTCACATCACAGAGCTTGAAGTTTGGCTGGTGGGGTATTTAGAGGAAGTGTCCTGACTGAAACAACGACCAACACAAGTAGTTGCAGTGTTTCTATGTTTGAAACAGCTCCGTCTCTGCCTCGGTCAACAGGTTCACAGCAGTCCACTGACAGAGCTGATCTCTGAGCTGTGACGATGTCTTTCCTCACTCCTCGTTCATTTCAGATGTCATGAGAGGAAGAAATAAAACCACTTAACCTGCTCCTGTAACATACACATTCAAACACACACTTTGACTGTGTTAAATCCTCACACATCACCAGGTAAAGTGTTTCTGTGGCAACCGCACTGCCAAAAATAAAGGTGAGAAGATGAAAAGTGAGAAAAAAGAGGAGTTGAGAGTTCACTTGTGTGTGAAATGATGATGTAAACTCTAGAAGCATCATCAGCGCAGGGGTGAGCCCACACCGTCACTGCACATGGCGCTGTTTGCACACAACGGGCCGGTGATGAGGCTGCAGGGAGGGTGGGGTTGGGGGTGGGGGGCAGGTAGATCAGAGAACAGCACAAAGGTGAAAGAATAAAAACTCCACAGTGCAGGAAAGGCAGACGGAGCTCAGCCTCACAGTTTAGGGCTCTGACACATCAACACCACAGCCAGCCGTCATTGGGCCACAGCTGGCCTGCCATCCTAAGTCTCCAGTATTGTGGTCCTGATGCTGCAGCGTGTCTCCAAGTTAGACAATGAACCAAGTGGATTTACCATCAAGCCTCACTGAAGCTTCTCTGCTAAAGGAGAGCTACGGTGTGTTCATCGGGGACTGGTCTTCTCTGACTTGTCTAAACTCTAACAACTGTGACTTCAGCTGAACTGAGACTTGACCCCCCCATCCACCCTGAAAATCGTCTCACTTGACGTGTGGGTCTCTTGTAAAGTCAGCCAACTAGACGCATGACAAAACTTGGACTGATCTAAGACTTGTTTTCACAACACACAGCTGTAGACTTGAGTCAAGATTTGTCTTGATTGATGTGAGACACACTTTGGTGTCCTCTCTGCCCATGTGACCTTTTCTGATTGACTTGAAAAGGTCCTTGTCTCAGGGTGGTGTTTAGCTCAGTTGGTAGAGCATCCGCCCCATGTGTTGAGGCTATAGTCCTCGCTGCAGGCGGCCCAATGGGCTTCGAGTCCCGCATTTACGGACCGCCCTATTAGTAGTTTCTATCAAATGTCATTGCCCCCATCTCTGCCTCCCATTTCCTGTCACACACTCAACTGTCCTATCAAATAAAGGCATAATAAGCCAAAAAAAATACCTTGTTTGAGTAAGTTTGCATCTAGTCTTAAATGTGACAATTTCATAATCAGCTGCAATCATGTTTGACAACATACTAATCAAGATCACAGCAATGATTTTAAAAGCACACAGACTTGTTAGTCGCGGCACAGTGGCCTGGTGTCTACGGTTGCTGTTTACACCCGGGAAGATCTGCTGAATCATTGATACTCATGTAAGATGCCTCCAAAACTCCACCCCAGTGCCACAGACAATTTCCCATTTTATACAAGTTTAAAGGGATAGTTCAATAATTGGCAAATTGTCCCATCACCATAATCCCTATAATCATAGCAGTAGGTTCGTTACCTTTATTTGTCGGTGCAAGCTATTCTTAGAACGGTGGAGCAGAGCGCAATGATTTTAAGAGCTGCTCAGAGCTGGTGTCTACGGAGGCTCATGGGATTTCTTGGTTTCCCTCATCAAACTCATCAAATACACAATCCAACAACTCCACAACGCTCTGGTGGACAAGTTGTGACCTGCACATTCACCATGCTATGAGATAATAACACAACGAGGAAAATTCATGCAAAACCGCTGATGCGCGTTGCCTTCAGGGGCAGTTTTTCATCAAGCAGACTCTCCCTCTAAAACAACTCTGTCTGGTAACATTCTGATATTATCTCATAGTGTGGTGAATGTGCAGGTCACAACTTTGTTATATGCACACGCAGCTCTGGAATGGATCTAAATATGGTGGAAAGGACCCCTAACGGCACCAAGGTTATATGGGTGAGTAAAGCAGAAATAAGGTCCAGGTTGTAAAAAACAGCACTTCTCCTTTAAAAGTGACCTGAACCTTTCTTTAAGTCAGTCTGGTCTTGCCTGTTGTCTGGACTGACTTGAGACAAAACAAAACAAACAGCTGTAGCAGGTGCAGAGGGAAAGAGCAGCAGGAAGTCTGAAGTCTGGTGTCTTCATGTTCTTCTGATCACTTATTGATGACTTCTTCACATTCATACTCAGAACCCCTTTGATCTGCTGCACCCCACCGTTGTACAGCAGCGCCGTGTGTCGGCCGGCTCAAAGACACTTGGTGTGTGTTTTGAAGGACGGCGTCTCTGCGTCTCCACACATCCCGGTGCTTAGTCTCATGCTAATCCGGCCAATTACATCTCTCCATTCTCATTCTTCCCCTTAACCCCCCACATTCCCCTCGTTTGTCCCTCCCTGCCTCCCTTAATTTGTCCTCTGCTTGCCTGCTGTGTGTGTGTGAAGGTGCCTCAGCGGCAGCCAGCACTGTCAAATCCTCTCAATCTTTTCCTCTTTGTCCTCTAGTTATCCGTTGTTCCTGTGTGTGTGTGTGTGTGTGTTAGTGTGTTGGTTGTGCTGGTGGAGCATTTGAACGTCCCTGTGAAACGTCCCGTGTGTGTTTTCCAAAGTCCCACAGTCTCCTCTAGCTTCAGCTCTTCATTCATTATTCATGCACGTTCAGGAGCACTATGGGCCCGTTTACAACACTGTGTCCTACTCCGCATCTCTGTCTTCCCCTCCTCTGGGCGTCCACACAGCACTCATCCTCCTCTCTGTTTTTAAAGCTCCTCGTAAAGGTAGCACTCAAACAACAACATGAGCCGTACAAGCGGTGCAGTAATCAAACATGGCAAGACAAGTACCACCTTTATGACGTCTAAAATGATTCCCTTCGTGTCCCCAAACACACGTTCTCACACTTTGGAGGCTAGACCCAAAAAATGTTGGAAGATGGGTGAGTCATTCAATCAGTTATTCAAATATTTAATAATCACCTATCTTTTCATCTAATACTCACTTAATGGATCAATGCTTTCAATACAGTTTATCATTGGTCAGTATGAATGGACATGCTCACTAAGCAGTTGACACACCTGCTGGGATTTACTGCAAGTCAACCTGGTTTAAAGGGATAGTTCAACATTTTGGCAAATTGGCCCATTGCCACACACGGCGCTGTTTGGATCCACTGTAAAAACCGCAAAAGGCCACTTTTAGCTTTAATTGTAAATAATGCTCAAAACTGCACCAAAGTTCATCAATAGTACATTACAGGGTCCCAGCACGCTATGGAGGCTAAGCCGAAACATCCGCTAGTTTCCTGTTTTCTTCAGCAGACACAACTCACCTAAAACCTCCTGGAGCCGCTTGCTGGTGGAGAAGCCCTGACGAGTCGATCACCAGTGCAGCGGAGCTAAAGAAAACAGGTAAAGCTAGCGGATGTTTGACGGACGGAGTGCTGGGACCCTAGAATGTAATTGATGAAAAACTTTGCTGAGTTCTGAGCATTATTTGTGGCTACAAGTGGCTTTTCAGCAAGACAGTGGATCCGCATTTAGCCCTGTGTTTACCTCGAAATTGCGGCTCCGTTTTCTATTGTTGGAACTCGTTAATCTCAGCGGTCGGGGAAATTGATCTCTCGACTTGGGGGGTCTGACTCGGTGTTACGGTGTGTTTGACCGTTTGTATTTGAATATCGTTTAAAGCAGATATCAGTGAATGTTTTTGTTAATATAAGTCCTAAATAGTCCTATTTTCCGTCAGCAATCACTTACATGGAGTGTTTCAGCCGTAACAATTAAAGAGTCTCCTCCGTCACTCTGCTCTGCTGTAAACCAGGAGAAAACTTTCCTTGTGGGATACAAGTGTTATCCAATGAGGAGAGAGTCAGGCATGAAGGGCTGTGTTATAGCCAATTGGGATGAGAGGAATGTGGTTGACGGAGCACGCCAATCCCAGTGGCCCTTTAACTCATGTCATCCCCCTCGTACTTTGTGTTTTTCCATTTCCTGTGAATCATCCAGTTCGATCTGGCCCCCCACATACACAAAAAATAGAGAAAGAAAAAATATATATATTTAAAAAATAAGGTCAGGCTCAGTCAGGTTACCTAAATACAGAACAACACATGCACTTGGGACTCCATAAGCTGATAACACCTGTACAATAATCAAACCTTCATTCAAATGTCTTTTACTTGTGGGTAAATTTTTTCTTCTGTGACCTCCTCTATCTCCTTTAATTTCTCAACTGTTTCAATACAGTTAATCTTTATTGGTCACTGTATGAATGGATATGCCAAGTCAAGTATCAGTTGACACACCTGCTGATATGAGAACACTGAGAAGTCAACCTGTTTAAATCCAGTCATCTGCTCCCTGATCTTATTTGGTTGAGTCTGAATTCCAGTCTTTGCTGCTGCAGGCCCTGTTCAATCCCCCAGTGACCCTTTGCTGCATGTCATTCCCCCCTCTTTCTGCCTCCCCATTTCCATTTCCTGTCTATCTCTACTGTATACTGTCCCGTCAATTAAAGAAAATATATATATATTTAAAAAATAAGGTCAGGCTCAGTCAGGTTACCTAAATACAGAACAACACATGCACTTGGGACTCCATAAGCTGATAACACCTGTACTATAATCAAACCTTCATTCAAATGTCTTTTACTTGTGGGTAACAATCTTTTCTTCTGTGTGTTTCTCTTCACCTCCTCTATCTCCCTTTGTTTTCTCCCTCCTTACTGTTTCAGCTCAGCTTCAAGAATCTTTATTGGCATCACTGTCAAAAGTGGCTGCTGCCAAGTCAGTGTATCAGTCTGTAACGATGATATGAGAACACTAGAGAATATTGATCTTTCCCTCTCTTTGTCTCCACTCATCTGCTCCCTGATCTCTCAGTTTGGTCAGTCTGAATTCCAGATCTGTGGCTGCTGCCGGCCAAATTAAAAAGCTCTCCATGGGAATACATTACAGTCTGATACAGTGAGAGTAAGCACTCCATAGGCTGCCTGAACTACAACTGTCCACTTCCTGAAAACTCCACATCCATTAGAGCAGAAGAAACTTTCTTCTGTGTGTATCAATGACCAACACAATCACAAAAGGAATTGGGATCAACAATGGAACCAACTTCAAGGTGGAACAGACATTTGTATTAAAGCTCCATACGGTATAAAGGTAGACGTTTGTGTTAAAGCTCCATACGGTATAAAGGTAGATGTTAGTGTTAAAGCTCCATACGGTATAAAGGTAGACGTTTGTGTTAAAGCTCCATACGGTATAAAGGTAGATGTTTGTGTTAAAGCTCCATACGGTATAAAGGTAGACGTTTGTGTTAAAGCTCCATACGGTATAAAGGTAGATGTTTGTGTTAAAGCTCCATACGGTATAAAGGTAGATGTTTGTGTTAAAGCTCCATACGGTATAAAGGTAGATGTTTGTGTTAAAGCTCCATACGGTATAAAGGTAGATGTTTGTGTTAAAGCTCCATACGGTATAAAGGTAGACGTTTGTGTTAAAGCTCCATACGGTATAAAGGTAGATGTTAGTGTTAAAGCTCCATACGGTATAAAGGTAGATGTTTGTGTTAAAGCTCCATACGGTATAAAGGTAGACGTTTGTGTTAAAGCTCCATACGGTATAAAGGTAGACGTTTGTGTTAAAGCTCCATACGGTATAAAGGTAGACGTTTGTGTTAAAGCTCCATACAGTATAAAGGTAGACGTTTGTGTTAAAGCTCCATACGGTATAAAAGTAGATGTTTGTGTTAAAGCTCCATACGGTATAAAGGTAGATGTCCATGTGTAGTACAGTAAGTAGTGTGTAGTGATTATAAAGCAGCTCTAGGTTCTATATTAATACTATGAAAGTATCGGGTCTCATCGGGGTCAATCAGACATGTTCGGTCGGGGAGCGTTGGACGTTGAGAGAGCAGACTTGTCGTGTATTCTGATTGGCTGTGTGCTAATTATGGCGATTCTGATTGGCGGTGCCCTAAGCAAATCAGCGTGGTGTGTGACCATAGTAAACAAACGGTGCCCTAGCAGCTACCCTACAGTAAAAATGAGAAAGAGGACTAAAGCAATATTACGTGGCAATATAGGCTATATTTAAAGGAGTCATCACCAGGAAATCGCAATTTCTCTTGTTAAAACATGCATATTGGTGTTTGACCTCAGTTGAAACTTGCCTGAAAAGCTGGAGTTTGAAAGTGGCGAATTTGATGTCATTTCCAATTAAAAACAGGAATAGCATTATGATCAGTAAAGACAGATTAGATGATGCCTTCCTAAAGCACCAGATTTTGATTCTGCTCCTGATGACCTCACCGTGGAGGCTAAAAAGAAAAGGAAAGGAAAACAGTTTCACCACCCAACCCCCGGACCCGTCCGCTCCTGAAATGTCCAGTCCGACCCTGGTACCAGGGGGCTGTTTATGTTTTGGAGTCTGCATGCAGACGTCTGCTCCCTATGTATTAGCCCCCCCCCCGCTCTGTCCTTCCTGCAGCGAATCAACTAGTGCCTCATTTACATATTATACAATGCACATCCGGACCAGTCAAAACCTGTCTCTCTGTCTCTGTTGCTGTCTCTGCTGCATGATAAAGTCTTGCACATCACGAAAAAGGGTCAGAACAAGCTCAATGTTTGATTAAAAAAATTATTTTTTTTCTAATAAGTTTTACGAATTGATCCAAAGTGATCCAAGGGGGGCTGGATACGTAAAAAACCAGGTTATGACTCCTTTAAGCATCAAAGATGTTCAATCAAACCCACATAGTTTGAAACAACGTTCAAAACTCACACAGCTAGTGTCACAACTAAGCATAAAGTCCACTAGCTTATTGCTAACATGTAAAACTCCATAGACAGGCTAACAGAAATTAGCTCCGATGTTTGTTTTGGGAGTCTGTGGAAGCCGCGACCGGGGACCGTGGCAGCGGCTGTCACAAGAGCAGTAGTGGGTCTACTGAGCTGGTCGCCTGGGGCCAACCTCCGTCCTCATCCTGGGGGATCCCACACGCTATTAGAGGCCATCGGGTCGTGTCGGGGCGGTGTGTGGGGGCCCTATTCCTTTAAAACCAGCCATCAGTGCTTCCTTATGTCACAGCGAAGCAGTTGTCAATCTCAGCCACAGCCCAAGCTACACCTGCACCCTCCATCCAACCCTACAAGATTTTGGTTTCTGCTCTGTTATATTTAAAATCCATCAATATACGACTATAATACATGTACGTTAAAGACTACACTGGGTCACTGGTACTGGTACTCCCTTTTCCCCTTTTTTCAGATGAACTGAGGGTGGACCTGCCTATCCTTTTCTTATCCTTTCTTTGTGTCTTTATTTTAGTTTGGTTCTTTTTTAGGATGAGGGCCTGGAAGACAAGTTCATGCAGCTTTTATTTCTTATGCATTCTCTATAATTCCTGGGTCCTCTCATTTGTTGCTTTTGGCCACACCCCGCTGACTCCCATAGTTCTGATCAAATTCATACTGTTTGCAAATAAACTCATCTGTTAATTTTAAAATGGAGTTTGGTGTCTTCACATGTTACTGGTCCTTAGTTGAGCTACTTCGATGTGATGGTCTAAGGACAGAGGATGTTGTTATGATGTCATGTTTGAGACAAACTGTTTGTGAAAACGGGCCTTGCCTTGCCTTACTTGTTTAGTTTTGTGTCTGTAACGCTTAAAGAAATGAAAGCTCTGAATAACTCCTCCACACTACTGAGAGACAGCACATATCTGCATTCTCTGCTGTGCAGTGCACCTGGATTATTTCTCCAAAATGTCCCCGGGCCATAAGAGACGAGCCTCCTCTGCTGACATGCTCAGTAGCAGCACTGACATTGTGCTGCGTGTGGTCACAGGTTAAAACGTCCCGCTGTACATCTTGTTACAGCGACAGTGGGATTGAAACCAGATGAGCAAGAATTTGTTGATGCAGTCGAGCAAATGTCTGAAAAGAGGGTGTCTGCTCTGCCTGGGTTTGAAATGAGAGTTTTCCATCAGCGACAACTGATCCTGTCTGAAAAGCAGCAGCCTGAGACAAGATGAACACTGACATGAGGGTACACTTCAATCTGAAACTGATACTGGACTTGTTTTGCTGCTGGAAGACCTTTGAAGCTCCCAGTGCTGCAACCAGAACCTCCCTCTGCTCTTCCTAGTGTGTGTGTGTGTGTGTGTGTGTGTGTGTGTGTGTGTTTCAGAGACATCTTGAGCAGAAATGGGACGTCTTTATTTACATCCGTCCTACAGTTACTGTGTGTGTGTGTGTGACCTTGGAGATCTCCTTTACTTGAGTCCCACCCAACTCATTTGCCTGTCTCTGGTCTTTTTAATTGGCTACAGTGACTTCGAAAGCTCCGCCCACTTGACACACTTGCAGCCAATTAGCTGTCACTGCCTGGGACCTGACATTAACCAATCAGGCTGCATTAAAGAGTAATTAAATGTGATTAAATCGATGAAGTCGTGGTCAATCCCACACGGAAATGCGTGCTTGCACACAAACACAGAGTAACAGTAATGAGGAGTTTCTTTGAAAAGCTGCCGTTTCTTAACCTTAATTTTTTCCCTCTGTGAACACACACTAATTAGGGAGTGAGAAGAGATGAAGGCAAACTGTGCTCACATATCAGAGAAATCCAACTGTGTGTGTGTATGTGTGTGTGGACTTCCCTCACTAGCAGCCAGACTCTGCTGTGATCTCCCGTTTCAGTCTGTCGCGCTGAGAGACAGAGAGAGGAGGCAAAGAAGATGAAAGGAGGGAGAAGAGGAGGAGAGGGAGGAAGGAGGGGGGAGAGGAGGAGGAAAAATGGAGGAGAGCTGATTGTAAATTGCGAGAGCTGTTACGCTTCCATTGTTCTGTTTCCTCTCTTCACGTCTCCCCGGCTTTGTTCCCCACATACAGTACCAGGAAAGACTGGGGACACTAACTGTCTCTGTCTGTCTGTCTGTCCACACTGGACGCTGCAGATGTTTCAGACAAAACATCTGCATCATTATTCTGCAGCTGTTTTATTTCTGCATGCCTTTGCCTTTAACATCGGAATGTTGAGGTGTTGAAGTGAAGTTAGTCCAGTCATGCTGTGAACAGACACTGTCCAGTCTCCATGTTACCACCACACATTCATTCACGTGTCTGCCCCTCCAGGAGCTGAGAGACGAGAGGAAAGAGGGCGGAGGGGTGGAACCGTAAACATCTGTCTACTGCAGGGACAGAGGATGGACAACAGCTGGAAGAAGCTGCAGTGTCTTTCAATCCTGTCTCTACTAGCAGAGACAGGAAGCTTCACACGGCTTCATTCATTGTCATCATTCTCCGTTGTCCGTTGACAAATTCATATTTTACAATATGATTCCAGAAGAATAAGATTATCTATGGTGAGTGGTTCAGTGACCTGTTCCATAGTTTTATAATATTGACTGATCACAGTGTTCGGGCCTGTCTGAGCCTCAGCAACATGTCTCCTGGTCCATTAAAACAGATATCAGTGGAATGTTTTTGTTAATATAAGTCCTAAATAGTCCTATTTTCCGTCAGCAATCACTTACATGGAGTGTTTCAGCAAAATTGAAGGTCTCTCCGTCACTCTGCTCTGCTGTAAACCAGGAACTTTCCTTGTGGGATACAAGTGTTATCCAATGAGGAGAAAATGAAGGGCTGTTGTGCAGCCAAGGGGTGCGTGTGAATGTGGTGACGGAGCACGAGGACCAATAGATGCCTGACGATTTAATGCTAACTCATGGTGCTTCAAGGAAACTCTACTTTGTGTTTTCCTTCCTGTGAAGTCGCCAGTTCCATCTGGTACGAGTTCACTGCAGTGGCCGTTATAGTGAACTTTCACAGGCAACAGGACGGTAAAAACACGAGTTACAGGTTACCTGGAACGCTACAAAGTCGTAGTTGTGACTTGAAGCTGTAACTTACGGTTTCAAAAGCCTGCCTTGAACGCAGCATTAGCCGAAACGGCCGTACCGCTGATATCTGCTTTAAATGAAGTTCAGATTAAAACACCACTTTACATCTGCAGTGTTTGTGAAAAATGTTTTTACCTCAGTTTCATCATCAGTGACATAGTTCTACAGGTAATACTCAGAAAATTAGAATATCGTGAAAAAGTTCATTCATTTAAGTAATTCAACTTAAAAGGTGAAATGAATATATTATTTAGACTCATAACATGCATTGCAAGATATTTCAAGCTTTTATTTGTTAGAATTTTGATTATTGGGCTTCTGAAAACCCCAAAAATCAGAATCTCAAAAAAAATATCACATGAAATAAACAGAACAAGATTTTTAAATGAAATTCAGCCATCAGATATAATCATTTTGTTTCAGTACTTGGTTGGGCCCTCATTTGCCTGAATTACTGCTTCAATTCCGTGGCATGGATGATATCAGCCTGTAGCACTGCTCAGGTGTTATGGAAGATGAGACCGAGCAATGCAAAAGAGCTGAAGGCCGCTATAAGCATCCTGGTCTTCCATAACACCGGCTGATATCATCCATGCCAATTTGGAATATTTCAAAATTCAGGCAAATTCCCAAAAGTTTACACAAAATGATTATACTTTTTATGGCTGAAATTTCCATTTATTTAAACTCATTGTTCTATTTATTTCATGTTTTCTAATTTTTTGAGACTCTGATTTTGGGGTTTTCTGAGCCTCAAGCAACATAATCTCCTGGTCCATTAAAGGAAGTTCAGATTTAAAAATACCATTTCATTTGCAGTGTTTGAATTACTTAAAAAATGAACTTTTTACCTCAGTTTCTAATTTTCTGACATAGTTCTATATTCTCATCTCTCTGGTCAGTCCTCTGGCTCCTCTGGCACAGTGGGTTCTATTACGCACTGATGGATGAAGGGAGGTTCTCCCTCGATCAGTTGTATCAGGAAACAAGGCTCCGGCACATTCTCTGAATTTCTCAGAGTGAGATTCACACGGTGCAACTATGAGCTTGCACGACTCCGACGAGAAGAGCGTGTACGTATATTTCTAGTAGTGTGTGTGTACACAGAGTTTTAGCATCTGGGTCCTGGTGTTTCTCTGCAATGTGTTGTGAGGCTTCAGCTGCGTGTTTCTACTGAGTCTCCACCTCACTGCCTCGGCACTGCACAGAGGGAGAGGAGGACGGAAACACAGAAAAACACTTGTATGAGAGCACATCAATACAGGCCGGGCTGAGGGAAATGAGAAGCAGCGATGGTGAGAGCAGAGAACCGATAGACTGGCTGGCAATCTGCTGGAGAGGAGGACGAGCGGGGAAGAGGAAGATTAAACAACACAGAGAGTGAGGGAGAGAAATTGAGGAAACTGCAGAAAAAAAAACAAGTGAAGGAAAAACAGTGAAATACAGAGAGTGAGTCATAAAGAGCAGAGATGAGAGGGAGTCCTTCAGTCAGAGGTTATGAAATGACAGTCCTCTTCACACTAATGGAAGAGGGAGAGACATCGATCCATGTGGCTGTGGCAGCAGCTCTTCCTGCTCCTCATTCCCTCACAGTCAATTCTCTCACTGCTCATTTGTTCAAACAGTCAATAACAACAACTAATAATAATAATAATACTGAATAATGACTGTAGATGGAAGCAGAGGGACGTTACTGAGCCAGGTTGTTGGACTGCTCTGATAGAAACAGGAAGCAGTGGCACCAGACTGGTGCTGTACCCTGCAATATGTCAGCAAGTAACTATACATCTTGTCATATTAGACCCTGTTACTCAAATGACCGACCAAGAGAACCAGGCTCATGCTCCTGATTAAAGGAATAGTTCACCAAAAAGTAAAATTTGGTCATTATCGACTCGATGAATACTCCAGAGTAGTTTTTTATTTCTCAAAGTGCATCTGGAGATCTGGGAGGGGCGTTCAAAAATCCGACACAAAAACGTCCATAAAACTCTACACAAAAACCATTTAATGTTCCTCCACACTGCTCATCCACTGCAATCCAAGTGTCCTGAAGGGAGATAGTCCAGAGTTTACTGGAAACAAGTCATCTAGGACATTTTTACAGCCTAAACAGTCCTGTATTGAATTTGCCTGGGGTGCACTCTGGAATCCACACGATGCAC
Organism: Decapterus maruadsi; assembly: GCA_030347415.2. Classification (NCBI taxonomy): domain Eukaryota; kingdom Metazoa; phylum Chordata; class Actinopteri; order Carangiformes; family Carangidae; genus Decapterus; species Decapterus maruadsi. The sequence continues at coordinate 22,085,427 of CM064890.1, read as the reverse complement.
GCCATGCACACGGACTAGGGCTGTTCGATTTTGCCCAAAAATAAAATCTCGATTTTCTTCTCTCAAAAATCGATTTCCGATTACGATTTTTTTGTTAAATGGCAAACTATGTATTTTGTGTGCTGTTTGTGTCTTTTTAAATGGACCTGGAGTCTAATTTCTTTTTTAAAAATCCATCCATCCATCCAAAAACGTGACGTCAACTGACTGCCTTCCAATGATTGGCCAGAGCGTTGTCACCGGAAGAGTCGCACGCGCAGCGTACGACCATGTTTACAGTGTGTGGGGAGAGCAGTGGGAGAGCGTGATGGGAGGAAGGGGGCAGCAGTCATTACGGTAATTCAGCGCAGCCCAGATTCATGAACGGGGGTTTACTGTAATTACCCTAGTTAGAGTAAAAAATCGATTTTTCGATTTTTGTTTTTTAACATCTTCCTGGCCAAATAATTGCGATTACGATTTCAAATCGATTAATCGAACAGCCCTAACACGGACATGACCAGACTTGCCTAAATGACTTTGTTGCTAGTAAACTCTGGACTATCTCCCTTCAGGACAGCTGGATTGCAGCGGACGAGCAGTGTGGAGGAACATTGCAGAAATATCCGGGGGGCGGGAGCGTCGCCGTAACCATAGTAACTCACACATACACAGACGCATAGGCTACACATGTCTGGAGAGAAGCAGCTAACTACAGAGCAGCTCGCGTTAATGTGCCGTTAAAATCATTTTTGCGAGAGGACAGCTGAAGAAAGACACCGAGGCGTGGAGAGAAGTGTTGTACTGAGCCATTCAGTGACTGTTAGCAGCCTAGCATTGCTACGTTACTATTTACTATGGCATTTTTCCGATTCGGAGGTCGGTTTTCCCTGTTCCGAGTGCAATTGAACACAGCAAGCGCCGGGCCGGCTTGGATCACAACAAAGACAGATTCTGCATTTGCCCCACGGAAACTACACTGGTGGCTATTTTTTTGGTAAATTTAGTTATGGCTCCCCCCGATCTATCTTTTGCATATTTCAGCTTATTTTATGCCATTACTGCTGTATTTGTGATAATGGACCTTTAAGGGTTGTAAAAAGCACACCAACCTGTCAACATCAAATGTCTCAGCAAGCTCACATGAATTTACTGCACTGACTTGTGAGGACTCGGGGGCTTCTGGCTGCTGGGGGTCTGTCTGCTTCAGATGTCTGTTTAGTGACAACAACATCTAATGTGTTGGACAAATGAGAGTAAATTAAGGCTGATGCACAAAGTGCAGTGAAACCAAGCCAGAGATTCAACTGGTCAGACAGCCAGCGATGGAGCCCTGTCTGTTTTAGTATCCACTGCCCCCTAGTGGTTTCATTAGCCTTAATTAGCAACAGAAAATAAATACTTGACTTCCTCTCAGGATCCTCCTCCACACACACACACCCACCACCATCATCTCCTTCCATATAACAAGGTTCTCAACCTTCCGGCTCATGGCCCACAAATGTTGGCAGCCCACCTGCAAACTCCCAACAACACGGAGGCTAAATCATTTGTTCAGAGAGCACGTTTTAATTTAATGACATTGATTGAACAATTAGCACTGGAGTGAGAGCGGGTGGTGAGGGGGAGTTATTGATCCATCAGTGGTGTCTGACTGAGAGAGCAAACAAGATCATGATGTGGTCCAGCAACGATGACAAGAAAAAACTATGAAAGGAGTTACTTTGCTAATTATTAGTCAGCCTCGTTGTAGCCCAGCGCTTCTATATCATTTATTTCAGTCGTTTAAAGCAGATATCAGTGGAATGTTTTTGTTAATATAAGTCCTAAATAGTCCTATTTTCCGTCAGCAATCACTTACATGGAGTGTTTCAGCCGTAACACGAGTCTCTCCGTCACTCTGCTCTGCTGTAACCCAGGAGAAAATTTTACTTGCGGGATAAAAGTGTTATCCAATGAGGAGAGAGAACGGCATGAAGGGCTGTGTGTGCAGCCAATGGGTGCGCGTGAATGTGGTAACGTAGCACGAGGACTAATAGATGCATGACGAGGGCGGGGGCTGCTAACTCATGGTGCGTTCAAGGAAACTCGTACTTTGTGTTTTTCCTTCCTGTGAAGTCATACCAGTTTGATCTGGTACGAGTTCACGGGTCGGAAGTTACGAGAGGCCGTTATAGTGACTTTCACAGACAACAGGACGGTAAAAACACGAGCTACAGGTTACCTGGAACGTTACAGAGTCGTAGTTGTGACTTGAAGCTGTAACTTACGGTTTCAAAAGCCTGCCTTGAATGCAGCATTAGCCGAAACGGCCGTACCGCTGATATCTGCTTTAATTCAAAAGTGAAACCCATATATTATATAGATTCATTACACACAGACTGAAATATTTCATGCCTTCATTTCTATTAATTGTAGTGATTATGGCTGAAACTTAACTAAAACCCAAAATTCAGTAAATAAAAAAAAATTGATTGCAGTGAAAAAGTTCACTATTGTAACCTAAGTGAACTCCAAACCCCTGAAAAGGTTTACTGAGCCTTTAAATGTTCAGAAGCTCCACTATCATGGAGAAGACTATATTCTAGATGCATATTGATAATATTAATGCAGAAGAGGACAGTCCTGCTTTGGACTAAATTCATTCTTAGCCCATTACATTAGTCCTCTGTATATGTGTGGTGGTTGAAGATACATAGAACCCTAAGACTAAGCTTTGTGTGTTGTGCATGAGGACAGATGGAGAACCTGTAACCTATGTGGTGCTGTTATGTGTTACTGGCTGAAATGATGCTGTCTATGCTGGAGATAAAGAGCAGCTCTATAGCCTTCATCCTCTTCCAACCTTCCTGCTGCAGCAGACCCACACGACACTCCTCTCCACTATTATTCTACAAAGTACTGTAACATTCAACACTAAGCATCACAAGACATCCTCCAGAAAATAACAGTCGGCATCCCATCTCCTCAACACAAGACAGCTAACTCTAACCAGTTGACCAAAACTATACAAACCTTAAAGCTATGGTCTTCCATTTGGAGGATTGGTAATTATTATTAACATCGTTTATACGGTGATCATGGTCCTGTAGTCTGATCTACACAATATGAAGAGCAAAAAGAACCAAAAAAGTCCATCAGCCGTGGGCCTGCATATTGACCAATGCTAGCCAACCGTCACGGAAGGCTCGCATTATCTCATACCCTCCATCCAATCCCTCGTCTCTCCTGCTCCTCCTCATCCCGCCTCATCCCCACCCCCTTCCAACCGCAAACTGCCCCAAGTTGCTCAGCCACAGACACATGAACCCATGGCCCCCCCACCCCTGGCCGGTCTGCAGCTGAAAGCCCCACTAGGATTCAGAGAAGCACAGAATGTGTTGCTGTCCTTATTACTAGGACCAGCGCCGCGTCAAGTCTCCCTGATCCGCTCCCCAACACACAGCTGCTTCCATCCGCAGCTGCAGCCTGAGCAGGGTCGCTCTGCACACTGCACAGCCACACCGCGGCCCTGAGGAGCTGCAGACCCCGGTCTTCCTACTTCTCTCCTTGACACACAGCAGCTTCCAGCCACAGCTGCAGCCTGAGCAGGGTCGCTCCGCAAACTACGGCCCTGTGGAGCTGCAGAGCCCGGTCTTCCTACTTCTCTCCCCCACACACAGTGCCCTGTGCTGGGCCACGCGGCGACCAGCCTGGAGCTCTGGAGCTGTGCTCGGCGCTGCTAATGGCGGTGGTTCTGGAGGGAGGCTGCTGTGTGTGGGGGAGAGGATCAGGAAGACCGGGGTCTGTTGCTCAGCGGCGGCGCAACGTGCTGTGTGCAGAGCGACCCCGCTCAGGCTGCAGCGGTGGTGCTGATACAGCAGAGTTCATGTTGAACAGGTCATCTTTGGTTATTGTGGAAGTTGTGACTGTGAATCCGACATTTTACTCCACATTCAAAGCTGTGTTTGCTCTCTGCTGGCAGGCAGCAGGCTTGTTGCTCTTCTCTGCTCTGGGGAGGCGTGTCATGAAGAGGCTCCGAGGGGAGGATAATGCCCCACCAGGGCAACAGATGAGAAAACCTCTCCTCTCATTTGTTGCCCCCCTCCTTCTCCTCCTCCTCCTCCTCCTCCTCCTCCTCCTCCTCCTCCTCCTCCTCCTCCTCCTCTAGTCTCCAACTTTTGTTCTTGCATCACATTGCCTTCTCCAGTCAATGAATTTCATCATGCTCAGTCTCTGTGTGTGTCTGCGGTTCTGTGTGTGTGTGGTGGAGGATGGAGAATCATCCTTGCATCAGACCCAGATTTCTAAGAATAGACCAAAAACAAACAAACAAAGGAAAGAAGCAGACAAATTCCAAAATACTGTATATTCCAGCTACTAAATCCATGGACGATAACCTTCCTGCAGAGTTTAGATGATAAACACATCTGAAAAGTTCACTTCCATATCCAACAGGCACCAACTGCTGTATCTCCTAATATATCAGCTGCGCAATCTGATGAAGATCATTTTCACCTCCTCCCCAGTCACACCAGCAGGAGACATAAAGAACAACACTTTTGCTTCACTGTCAAATAACAAATATTTGCTGGGATCCTGCAGTACCATCATCACACGAATGGCCCAATCCATATCGTACAGACGTTTCTGAGACTTTCATTTGCAAGTTTCCTCTCAGATCATCGTTTATGTGCAAACTGCTCATTGCCTTAAGAGTTGGAAGCAGTTAGGGTTGCAAAATTCCGGGAATTTTCAAAGTTTGAAACTTTCCATGGGAATTAACGGGAATTTATGGGAATTAACGGGAATATACGGGAATTAACGGGAATAAATCGGAAATTTACAAAATTGAAGGTTGGCCCTTGACAGGGAACTTAAATATAGTTGGAGAAAATATATTGTAGCATAATCTTGGCTAAAACAACCAGATTTAATGCAAGCAACTTGAATATCTCTGCTATTCCATGCACACTGCTTCCTGCAGGGCTGTTAGGCCACGCCCCCTACATGCACTGTGCATTCCTCCATCACATGCACAGATGATTCCTTGAACCCTGGAGGCCACACTTTTGAGCCCAAAGCACAATAGGAGGGCTCCTTTCATTTAAAGGGACAACCAGGAGTTTTTGAAAGCAAAGTGTGTTCACACTACATTTCCCATGAGCCTCCGTGCACGGTGAAATTCTTGGACCGGCGCAAGACAGACGAACCATAAACGGTGATTTGGTGACATTATTCCCATAACCCACAGGGCAGCATCCGCAAAACCAAAACTAAGAAATGCTGGGCGACCCGACCACTAAATAATAACAAAATAACGTTAAAGACAAGATTTTTTTTTGAAACAGTTTGTTTCAATTACCCCCAATTTCTAGTTAATTCCCATAAATTCCCCAAAATTCCCATAAATTCCCATAATTCCCATAATTCCCGTGGAAAATTTCCACTTTGGAATATTTCCAAAATTCCCCAGCTTAATTTCCCATGGAAAGTTTCCGGAAATTTACCGTTAATTTATTGGAAATTTTCCATCCTTTGCAACCCTACTCAGGGCGCACTCACACTAGGGCCGGTTGTTCCGTACCGTGCTGAAGCCCGAATGCCCCCCCTCCCCTGTCCCCCGCTGGCCCACACTCACACTACCTCCAACCCAAGCGTGCTGAAGCACGGTTGCCTCCGACACAGACGTCATCACGTTAATAAACCAACACGGCGGATGCGCTCTGACTGATGACTGACGGAATTTGACGGTCAATACCTAAAAACCACAGGCAACTGAGTCCAACACACACCGACACAAGCGCTAGCTCCTCACATGACATGTTAGTGTAATCATACACCACGGTGTTGTTAATCCTGATGGATTTGTTGTACTTTCCTGACCCTCCGACGCCACATCCTCCAAAACCCGATTTTTGATTTAGTAATGTGCTATTTTTAAAGCTATACTGAACAGCTCTGCTCTGAGGGAAGCAAGGGATGATGGTCGGAATTTTTGAAGTCAGAAATCAATACACCTGACTTCAGTGCTCAGTAGGTTTGTGGGGCTGGCGATGACGGGAAGACCTGAACACAGCAGAAGGGATGAGAGCGGTAACAGATCTGACTCCTCTCCAACTCGCTGCTCCTGCTGTTGAGGAGTTATTTTGGATTTCACTTTTATGTTCTCACCAAATTCACTCATTTAGCACCGCAAGACCAACATGACATACCCAAAGTAACGGTGATTCCTGAACTCTTTCAGTGACTTTACCATTCTCTAGTGCTGTCCGAATGTATAGTGAGAAATCATTATACCATAGTGGATTCATAGCAGTGGTGAGCGGTGACCTTTCACTGTGGTCATGCTGGTGTCAATACCATGCGTGCCTGTAAGGGGTTTTTATTTATTAATAAAAAATATAATAGGCTATGGTTTAACTACAACAGTGGAAACCGCTTATAGTGATCACGTTGGTCCAGAGTCCATTTGATCACTATAAGGGGTTGATTACTAAAACCAAATTATTTCACATATTTTTTTATGCAGAACATCATCTAAATGCCAGTTGTATAGTTTTTCAATGAGAAAAATGTAACCAAACCATCATTTCGTCAGCTCTAAACTCACAGCTGCTTTTCCACACAGCATCATTTACTAACTCACGTGACACGTCTCAGTACAGATCAGCGGGCGCTGCTGCTGATGCTGATGCTGTGGGCTGCTTAACTACTCTAGGCTTAGCGCCGCAGTTTCTCATCCCCACCTTGTTGAGAGTGTTTCCAGACACTGTCAGACCGGACCCACCGGGCCGTATGAGTTTCACTCATAGACGTAAAAAGAAAGGACGTAGCATCCGTGACGTCACCCATTGGTTTTGGGGATTTGGGGATTTGTGTGACTCAAATATGGCGGCCTGAACAGCGCCATATAGAGAGCCTAAGCGGAAGCAGGAAGTAACGGTCACCATGGGACCTCAACTCTAAAAAACGGTCCATTCAAATGAACGAGAGTGAGATTTTTATTTCGTCATCTGATTGAATTGCGCCACGAGAAAAAAATATGACCTCTACCTGTTTAAAACATCACGTTTCATCCGAAAAAATCCGCAGTTTATCGTAAAACTGTTGTAGAATAAAATTCTGAAGAATCTGTAACCAGAAAGACTACAAGTCGCGTAGGTGACGCCACACACCAAATGCCGCCGTTTACCGTGTCAGTTGGTGACGTATTTTTTGTGGGACAGCAGATCTGTAGTCCGTAGAGCAGCCTTCACACTAAATACATTCTTCTGTTGCCCTTTTACAATAAACTAGGGATGCACGATATATCGGCATTAATATCGGTATCGGCCGATGTTCGTCATTTTTTAACATATCGGTATCGGTCCGATGTTTAAAATTGGGCCGATATTTATTGGCCCATATATATTTGTATGCAAAACCTACAAAGTTGAGGTAATGCGAGGAGGATGGTAGCCTGTAACCTTGTTATTTGGAAGTAAAATACATTCAAAAAATCAGTTTGCATGATTTTCAGTCTGTACAAAAATTTATCATCTCAGAAACTTAAAAAAAACCCAACACATATCGATATCGGTAAATATCGATTATCGGCCGTAACAGAAAAATTCATATCGGATATCGGTATCGGCCAAAATTTTCATATCGGTGCATCCCTACAATAAACTGCTGATTTTTTCGGATGAAACGTGATGTTTTAAACAGGTAGAGGTCATATTTTTTTCTCATGGCGCAATTCAATCAGATGACGAAATAAAAATCTCACTCTCGTTCATTTGAATGGACCGTTTTTCTTCCTGCTTCCGCTTAGGCTCTCTATTGGATTGGCCGGCCAAAGACCTGCCCACTGGCCTCGAAGCAGCCTGTCTCCGGACCGCTCCAGACCTGTCACTCAACGTTTCCGCGCCCTGATTGGCCAGAATCTTAACGGTAGAGTAAAAAAAAAATCCTTCATGCTTCACTGACAGCTTTTTTGCCATTCAGAATGTCCATCTACAGTAAACACAGCCTCTAGCAGTAACTGTACTACTCGGTGTCACAGTGCGCATGCGCCAAACAAGCTGTCAGCTCTCCAGCTTTTCACAAGCAAAAGGGAATGATTAGGCTCAGATTTAAGACCAAAACAGTAGAACTAAGGTATTGTTGGGGAGAAAATTGTCTTTAACATTGAATATTTACCTTTACTAATTGAAGTTGATATTGTGTCTTACTAACTCACAAATAAAACGCACTATTTTCTCACCGACTGATGAGATAAAGCTGAACCTGTGTCTCTACACTGGAGACTGCAGAACTGCACAGACACCTCATCAGAACTAACACTGAACATGAACATGAATATTCTCCACTTTGACATTACTGATTAACACTGAATATATCTCACTGATGATTGTTTTAGTAGATTGAGCACTTACACATTTTACTCATTTAAACGAGTTAATCCTGAGTGATGTGAAACTTTTGTCCTTATGTAAGTTGTAGTAAAGTTTAGTCTCATGTTTTTTAACATATTGTGTCTTATATTTTTGACTAACCCATTGAGTTTAAAGACAACTGAAACTTGTAAGCAAACCATATAGATTCATAATGCAATAAATAGCAGTAACCTGTTTGATCATTCAGAGGTAAGCTGAGGGCACACAGAGCCACAGTGAGAGCAAAACATGTCCAAGGCTGAAGGAAGGGAGGATGAGAGGCCTGTGAGCTGCTGAATGAAACATTGTGAGGAAGAGTTTGAATGATCTGTGTTATCTGCCCTGAACCCTCAGACACCTGGGATGGAGGAGTTATGTCAGTGTAGGGAGGACTTTGTTGTGTTTCAGGCCCAGAGGTTCATGTGCTGGAGAGATGGGACCAACCTGTGGCAGCCAGAGGGCACCAACGAAGGGAGGGCTGGCACCACAGCCACTCCCCACCTGTTTCTGACCAATAAGAATTACACACATAGTGCAAAGTATTAAGAATTAATGTAACGCCTTTGTTTTGGGCAGATGACAGAGAGTTCTGGCTCTGTTGGGATGGTGGTTGCAGCTGACTGCTTGCAGACTGTGATTTCCTGAACAATCTGATTCCTTGGATGATCCAATTGAATAAATAGTTAACCAGAAGGTTGTTGTTTGTCCTCTCTTGGAATAAATGAACACGCAATGTCAGTTTTCCTGTTTTCAACCTGACACTCTTGTATAATTGAACACACTGCCAGATTAATATTTTCTATTATTATTATTGAAGGGCTTGGGCATGCACTGCATTTATAGCTTATTATGACCACAACGGATCACAAGGATGATCAATGACCGAGCAATGCCATGATCATGCATCGATGACAGTCATGCTGTGAAGAGGAGTTCACCATGTGGTCCTCTGCATGGAATACTTAGATAGTGAATAGGGAACAGGGATGAGTGAGTGATTTACTTTGATATTGTCTAGAAGGAGGAGACTCAAAATAGCAATTTAATTAACAAAATCAAATCTATCAATAAATAATCAATATCAAAATCAACAAAACTATTCATAAAAGGCTTTATTTAGAAGCCACCTGCCTCATTTCTTGTTTTTGCCAGATATTTTTACAGTCCACTGGATTCAGCACCGACACCGACGACTCAGGGGAACTGCACAGTGTTTTCCATACTTCTCCAGGCTCAGAGCAAATATATAAATAAATAAATGTAATGTAATAAATAAATACTGTATGTGTGAGGCCTACAGTGCACAGAGAGCAGCCTGGGGAGGGAGCGCCATTGTTTGACACTGGTTTCAGGTCTGCTCTCTGTTTACTTCCTGTGCCTGGGGCCTTGTTTCTCTGGGGTGCATGGTTGTTCATCCCAGCCTGAAGCAGTCTTTGACCACGGAGCTCGTGCCAGCTCGTCAAGTGGTGCACCGCCTGCATGGGCCTGCAGTTTGCCTGTTGCAGCCATAAACTGTTGTTGTGCAGTGCAAGATACACAAATAATGGGTTGCAGAACAATAGGCTGTATTAGGTTGTTGTATTGCCATCATTCCAGTTTAACTTTGTTTGACTCCAGAGACCAAGATCTAACCCTTAGCCCTGAATTATCTTCATGGGTCGGTGTCAGAAAATCTCTTAAAGGTTATTTATCTGCTTTAAATGACTTGATGTGATCTGGGTCCTAATTTGGCTGCTGTATTTCCACTCAGATCAAAATTATGTGGCACTTTAATTTGGATTTTTTTTTAAATAGTAAAAGTAAAATTCACAGTCCACACTGCACCCAAAGTCCTTGCACTAATACTGGTATGAGGGCTTTTCCTCCTTTTCCTCCGAAACCCCCCCCAAAACAATTGCATCTTCTCAACATGGCAACATCTCTTCACAGTGGACTCTGTCATTTCTCAGAACTTTTACATGCACAAGCCTTAAAGTCCCAGTATACGATTTATTTGGCTTTTTATTAGCAAAAATCAAACATGTCTTTCATAAATACGTATTTCACTATAGTTGAATCACACCTGCACAAATGAAAGCTTTCTCCTACCTTAGAATAAAATATTTTATCGGAAGTGCCTTTCGTTTATATGGTGACGGCGTTTTGGGGGCTTGAAGATGCAAAAATCTCAAACCACCCCTGAAAGTGGAAAAGTTGAATACGCTCCAGCGCAGTAGGCGTGTTGACGTCATGATACCAACAAACATGTCGGATTACATCCACCCTTCAGACCTGCAGGCTACTTTGGCTGCAATAACTAATGTTAGGGCGACTATAGGTGAAAAAATGGTCGCCGAGAGGCTAAGTGAGGGGACGCGCTTCAATAATAAAAGACTGAGCTTCAGATGAATGGCGATTAACATAACGTTTATTAAGCTAAAACACAGGCAGTGAAACAATTACACTTGCCATTTTTAGGACCTTCCCTCCTCACCCTCTCAGTTGATTCATTCACAGGTGATGAACAGCTGATTTTACTACGCTTTCCACCTGACTCCTCCCCGAGACCCCGGATGTGACACACCCACACACACACACACACACACACACTACATGGCATCTACAACTAATGTACAAGAATGTGTCTTTCAAATGTACAGAATATACACATACAATTGGCGAGCAGAGGAGAATCTGCTCTCAACTCCTGGAAATTCGCCGGGTTTGACAACCTGGTAGAACTAGACAAGTTTGATGCATTGCTGTTTGGATCCCAGCACCACCTTGTCGTCTGGCATGCTATGGATTTGTACACACTTTTGCTATATCAGATTTTCTCCCACACACATGGTAAAAACCTAGCCTGAGTTGTTATAAGTCGTTACAAATATATGGGGGGGGGGGCACGGAACCATGGTTGCCATCGCCATTTTTTATGTTGAGTGGCAGCGTGACTGTAATTAACCGCAAACTCACCAGAGCACTCGGCTCGGGGAGAAAGCACCCCGGGGGCGTTTCATCCAAGGCGCCTGTCATTATAGTTTTCTGCGTTCCACCAATACACCAGATAACCTCCGGTGTGTCATTTCATAATAAAAGCTGTCATCGTCGGATTATTGATTGGTTTATTCCAGCCTGACGCAGTCCTTCCAGTGAGGCAAGACCATATGGCAAGACTACATTCCCCCGCCGGCGGCAACTACGGCAAGCCGCGAGTTTATTATCATGAAAAGAAGAAAATAGAGAGAGGATTGATTGGGGAAATATAAGCCCAAAATGCCAACTGTGGCCATGCTACCCATCTGTTTCTGTAACCGTCCCTTCTTGTCATCATTGGAAAGCAGAGAATCCAGCGATTCAGATGCAGTTTACACCTGAGCCACTGCCAACACATGACCTGTGGCTTTCAACTTTCTATGATATAGCCTACTGCTTACAGCTGAGAATATCAGGTATTGTTCCCCCTCCATTAAATACAGTGCAGTGAAAAAGTATTTTAACGTTGCTTTGAAATTAGTTTTAACGCTATTGATTTTCTTGGAACCAGGGCCAGGATTATCTAAAAATGGGACCTGGTACCAGGTACTAGGGCTAGTTTGGAAACACGCAAATAGTCAGGCCTGTATTGTTTAGCCTGGTGCCAGTGGAAACTTGTTTACATAGAGGCTTGTTTATACATGCAGCATCTGTTGCCTGAGTTCACGTGAACACAACATCAAGAATACATTCATATATGCAACCGCACCGCTAGATGGGGGTATTCATACTTACTGGGGCTTTAAAACACTAAGGGAGAGAGAGAAAACCCAAAACGCTTTAAATTACCTGCAGAACAATTTCAGTCAAAACTGCTGCAAGAATTTCAACTAAATGACATACATGATGGATTTCTCATGGGGGGAGCATGTTTTTGGGGGCAGAAGACTTTGCTTGTTAGGCTTCACTGTTGAGAAATGCTGCGTAAATAGAGAGGAAACCAGTATCTGTCCACACTAATGAGGGGAAATGTCACAGAATGTCTATGGTAATCAGGTCCTTCACACTGGTAAGATCATGGTCATCAACATGATTCCAAATCAGCACATGGTAGAGTCATCGTCTGTATGAAACTGTCCCAACAGCTGCTGACACACCTGAGTTCAACCAAGCTCCTCCCTGCTCTGAGCAGCACATCTTCCTCTGGTATGAAAACACAGTGGCGTGCACAGACTTTTTGAAGGGCAGGGGCGGAAAGGAAAAAAAGGGCACATTTCAAAATGTGTCCTAACCACTGAAGAGAACACTTTTTTAAACATGTTTTCAGCTCCTAGATGTGGCTCCTAGAGGGCACTCTTGCTGCTCAGTTTCAGAAAATGAGGAGAGTGAGACCATAGGCCTGCAGCTTTTAAAAAATTGGCCTTTTTAATGTTGATTTGGACAAATCGATTAATCCAGGTTAAAACTATAAAAGCATCGATTTGGTTTTAACATGTGTTTTGGCCCCCAAGAGGGCACTTTAGCACATGTTTTGACTCAAAAGAGGGCACTTCAGCACACATTATGGCTCCTATATGTGGCTCCTAGAGGGCACTTTCACTGAGTGATGTGGTGCATTTGGGTGCCGAAGAAAAATTTGGCCTTTTTTGATGTCAATTTGGCCTGTTTTAACACGTGTTTTGGCTCCCAAGAGGGCACTTTAGCACACATTTTGGCTGCCATGAGGGCACTTTAGCACACGTATTGGCTCCTTGAGGGCACTTTAGCGCATGTTCTGGCTTCCAAAAGGGAACTTTAGCATGCATTTAGAGGGCACTTAAGCATGTTTTTCTCCTAGAGGGTCACTTTAGCACACGTTTGGCTCCGAGAAATGCACTTAAATCATTTTGGCTCCTAGAGGGCACTTAAGCACACGTTTTGGCTCCATGAGGGCATGTGTTTTGGCTCCTAGAGGGCACTTTAGCACGCGTTTTGGCTCCTAGAGGGCACTTAAGCACACGTTTTGGCTCCATGAGGGCATGTGTTTTGGCTCCTAGAGGGCACTTTAGCACGCGTTTTGGCTCCTGGAGGGCACTTTAGCATGCATTTTGGCTCCTAGAGAGCACTTAAGCACGCGTTTTGGCTCCTAGAGGGCACTTTAGCACACGTTTTGGCTTCCAAGAGGGCACTTTACCGCGCGTTTTTCAACAATTGGGCCACGAGGGGGGGCAATCGCCCCCCCTGCTCCCCCCCTGTGCACACCAAACATAAAGGACCAGAGTCAGATGTGAGGCCGACCTGTGCTACTTCCTCCTGCCTCCGCACCATGTTTAATGAGGCAAAGGAGGAGGGGGGAGAAACCTGTCTCCTTTTATCCACCTCAACAACTCTCTCCTCCTTTTATTAGTTTAGTTTGCACTATAGAGTCATATACAGTACACAGTATGTGTGTTACTGTGTGTGTGTGTGTGTGTGTGTGTGTGTGTGTGTGTGTGTGTGTGTGTGTGTGTGTGTGTGTTTAAAGCTCAGTAAAGCTACCGGCACCCGCGGGGCAGTCGGGTGTAAAAGCAGCAATAACAGCATGAGATTTTTGAGAGATGGAGGAAGGGAGGCTGGGGGGATTTTCACAGATCGAAAGATGGAGGATGAGCAGGAGAGAGAGGGGGGTGGGGGGGGGGCTCCACACTGCACCTTCTTCTCTCTGTACAGACACTTTATTTATTGACACTACACACTGCTGATCCCCTCCAAATATAGTGTATGTGCTTGGGTGTGTTATGTTTAAGAGAGGCGTACGAGGCGGTGAGGACCGAGGGGGGGAAAGGAGAGGGGAGGAGGAAGAGCGAGGTGAGGAGGAGGAGGAGGTGATGCAGGATTTTCGTGCAGGGTGTTGCCCTAGTTTTTTAGCTCGTCTCCTGTCTGGTTCAGGATTTCCCCAAATCTCTGGCTTCCTCTAAATGAGCAGGATCGGATCTGAAACTGCGTCAGAAAAGAAAAGGAGGGGAAACGGATTTCAAGGTTGATCTGCTGAGCCATTCAACATGAAATTCCTTCGTCATGTGGACAAATCCAACTGAGACTCAAGTTACTGCCATTACTGTGGTTAGTTTAAAACATCATAACTCTGTCAAATCCACCAAAAAGGCACTGTACACTTACTCTGAGCTGAAATGCAACTTAGAGTATATCAGTATGTCTGATGCCCTCTATTAAGAAACATGAATAAACCTGCTCAGAAAAGACACTCTGCAACACCTGGAAAAAATAGTGTTTTACGATACAATGGTTTTCTTTTACTTTGAAAAGGTAGGGGATGCCAACTTCCCATCTTAAGTTAAAGGGGACATATTATGGAAATATCCCTTCTAAAGGCATTGAACATATCTGGGTGTTTGTTTTGCCTTCAGGCGCCAAAATGTGAGAACTGACAAAAAAAATAGTAATGTTCAGACTCCCTAGGTTGAAATCCATGTGGCTTTAGGAGCTGTTCCCTCAGTTGTCTGACAATGATGTAACTAGTTTTCTAATCTGCATAACCCCACCCCCACCTGGTACCGGTAGAAGGGGCGGGGCAAGCAGTGGTTCATTAGCATTTAAAGGGACAGACACTGAAAGCAGCCGTTGTGAACAGGACTGTTTAGAGAGGATGAAAAGAGCTGTGATGTTTGATCCTTGGAGGATTTTGACCAAAGACTGTCACAGACAAGTCTTTAAAGGTAGGGTCTGGAGTTTTGTGCCTAAAAATAAACATTAGACTTTTACAAATGAAATCCGTCTGAATCATCACCTATGGGCTTCTAGTCCTGTGTGGTGGGGGCTCTGTCTGCAGCCCCTCCTCCCCCTGCCTGTATTTTGGTTTTTTGCTTTGTTTTGTTCATGTTTTGCTGTGCACGTGGACGTTTCTAGGTGGAGCTAGAGAGTCGCAAATGAGCAGAGACACCTATGGTGAGAGAGTCTGTGTTACCTCTCCAGCCAATGACGGAGCTCAGGTGAAGCTACCTGCAGCAGGAGGCTCAGGCCTGTTAGCTGTGCTAGCTGTCTGATGCTACAGGTGAAGCTACCTGCAGCAGGAGGCTCAGGCCTGTTAGCTGTGCTAGCTGTCTGATGCTACAGGTGAAGCTACCTGCAGCAGGAGGCTCAGGCCTGTTAGCTGTGCTAGCTGTCTGATGCTACAGGTGAAGCTACCTGCAGCAGGAGGCTCAGGCCTGTTAGTCGTTTAGCTGTCTGATGCTACAGGTGAAGCTACCTGCAGCAGGAGGCTCAGGCCTGTTAGCTGTGCTAGCTGTCTGATGCTACAGGTGAAGCTACCTGCAGCAGGAGGCTCAGGCCTGTTAGCTGTGCTAGCTGTCTGATGCTACAGGTGAAGCTACCTGCAGCAGGAGGCTCAGGGCTGTTAGCTGTGCTAGCTGTCTGATGCTACTGAGTCTCTATCTCTCTCAGCAGCAGCAGTCAGGACAACAAAGAACAATAAATACAGTCTGAGTGAAGCACTGGAGCCGCGGACCGATTCCCGACCTATACCGACACTGGTAACAAGTATTAGGACCATATTAGTGAGCTAGCATGATGCTAACGTCGGCTAGTGCTCGCGGTTAGCATCCGCGGCTAACACCCACTAGTTCACCACAATACAACGGCATAACAACATCCACGGAGGCTCCCGGTGTTGGCGAGAGGTCGGCTTATCGGCCCGCGGCTCCAGCACTTCTTTCAGACTGTAAATCCTTTCCTTTATGGTCATGACAACTGTTGCTGTCAGAAGCAGGAGCTACACAGCTTAGCCTGAGGGGAGGGGCTGAGTTTACATGTTTTGTTTACAAACTGCAAGGAACAAAACTCCAGACCCTACCTTTAAGACACCTGGGGACTGTTTTAATTGGTGGAAAAGGGGCAGAATATGTCTCCTTTAAAGCTTCAGTTGAATCAGTATTGACCAAAATCCTCAAAAAGCTACAGATGACACATCACAATCAAAGTCACCATTATCTGAACCAGGAAACTGTCTTTCTGCGTTTGGTCTCCTGCAGAGAAGAAACTTCATGACCTTCCACATGTCCTGAGACTGGACCATCACACACACACACACAGAGAAAAGCAAACACACCTTCATACCATCAGACAGTGAGAGCCGTTTCACTGTGGGGGACTGAGTCGGAGGAACAATCCAGTTTCAGTGATTATGTGTCTGTGTGGCTGCAGGAAACATTCTTCACTGAGAGAAAATGAAAAACCACAACAACAAATCTTGATATGGATACAAAAAAACTAAACAACAAGCTTCAGACAATATCCCGAGAGGACAAACATCAATTCACAGATCTTCTGGCTAAAGCTGCAGCAGAGAGGAGCAGAGAGTGTGTGTGTGTGTGTGTGTTTGTCAGAGTGTAAGAGTCAAGCTGTTTATTACAGCTAGTTTTTTCTTGATGCATGCAGCTAATTACCAGCTGACAGAAGAGTTCATCTTCAACTCCTAACTACAACAGACAGGTTGTGAGTCTGTGCAGTCCTTCACACTGAGCTGTGTTTTCATCTGAAGGTGTAGAGAAGCTGCAGCAAATATTATAGTTTGGTTTGTTACAGCCCCCTTTCCCCCCCTCCCCCTTATTAAAGAGAAATCTTCTTCAAACGAGCAAACGTGAACTGAGTGCAGTGTGAGCGGCTGTTTGCCTCCTCTGTGTTTTAATTCACTGATCAGAGAGCAGAGCGGCTTCACAGCTTAATGATCTTTAAATCTGACAAATCCAAAACTTGCGCTGCGTAACATTCAGACAGCAGCGGCGCCAAGGTGAAAGGAAGCTGCTTCCTCCACATCTCAATTCAAGCCTTGACTTTTCACTGACTTATTTTGACTCCAGTGGATTTAGAGAGCGATAAACAGACTCTGAACACATCAAAGGCTGGATGGAGGTGGAGGAGCCGCGCTGACAGCTGGACACTTCACTAAATGATATGATATTGAATCAAACGTCCTCAACTGATGTCAAGAGGAACAGTCAAATATGGCTGCAATGCTAAAGGGACATTGCGTAACATTTCCAGTTGTTCATCAGCTCTTGTCAACATGTCCATGTTTCCAACATTCTCTGTTATAAACTGTTTTCTTGTCTGTAACAACGTCTATGTCCCGTCTGTCCGTCCTGGGTGAGGGATCCTCCTCTGTTGCTCACAATGAGGTTTCTCCTGGTTTTCCCTGTTAAAGGGTTATATGGAGTTTTTCCTCAGTGGATGTGAGGGTCTAAGGACAGAGGATGTTGTTATGATGTCATGTGAAGCCCTTTGAGACTAACTGTTTGTAAAAGCGGGCTATACTAATAAAATAGCCTTGTCTTGCCTCATATTCATATATATGTCATCCTAGGTGTATCATGACCTCCGCCAATAATCTGAGTAATTCTCGTAAATGAAGAATTTAAGATTTGTTTGTACAAGGGCTCCATGCCAGTCTACCATCTTGAAACTACATCTACCAGCAAGGGACATACTGTATAGCAGGACCAGGGAATAGCTCTGCCTTCAGCGTTTTGTGTGACTGAGATACCGAAGGAGATCAGCAAGAGAGGCTTCGCTGGTTCGCCACAAATTTAAAGTCTTCACTACTGCAGCGTAATGCAGGATCATGCATCAGCACGGGAGACAGAATCCTCATCACCAAGAAAGCGCAAAAGGTAATTAAAAAGGCGAAACCTTCCACACGTGGAAAGAGCCAATGAGAGAAAAAGGGACGCTGAAGTTTCCAGCTTTCTCCTACTGTATAGCAAGTCAACTGTGCTGCCTAAATGAGCCCACAGCTAGCTTTTTCCATTCACTTTGTTTAGACCATGTGGACTGTTACCATAGGCAGCAATGTAACAGTAACACTAGCGTATCACAACAACATATTGGTGAAATTAAAGAGTTTTGCGGCAGATAATGTGTTATTTAGAGGTTGCATTCTCGGGCCCCATCACTCCCACTATGGACATACACAGCTCTCGAATGGATTTAAATATCGTGGGAAGTTGGAACTCCTAATGACACCAAAGTTATATAAAGTAAACCACTGTATTTTATGTCAGAAATAAGGTCCAGGTTGTAAAAAATGGCACATTAAAGCCTACCTACCAGTTTTTAATGGTGTTACTGCAACTATTTAGCCAAAGCAGCCAATTTTTTTGTGTGTCTCCAATAGTGTCATTCATGTGGATGTTCCTGGTGGATCAGACTCCTGTTCCTGTCCCGGTCTGTCTTAACTGACAGGAGAACCCTATGAGCTGCTGCAGACTCAGCTCAACTCCATCTACTGACTTGACTAGTGACACCATGAGCCTCTTTAGTTCATTGGCATGTGAAGCTATGGTATAAAAAGTAAAATAGTGCTTGTGTGTGTGTGTGTGTGTGTAGGACTGCAGGTAAACTAGTATTTTTTCACATTAGAGCCTGGACTTACAGTATCTACTTATCTGCTGTGGTTCAGGAGCGCAAATTGACCAGAAAGACAGAGGTTCGATCCCCGGCTCCATTTGCAGTCCACATGTAGAATTGCCCCTGGGCAAGATACTGAAGCCACACTTGCCCCTGATGTATCATGAGTGTGTGAATGTACACATACTGGTCTGAGAACAGCTTAATGGTCTGAGTGGTTTCAGAGACTAAAAGTAGTATCAAAGAGCAAGTCCATTTACTTTTTTATTTTATTTATTTATTTATTTATTTAAGGAGGACAGTGCACATTAATGCACATTAATGGACATTAATAAACGTAAAGGTGTCAGTGTTACGCAAAGGCTAATTTACAACTGTAGTCCTCCTGGCAAGGTGTTAAAAGTCATTAAACTACTACTAATGTATATGACCTGAACGTTCTTGAGACAAATGTGTTTTTCCCTCTTCCATTCACTTCAGTTGGAGCAGCACCTAGTGGTCATTGGTTGAGCAGCACCTAGTGGTCATTGGTGGAGCAGCACCTAGTGGTCATTGGTGGAGCAGCACCTAGTGGTCATTGGTTGAGCAGCACCTAGTGGTCATTGGTGGAGCAGCACCTAGTGGTCATTGGTGGAGCAGCACCTAGTGGTCATTGGTGGAGCAGCACCTAGTGGTCATTGGTGGAGCAGCACCTAGTGGTCATTGGTGGAGCAGCACCTAGTGGTCATTGGTGGAGCAGCAGCTAGTGGTCATTGGTGGAGCAGCACCTAGTGGTCATTGGTGGAGCAGCAGCTAGTGGTCATTGGTGGAGTAGCAAATAGTGGTCATTGGTGGAGCAGCAGCTAGTGGTCATTGGTGGAGCAGCAGCTAGTGGTCATTGGTGGAGCAGCACCTAGTGGTCATTGGTGGAGCAGCACCTAGTGGTCATTGGTGGAGCAGCACCTAGTGGTCATTGGTGGAGCAGCAGCTAGTGGTCATTGGTGGAGCAGCACCTAGTGGTCATTGGTGGAGCAGCAGCTAGTGGTCATTGGTGGAGTAGCAAATAGTGGTCATTGGTGGAGCAGCAGCTAGTGGTCATTGGTGGAGCAGCACCTAGTGGTCATTGGTGGAGCAGCAGCTAGTGGGGGTGGGGGGGGTCCGCACAGAAGTTTTTGTTGTGTCGTGTGCAGACACAACTGACAAATATTTTGGCTACAGACGGACAAGCAACAACTTAATTAATCTTCATTTCATTTATTTTATTTTGAAAATCGACCGGATTCTCTCGCCTTTTCTGTGCCTGACTTCCTGTCTGGTACGATCTGGTCTATCCAGCTTGACAAACGGCGCTCGCGCGAAAAATAGAGGTGAACCGATCTGAATCACTTCAGGCACGCGCACTGCGCTCCACAGCGCGAGATGTGTGACCAGGCAGACCGGTTAACATGTGCACCTATCTGGAACTGCTTCCGCGTCCAGTGCGTCCGACGGGTTAGTCGAAATGAGGGTGAGTAGATAATGAGTGAAATTTGAATTTTGGGTGAACTATCCCTTTAAATATTTCAGTGCCGTCACTCCTCCCACACAGAGATGCATGTTCAAACTAACCTATAGAAACACACCTGTTCTCCGAAACCAACCCGATAACAGTCACGGTCACAGTCTAAACACTGGACGGAGTGATTGAGATTCCGGTGGGGGCCTGAGAGTCGTTACCGGGCCACCGCCCCCCGGCCGGGCAGGTACAACTCACCGCCGAGCGCCCGCTGTGGCATTTCATCTCAATTCAGACAAAATGGCCAAAGGCTGTGTGACATTGCAGTGACATTAAGCAGCAGTAATTGTTGAGAAATGGCTCTTCAGAGGCTGCTGCTGACACACACACACACACACACACACACACACACACACACACACACTTTCACACACACGCACACACAGGACGATAAAGTGCAGCCATAACATTAACAAGTCCTACAAATAGAGTATTTCTATTTCAGGAGAGTCTGTGTGTGTGTGTATACAGAGTATAAATCCAAGTGAAGTGGGACACACAGTGTAAATGGTCAAAGAGCAGTTGCAGCCATCAGTCATACAAATACCAAATATCCAGCTCCTCCTTCCTCTACTTCCTCTCTTTCAGCCATTTTCATTCACATTTTTATGAACAACTTTCTCCCTCTCACTTTGCCTTACCACTCCCTGCCACACACACACACACACACACACAGGCTCATTACACACATGCTGGTTTAGTTTCTCTTCTACCAACAGAGGCGGCTATGCAGCTGCAATCCATCATTTTTACTCCCAACTTACACTTACTTACAAACACACACACACACAGAAATAAGCACACACACTGTGGGGGCATACACACATTCACAATTAGGAATGAACTAAACTTTTTGAGCACAGTCAGTGATGCAGCCAGAATGCAGCAGAGCGGCTCAGTCTCTGAGATGGTCCTGGCCCAAATGTTCCTGTGAGAAGACGCAGTGTGAGCAGGTCACCACTTCACTGTGACCAGGGAGGAATATTAAGTCCATTGATTCAACCTCCTCCAAC
Organism: Decapterus maruadsi; assembly: GCA_030347415.2. NCBI lineage: Eukaryota > Metazoa > Chordata > Actinopteri > Carangiformes > Carangidae > Decapterus > Decapterus maruadsi. The sequence goes on along the minus strand of CM064890.1, from coordinate 22,064,167 downwards.
CTCAAGAAGAAGAAGCAGCTTTTTCAGAGCAATGCTACCTGCAGCTTTATGTACAGTTGGATTTACTCATTTCTAAACTAATAACACACAAGAAGATATTCCACCCTAAAAGTGCAAGGTAGCTGAGCTGCTCAGTTAATGGCTCCAGAATAACTTTTATTTTACTAGGAGCACCCTAACTTTTTGAAATTATTATTTTTTTAAGTCTAAATTTCAGGAGCGCAAGCAGAAAATTTAGAAGTGCACACCATAAATCTAGCCTGGTAAACCAGCCTCCCCCGGAAATGCATTTCATTTCATTTCACAGGGGGAGTCTGGCCTCATCTCCGTTGTAACCGTTTCGCCAGAAATCGGCCGTCTACCGAGCCAATCAGCGTCGCCGCTGTGATTGACACAGCACGTTGGCCAATCAGGGCCTGAAAACATCACTACATGGACTGGACTCACCTACAACAAACATGGCGGAGCGTCAAACAGCGGCGTAAAAACAGCAGTAAGGGAAGTTCTAAATGAAATACCATCAATTACAGAACTTAAACTAGAGCAAGAGTCGGCGCTTGTTGAGTTTCTTGGAGGAAAAGACGTTATCGCTGTTCTTCTTCGGTCCCTGATTGGCTCGGTAGGCGGAGTGTTTCGGCGAAACGGTTACAACGGAGATGAGGCCAGACTCCCCCTGAGAAATGAATTGAATGCATTTCCGGGGGAGGCTGGTTTACCAGGCTACCATAAATCCACTTGCAAAGCAAATATACACATGTCCTGGGGTCTCATTTATAAAACTGTGCGTGGGATCGTTACTAAAAGTGTACGTACGTCCATAAGCCAAGTTTTGCGTGCGCCAAGAAATATTCAGATTTATAAAACCCTGCGCACGCACACTTCCAAGCAAACTTCCCTTTATAAATCACAGAGTTCCTACAAATGTGCGCCGCTGAATCGGCTTCACGTTCCGCCCTGTCCACGCCCTGTTTTAACCGTAGATGGTCAATGCAAACCACCACATGAATGCGATCTACATGTCAATGAGCCTGACGTGCTCTTGATCTGCCGCTGTTGTGAATTGGCTGCAGGTGTGGAAGTGGCACCGCGACATGTTGCTGCAGCTGTTAACGGCGTCAGCGGCAGAGTTTCAGTGCGCTGCCTCTCAAGCGCTGGACCCGGTTCGGTACATACTGAAGTTACAACAGTGACAACAGTTGTAATGTGAAACCACAAACCAGTTATTAACCTTCATCATGGTCTCCCTCTCCCTCCTTTCTCCTCCAGCGGTGCCGTGGTGCAGAATTACGCGCGGGGCTCACAGCTGTATTCATACATTTACAGTAATTAGACCGATCGATAAAACTTTGAAATCACTTCCTACATTCTGAAGGATGATCAAACTTTACACTTCTCTTGATAACAAGAACACAGAATATTTTTTATTCCAGGCTTTGAGATTTAATTGACTCTGGATCATATGTTCACACAGTGTCACAGGAACATAAAGTTATTTACACTGTGTTTATTCCATGCAGCAGCCCCGTCCTCTCCTCCTGCGCTCTGGGAGTGGACAATATGACGGAGAGATGGTGATGATTAAATATAGAGAAGAAATGTTGATTTTGAATGTCAAGTTAAATTCTATGAAGTTGTTTTTCCCTGAAAAACCAGTCCGATGCAAAATAATGCTATTGAATTAAATCACCATGGCAACATGTATCTAACATACGGGTTGAAATGACGCAGCGCCGATAATAAAAACATAATGGTTCTTCTCACTCTACATTTCTTCAGTCTGACTTCAGTTCACCACCACACCGTCTGTGTCGCCAATTCTCCTTTTCCTCCAAACCATACGTACGCCTGGGTCAGAGTTTGCTTAGAGCTGCGCACATTCTCCCGTCAAGTTTGCTTTTTATAGATCACCAACTTGGCGTAAAATGTCACGTACGCCACTTTTTGTACGTACGCAAGGTTTATAAATGAGACCCCTGAGCCTGACACCTGTAATGACAGATGAGTCTTAAAGCGTGAATTCCAGCCCCCCATCAGTCCCCCATCAGCCCTAGCCCTTGGCCCTACCTCTTCGTTTTGCGTTGTTCACGTGAACTGGTGTTGTCCTGGAGATTTTTCAGGGGCTATGACAAGTTTCCCAGAATGCATCTTGTGGCAACCGGCAGCTGTTTTATTTCTCACTGTAGCGCTGTTATTACATCATTTTGTTAAGTTTTAAAAAAATTTCATGCGAGAAAGTAGCTGTTTGCAGTGAAGCTGTGAAGCAGATCAGCGGCTCGTCACGGAGACACCACCCCGTCCAGAGAGCTGGTCAGCCGGCCAACCTCCGTCACCATCCCGGGAGAAAAGACGATCACTAATGAACTTACCCACAGGTTTTTAAAGGTTTACCGATAGGCAGTTACATTCTTTTTAGGATGAATTCTGCTCTCATTGATGAAATGTAACAATTGTGGCGGTCACATTAGTTTGTTTGAACTAAAAGTGAAGCTTCATGTGTGTATTGGACAGAGGAGCAGCGCTGTAGGGGCTCTGGAGCCTACGTACAGAAATCACCACATTAATTAATTAACAATAAATAAATGTTTTACAATGAACCAATCAGTCTTCATTACATTTCATTTTATTTTATTAAAGGAGTCATCACCAGGAAATCGCAATTTCTCTTGTTAAAACATGCATATTGGTGTTTGACCTCAGTTGAAACTTGCCTGAAAAGCTGGAGTTTGAAAGCGGCGCCGTTTTTTCGCTTCGGCTCTTTTTCCGAACAGGAATAGCACACAAGGGTGTGCCTTCCTAAAGCAGGAGATTTTGATTCTGCTCCTACGGTGACCTCACCGTGGAGGCTACTTGCCTCTTTCACCACCCAACCCCGCCCCGTCCGCTACCTGAAATCGCCGAAGCGGTACCAAGGGGCTGTTTATGTTTTGGAGTCTGCATGCAGGCAAGCCCCCCGCCCGGCTCTGTCCTTCCTGCGGCGAATCAACGCGCCTCATTACATATTATACAATGCACATCCGGACCAGTCAAAACCTCGCGCGTAATCTCGCGTGATAAAGTCGCGGTAGGAAAAAGGGTCAGAACAAGCTCAATGTTTGATTAAATTTTTTTTTTTTTTCTAATAAGTTTTACGAATTGATCCAAAGCGATCCAAGGGGGGCTGGATACGTAAAAAACCAGGTTATGACTCCTTTAAGTTAGCGTGCTTTTGTCCCAATTTGTAATTTTGTGACTTTCAACATCTAGGGTTAAGGGCTAGGGGTAGGGCTAGGGATGAAAAATAGAACTGGAATTGGGCATCTGGGTCGTTCCGTTCACATTTCACCAGTGTTAACTCTGCAAGCCTGCTCACTTTTCCTCTGTTTTGCTAACCCTCCCCTTGGCCGTGTGCATTTGTTTTTCACAAGCTGGTGAAAAATCAATAACATGATGTAACGATGTGTATCTGTGTCGTTGTAACTGTCATTAACAAGAGATTATTATGGGTTACGGAGCGTGTATGGGTCACAGTGCAGAGAGGTTGGTTTTCAGCCATGAGACGCAGAGAGCCTCCATTCTCGCTAGCAACAATTACTCTGCAGCATTTTAATGAAGGTAAAAGCATAGCCATCGGAAGAATCCTGCTGAGCTCCTCTTTAAAATACATTTTGAATAGAGGCTTAACTGGTTTCACATGTGCAAGTAGAAGAAAACTTGACTTTGACTAACTCAGTCTGGTATCAGTGAGCTAAAGGTTTGTCTGATGCTGCTTCATCTTCTCAACATGATCAAACTGAACAGAAAGTCAGTCTAACATTTGATCATGTGATCAGAGTTAACGGATCTATATATACACTCGTCACCATGGGAACGGGTCAAAAATTGCCCATACGTGTGCACACATGCACATCATGGGTGTGCTGTGACTTCCACTGTAGTGCAAGATGTTAAAGTGTGAGTTCTCCATCAGTCCTGCTGAAAAGCTCTGACAAGAAGGAAGGTGTAAATGTCAACACATCAGTCCAGACGGAGCCTCGGTTCCTCTGTCTCAGCTGATACAACACACCTGTCATATACACTAGTCTACAGGTTCCAGTTGGTCCTCATTGTCAGCTGATAGAAGGTATTTGTATCAGCCCCCACCCACCTCTTATATAACACACTGTATGGATCTGCACCCAGGGGAGGAAACCTGAAGTCAGAGAGCAGCAAACACAAGCAGCCTCATCTACACAAAGTGTGCATGCTGAAGTGTGTGTGTTTGTGTGGGATATGGATTTTTCCAAAGACCTATGCACCGGTGATAGAACAAGATACACCTCCCTCTCTGAAGCCTTGGTGCTCACATGCCTCCAGACCACCACCACCATCCCTGTGCTGGCTCTCAGCTCTCAGCTCTCAGCTCTCAGCCCAATAACCATGAAATGCTCATGAACAGTTAGTGATGGTCCACATACAGGTCCATGTAGACGGACATGACTTCTACCTAGGGTTGCAAAGGATGGAAAATTTCCAATAAATTAACGGTAAATTTCCGGAAACTTTCCACGGGAAATTAAGCTGGGGAATTTTGGAAATATTCCAAATTGGAAATTTTCCACTGGAATTATTGGAATTTATGGGAATTATTGGGAATTTATGGGAATTAACTAGAAATTGGGGGTCATTGAAACAAGCTGTATCAAAAATAAATCTTGTCTTTAACGTCATTTTGTTATTATTTAGTGGTGGGGTCGCCCAGCATTTCTTAGTTTTGGTTTTGCGGATGCTGCCCTGTGGGTTATGGGAATAATGTCACCAAATCACCGTTTATGGTTCGTCTGTCTTGCGCCGGTCCAAGAATTTCACCGTGCACGGAGGCTCATGGGAAATGTAGTGTGAACACACTTTGCTTTCAAAAACTCCTGGTTGTCCCTTTAAATGAAAGGAGCCCTCCTATTGTGCTTTGGGCTCAAAAGTGTGGCCTCCAGGGTTCAAGGAATCATCTGTGCATGTGATGGAGGAATGCACAGTGCATGTAGGGGGCGTGGCCTAACAGCCCTGCAGGAAGCAGTGTGCATGGAATAGCAGAGATATTCAAGTTGCTTGCATTCAATCTGGTTGTTTTAGCCAAGATTATGCTACAATATATTTTCTCCAACTATATTTAAGTTCCCTGTTAAGGGCCAACCTTCAATTTTGTAAATTTCCGATTTATTCCCGTTAATTACCGTATATTCCCGTTAATTCCCATAAATTCCCATTAATTCCCATGGAAAGTTACCAACTTTGAAAATTCCCGGAATTTTGCAACCCTACTTCTACCTTCAGTACAACTATCCTGCAGATATTTTTTTGCCTTTATTTGATAGTACATAGTGAGCTAGACAGGAAGGGGGGGGGGGGGGGCAGAGAGAGGGAATGACATGCAGGAAAGGTCTGCCCGACGCGGGACTCAAAGTGGGGACGCCTGCGTTGAGGACTGTAGCCTCTACATGGCCCCATTATGCTGCAGATTGAAGTCAACAGACTGCTGATGCTTGGACTTCAACCTTCTACAATCAGGTGCTGAACCTGTTCTGGACTTCAAAATCTGTGGTGACTTTTCCCAGACGCCACCTGGACCTGAGCCGACAGCTCCGGTGTCTCCGCTGAGTTTCCGTGGTTTCCTACCGTCACGCTGGGGTTACTGATGAATGAAAAACAGACTTTTGAACCAGATAATTGATTTTCGTGAATAGATAACAGGAGAACTTACACAATGTCCCTTTAATGCTCCTGTGCTGGTGCGTCATATTCTGAACATGATCAACATGAAGAGTCAGTAATGTAGGCTGCTGCATGTGATCTGAGTTCACTAATCGATATAAACTTGTTACCACAGCAACAGAGTGACATATCCCTGAGACAAACTGTAAATCAACAGTACGCCTGCACACACACACCTCACACACAGCATCTGACCTGCACCAACACAGAGACGGCAGCGTCCTTCACTGGTCCTAGTCCAGGTCAGAGCTTCAGACCTCCAGTCATTTCCATCTCAAAGTGCAGCCGGCTGTAGAGAGGCTGGGCCTGGTCCACGGGTCACATCCCCACACAAACAACCTGCTACTACTTTGTTTTGTTCAGATCCGTCATAACAAGCAACAGAGGAGACCACCCGGCCGGCAGCAGACTCTAACTAAATATTCTTCTTGTTCTACACAGTACATTACATCAAATAAAGCATAAAGCCCCTCCAGATTATCAGGGGTGTCAAACCTGGGATGGAGATGTTCTTCACAGGCTTTGGTCTCAACTCAGAGAGTTTTGGGAAATTGCTAGGCTAAAAAAATGAAATCCTTTAGAGTCTGGACCTTGGGAAACATGGAGGACCTACTGTGGGCTACAGCTTCAAACATTCCACGACTGGAAATCGGACGCTCTGGGAGAAATTTATCTCACAACCGGATTGTTGGATCATTTACATAAACATATTCAGTGTGATTAATCTGACTCGACTACAATGAAGGACCACTACTGACAGACTCCCCACTCTACTGATGTCCTCTGCCAAGTTAACGCAGTTCTGTTTCAAACTGAAAAAATCGGATGTTTCAAATGAATCAAACTTCATTTCACTGTCAGATCCCAGTGCCTCTCTGCTGATTGGCTAAAGAACAACACATGACTCCTTTATATGAAACAGCACGTGATCGACCGTCCATGCAGAAACATGTTGAAAGCAGGACACGTGGAGCGGATCATGTGATCACATGTTTGATACCCAGTCTGAACAGGGCTACAGCTTAAAGGGATAGTTCACCCAAAATTCAAATTTCACTCATTATCTACTCACCCTCATGTCGACTAAGAGCTGTTTATGAGAATTTTTCAACAAAAGTTTCCTCAGTTGTTTTTCTGAGTTACGGGGTCCTTAATAACATACAAAAGTTGACCAAAGTTTGTCCATATAATGGTTGTCAATGGACACCAGGTTTCTTCTTCCAAAAAGACACACCAAAAAACATCCAAATACCTCCATACTGCTGGTCTGTAATGTCCCTCTTGTATTGAAGCCCCAAATTTTATGTTTAAATTGGGCCAAAAAAATAGCTAATTCAATAAGTCTATATTTGAAGTTTGTTTGTAGCACTTAAGCTCCCAAACCTGTCTCAGTTTGACTTTTCTTCCTGTTTTTACAGAGGGGATTGTTGATATATCATTCACAGCCTGATTTATACAGAGCCATGAAAACTGGGTTTGATTTATTTAGGGCTGGTGACAGATTTTCTCATTTACAAAGTGATCAAAAGAGATATCTCCCTCTAAGACTCTTCTTACTGTCTTCCAACAAAATAAAACAAGACTTTAAAGTCTTTATCTCACTTTTTGTCTGTGCTTTATCAAATAAAGGTAATTAGTTATTGCCTCCCCCATAACAAAAAACAAACAAACAAAAACAATTTCTCATGTGGGGGCTTCAATACAAGAGGGACATTACAGACGAGCAGTATGGAGGTATTTGGATGTTTTGTTATTAAGGTCTAATACTTGTTGGAAGCAACTGAAAACCTTTTGTTAGTGTCCATTCACAAAATGCCATTATATGGACAATTTTCAGAGTCCTGCTTCCTTCTCTGAGTTACCCCGCAGCAGTAACTCAGAGAAGTGAATGGATACCACTTCATCCAAAAAGACACAAAAAAACATTCTCTCCATACTGCTCTGTAGTCCCTCTTGAGAAGTGAAATTGGAGATAAATGAGTGAAATTTGAATTTTTGGTGGACTATCTCTTTAAACATTTCTCAGTGCACATCGGCAGAGCCATGAACTTTATGTCAGACAGACTTTATCCAAACTATTGTTTATTCAGATTTTTTTTTAAAAAGAAAAAAAAAAGTCAACATTGTCAATGGTTTTGATGGTACAGGTAACTTGTTGTTGGTTTGACATATCAACAGGTCTCGACAGGTAACAGGTAACAGGTGTGTCTTGTTGGTCCATTCACAACCATCATATGGACAAATACTGCTGCTCAGAGGACTAACAATAATACACAACTGTAATTCATCTACATGACTGATTCAGTTATTTCTACTGTTAGAGGATCATGACTCACTTTGTTTATTGTTCTTGATTACTGAAATAATAATACTAATAATAGTGAAATGAAACATTTACCGCTCCACACAGTATGAAAATATCACTGCCTCTTCTTTTCCTCCATGTCTGGGTTTTTATTCAACGACTGAGTTCTCAGTTTGATCAGCTCAGGCTGACTTGACAGCTTCATTTAACATCTCACTTTCTCTGTTATTATCATTAAAGTCTCAAATGTCAGAATGGTAATTTGATCATTAAAGTCGACTTAAACACAGGAGTCAACCTACACACTCCCACTGCCTGCCTACGTGTGTGTGTGTGTGTGTGTCCACGAGGTGCATTAAGAACCGAGCTGACTCATAAATCCTCCCACTGTTACAACACATGTACACACACATTTGTTTAGACGTGTGTGCCCAAACAAGTGTGTGTGTGAGAGAGAGAGAAAGAAAGAGAGGGAGAGGAAGAGAATTAAAGCAGTAAGAAAAGAGGCTCGACAATCCTCCATTGGGATTGGCTGAGAGGCTGCTGATGCATTATGGGAACAAAATGACCAACAGTGAGGTGATTAGAGTGTTGCAACAGTGATGAGGGAGACTGTGTGGTTGTGTGACACACAGGTGGTCAGTCAGTAAACAGGTGTTCATCTGCATTCTAGTCAACCTGGTTAAAGGGATAGTTCAACATTTTGGCAAATTGGCCCATTGCCATAATCCCTATAGTCATAGTAGTAGGTTCGTGTTGTTTTATGTACCGTCGTTTTGAGGTAAATTCATGCAAAACCGCTGATACACGTTGCCTTCAGGGACAGTTTTTCATCAACAGTCTCTGCATTTGCCTCCAAAACAACTCTGTGTGGTAACGTTGTGTTATTATCTCATAGCGTGGTGAATGTGCAGGTCACAACTTGTCCACCAGAGCGTTGTGGAGTTGTTGGATTGTGTATTTGATGAGTTTGATGAGAGAAACCAAGAAATCCCATGAGCCTCTGTAGCGTAGCTCTGAGCAGCTCATGGCTCTGCTCCGCTGTTCTAAAAATAGGTTGCAACGACAATTAAAGGTATTGAACCTACTGCAGTGACTATAGGGGTTATGGTGATGGGCCAATTTGCCAAAATGTTGAACTATCCCTTTAACCTGAGGGAGGGAGTCTACATTGCGTGTGTGATGTGACCGACCTGTCTCTGGATCATTGCCACTGCCTGCTGTCCCTCCTCCATCAGTCTTGCCACAGTTTTAGGATCCTCCACTCTCTGATTGGCCCTGAAGGCATCACGCACCCGCCGCAGTGCATAGGTCCTGTAACACACACACACACACACACACACTTTAGTTTGATTCAGTCCAATGAAATCAAACATTATCAGCGCACAGTGAAGAAAACGGGAACAACAAGGAAATCTGTGCCGTACAGACACACAACCCAGTGAGGACTTTATGAAAGCAAACATCTAAACACAAAGTTAAACACAAAAAGCACCAGAGGAAAAACAGCAAAAAAAAAAAAGAGAAAAGAGAGACCAGAAAAAAAAGAGTGCAGATGAGATGAAAACAAAGCTCAAGGCAGCAATTTAACAAGACAACAACAGCAGCAGAGGTGCAGACTACCTAAGTGTGAAGTGACAGTGTCTGGGGGTTGGCTCCGACTGGACTCAGTCTGTGAACTGTGGATCTAATTAAATGCATCGTTTCATTAATTAACAAAAACACTATTATGAATCAAAGCCTAAATTTGCCTTTAAACGATGCATTAATAAACCCAATGTAAAAACAAATAAAAAATGCATTACACTTAATAATTCCTTACGCTGCCTTTAAATGATGAACTGATGTGAACTCTAACACAGAAACTGCAGCATTCCTCTCATTCAAGCTGAGCGATTCATCATCAAACCTGCTCAAAGTCTTTTACTTCAGGCTCTGCTCAACATCCCTAAACATTCTGACAAGACGGACTAAACTATTAAGAACTTGTAAATAAGTGGTTGCTGATCAAGTTTTTTTCCCCATCAACTAATTCTTGAAGCTTTGAGTCATTAAAGGGATCTGCTTCAAACCAAAAAACTTCAAATGTTATCCAATGAGGATGTCCATGAAGGGCTGTGTGTGCAGCCAGGGCTCACTTTGTGGTGACGTCCCAAAGATCCATGACACACGGGGCTGCTAAAACATCCAAATACCTCCATACTGTGTTTTAATTCCTGTGTCAATACAAATTCAATCTGCAAGATTTGGACGGACCAGGAAGAGTAGTGCTGTTATAGTGACTTTCACAAACAAGGACGGTAAAAATAGACTTACAGGTTAAAGCAGATATCAGTTGTGACTTGAAGCTGTAACTTACGGTTTCAAAAGCTGCCTTCAACGGCAGGCTTTAGAAACCTTAAGTTATCTGCTTTAACTATTAAGAACTTGTAAATAAGTGGTTGCTGATCAAGTTTTTTTCCCCATCAACTCATTCTTGAAGCTTGTCTGTTAAAGGGAAAGTCACTTTAACGGCCACGCTGCCTCCCGACCACCGTGAATTCCTCCACCAGATCAAACTGGACTACGACTTCATTCATCAAGGATTAAAGTCAGAGGTTCAAAGAGGTTCAGTTAACGTCCATGAGTTAGCAGCCCCCGCCCGTTATTCTCATTTGCGCAGGCATCTGAATTGGTCCTGGTGCTCCGTCACCACATTCACGCCATCCCTAATGATAGAGACTGATCAAAATGGAGCCATTAACAAGTGTGGGTAGCTCTTCATCCACATTGGATAAGACTGTTTTATCCCACCGAATAGAAACTTTTGGCCCTTTAAAGGGATAGTTCACCCAAAATTTACTGCAGATGTCCATAGATGGTTGAGAGGGCTCACTTTTACGGACACACCAAAAAACATCCAAATCCATGTAAGTGATTGCTGAATACAAATCGGAAAATTTGGACTACCAGGAAGAGTTTAGGACTTATATTAACAAAAAGCAAAAGATATACTTACTTTAATTTTTTTCGGAAAAAAATTGTCATGTTGGGGCTTCAGTACAAGAGGGACATTACAGACGAGCAGTATGGAGGGATTTGGATGTTTTTTGGTGTGTCTTTTTAGACGAAGAAAAGTGATCCCTTTAAGGACATATCATTCAGTTACCATTTAATTTTTTATTTTCACACCTATAGATGGTTTTCAGTTTGCACTTCCTGACACTTCCCTTGGTCAAACAGCAGCATGCACTTCTCCCAGAAGTTTGAGCCCAGTGTCAGTGTGAAGCCTGCAGACAGACTCCCAGCAGCTGACATGGCTGAGCTGTTCTCTGGTCAGAGATGGAGGTCGACAGGACCGCGCTCCTGTGACCGCCTCTGATTTGATTTCCTGCAGCTTCTCACCAGAAAACACAAACACAGAGAGCAGCTGGCTCAGAACCACTGTGTGTGCGATGTATGTGTAATCTAATGACATGTGGGTGTGTAGAGGGTCTTTGATTTTTTTTTTCTTCCAGTTTCATCTTTCTGCTCCCACCAGAAATTTCCAGTGTTAATGCTGATACATTATATCAGAGCATCATAATCAAAGTAACTGGATCTATTGTTGAGAAGCTGTCGCTTCCTTGAGATAAGTGGTGTCAGTCCAGCTAATCAATCACAACTGTAACCAATAAGGCTCCAGAATGAGGTAGGACCGCCCACCATATGCACACAGAACTAAATATGTTGACAAATTTAGAAATACAGAAATAAAGTCACAACTGAATAAATTTATGAATTGGGACGTAAACAGATGTAATAAATAAATGCAGAAATACATAATACACCCTATAATACACTGACATAAATTTAAAGGGATATGCCAACATTTTTTTTTTTTTTTGGGAATTTTGCCTCACTCCTGAGTCCATGACAAGCTGGTAGACACCATCCTTTTGACTGTGCGTGCAGTAACAAGGGAGATGCGGGCAGAGCTGGCACACAGCTGATTAGCTTAGCTCAAATGCTGGACGTCTACGGGTAATGGGCCTGCCTCCACCTAAAGTCATCAGAGACACTCTTCAGCAACTCTAAACGGACCAATCTTGGTCGCAGAGCTGACAAAACTCTCCAGTAAGGCATCTTGAGCGGTCAAATGCCGGTAACGGGACGAGATCGGTCAAAACGGAGGGTTCAAGCAAAGACGGTTTGTTTTGATAGAAGCTAGCTACATCGAGGGTAGGTTAGCTTCCTATTTCAAAGTAAAAGCCCTTCTGTGTGGAAACGGGCAATTATCTTGTAAAAGTAACGTTAACCAGAAGTGCGTTGGTCACAACAGCTAGCTTTAGTAGCGCCGAAACTGACTTCATTTTAACTCTAAACTCTGTAAATATATCACTTTATCAACATTTCAAACATTTTTAGATGAGAAAGTAGCCGTTTAGATCAGCAGTGTGTCTAAATACCAGCTGTTTACAATTTTGTCCGGACGAATTTGGCGCTACTAAAGCTAGCCGTTGTGACCAACGCACTTCTGGTTAACGTTACTTTCACAAAATAAAACACGTGTTGCCCTTTACAGAAGTGCTTTTACTTTGAAATAGGAAGCTAACCTACCCTCGATGTAGCTAGCTTGAACCAAAATAAACGTCTTTGCTTGAACCCTCCGTTTTGACCGATCTCATCCCGTTACTGACATCTGACCGCTCAAGATGTCTTACCGGAGAGTTTTGTCAGCTCTGAGACCAAGATTGGTCCATTTAGAGTTGATGAAGAGTGTCTCTGATGACTTTAGGTGGAGGCAGGCCCATTACCTGTAGACGTCCAGCGTTTGAACTAAGCTAATCAGCTGTGTGCCAGCTCTGCCCGCATCTCCCTTGTTACTGCACGCAGAGTTGAAAGGATGGTGTCTATCAACTTGTCATGGACTCGGGAGTGAGGCAAGATACGTAAAAAAAAATAAAATAAAAATTGATGTATCCCTTTAAATACATTTAAAAATACAGAAGTACATTCATAACAAATTCAAATGCATACAATAAATAAATGTAAATAGGCTAGAAATATATAAATGTTGAAATACACACATTTATTTTACATTTATTGATTTATTTAATAATTTCTGCATTTACTTTCTTACACCTACCCTAAAATAAATAAACAGGACAAATCTGAGCGTGTGTGATGTGAATGTGTCACTTTCTGAGCAGCTGCTGTGAAATCTAACTGCTGCTGTAAGCTGGACCTCAGTGACCTTGGACACTGATTCAGTTTTTGTTTGAGCTGGAGGCCTCCAGGAGCTCAGAGTCCCGTGGCTTCGGTCCAGAATGACAAACTACAGATGAGGAGCTAAATCAGAACAGACAAATTGGAAACACTTGAGTATTTTATGGCAGGAACTGCTGAAGTGAAAATGATTATTGGTTTAATTTTCAACTCTTTTTTTTTTTTTGATGGGCTCGGGCCTCATTACAGCTGGCAGCTCCTCTGATGTGGGGAAACTACAACATCGACCTTGGAAAGTTGCGGTGCTGCCCAGCAAAACCATTCATCGTCTGTGTCTCTGTTTGAGTGTCGAGCTCATTTAAGATTTAAGATGGAACCAATAAAAGTGAGATGCATCAGCTTTACATGATGGGGTGGAACACAACGGTCGCTACAAGGCCGAGGGAGGCAGGGGCAGGGAAACAGGTGGGGTTGAAGGTGAGGCATCAGCAAGGAGATGGATGGATGGATGGATGGATGAATGGATGGATAGATGCACTGATAGATGGAGGAGACGTAGATTAGAAAGTAGGAGAAGGGAGGGACGCAACAAAAGAGACAACAGATTTAGAGGGATAAGAAGAGGGAGGGATAACAGGAAGTATGAAGGACAGAAAAGAAGAAGAGAAGGAGGACAAAAGTAATCAAGGATGTAAAGAAGTAAGAAAAGAGGAGATCAAAGATGGAAAGAAATACGAAAAACAATAAAAGACAGAAAAGAAGGAATTAATGAGGAATGAAGGGAGAGGGAAAGAGGAGGGTGGGCGCACTGGGCGGGGTGAAAGTATTTAGGAGGGACAGAAGGAGTCTTCCCAGGCAGCTTGGAGGAGGAAGAGAAGATGAAAGGATGATGATTTGTGACAGATCATGTTGAGCAGCTGGAGGAGATGAAGTAACTCAGAGTTTGTCATTCAAACGTCCCTTTTTTCCCTTTTGGTTTTCCTCTGAGGCTCAGCAGGGACCAAGACGGGCCCTCGGGCCCCTCCATCAAACCCCTCTGCTGATGAGCCAAACAAAAGACGGAGGGAAAAGAGCAAGAGCAAGAAAGAGAGAAGGAAGTGCTGAAAGTGACCAAGAGGGAGGAGGAGGTGACGTAGGGCCTGTCCCAATATGCACTCCATCACACTTACACACTTGGGCACTTGGCGTGCGCCACCGGAGGAGTTAAACCGGCAAAATGGTTCCAAAAATCTATTTTCAGTATAACGTTAAATGGACAAATACTGTTTATTTCTGTGCATTCAGAAATCCTATAATTTAATTTTTTTTGTGCCACCTGAACACAAGTATTACCATTGCTATTTAGGATACAGTATCAGCTAGGGCAATATGGCAAAAATATCATGCACGCACCAATCCACATTAAAGGTTACATGCGTGATTTTTAATTTACAGAATGTACCCCAGACGATCCTACGATCTCTGCACTTTGGTCTACACTAATATCGTCATATCAGCAATATAGCAATATTTTTCTTCCATCCCATAACCTCACTGTGCTCTGTTCTCTGAGAGATCTCCATGATAACAAAACAAGAGACATTTGAAACTCCCAGAAGAAGTTAAATTTAAGTGTTTTTAGGTTAAAGAGGACTTCTGTAGGATTTTTTACCTTATCTATGCTACATTCTTACCTTAATCTCTTGTTTATGACAGATAAGACTATAGTGGTCATTTTGGTCATTTTATCCATGAAAACATGGAAAAACAATTTTAAAACACAGAGGAGCCTATTCCAGATTTTCATAGTTCCCCTTTAAAATGTAACTTTTCTATCTTGGAAACCTCAAATGTCATATTGTTCATATCACTATATTATATGTCTAGATAGTTATATGATTAAGTTTATAATAATTGGCTTGCAGTATAAATATTTATTTTTGTGTTGTCCGAAAAACATGGATGAATAAACGTATGGACTTTATATCGACCTGGACATCAGGAATAGATTTTCAGCTTTTGGCTACGATCATCTTAATCACTCTTTTCCCTGCTGAATGACAGCATTTGCGCACGGTTGAAATGAAACTCATAATCGGCCCGTCCCCCCTCATCCATAGGCTAATGATAGATATTGGCCTCTAAATAACACATTATCCGGCGGAAAACTCGTTCATTTCGTATTTTGTGAAAACTTGTTATTCCCCTCCGGATCCCGTGGTGGATGATCAACATCCTGCTCCTCTAGGTTGACCTATAAAAAATCTGATCTGGATGATGTCATCTCCGTACCCCAGACGATCCTATGATCTCTGCACTTTGGTCTAATGCTAATGGTCCGTTTCTGCATGTTTCTGACTTGTCAGAACAAAATGAGCAATGGATTTTTCTTCCATCCCATAACCTCACTGTCAGCTCTGTTCTCTCACTACAGCTCTGGCTAGATAACAAAACAAGGACATTTGAAACTGCCAGAAGCGGAATGATTATTTAATGTTTTTAGGTTAAAGAGGACTTCTGTAGGATTTTTTTCATCCAGATCAGAGGTTACATTCAACCTTAATCTCTTGTTTATGACAGATAAGACTAACACTAGTGTATCATCACAAAATATTATCCATGAAATGAATGGAGTTTTGTGGCGGAGGGTTATTTAGAGACACAGAGGAGGAGAGACCAGATTGGCATAGTTCCCCTTTAAAATGTAACTTTTCTATCTTGGAAACCTCAAATGTCATATTGTTCATATATCACTATATTAGATAGTTATACTGTATGATTAAGTTTATAATAATTGGCTTGCAGTATAAATATTTCTTTTACCAATTGGAAAAATGGAAGAAAAAAGCTGCATCCCTGGTGTTCCACTGATCTCCTCTACAGCTGCTGTGTAGAGTGAATGACGTGAGCCACTGCTCAGCTGACTGCTTGGAGCAGTGGCTCCAGGTTCAACCTGTGGACCCCACACTGAACCTTCTGTGGGAACTCTCACATGATGTTTGGAGGAGGAGACGAGGAGAAGGGATGGAGAGAGGAGGGAGGAGGGACGGAAGTGACAGAGAGATTTCCACAATTACTAATTCATCAAAAGCTTCTGTCATGTTCTCATAAACTGACAGAATCATATCACAAGCGCGCGCACACATACATGCACTCACACACACAAAATGACATTGTGTTTGACTGAATCCATGGGGAAGAGTTATCTTTAACAGAGAAAAAGGCAGAGACATAAAGAGGACAGAGACGAGAGAGACAGGGAGACAGAGACAGAATTAGAGTGAGCTCACATGAGGGCAAATCACTGAAACAGACACTGAATCAGTTGGTTATTTGTTGTTGTTTTGTTGTTCCTGAGCAGAGAGATGACCTACTTCTGACAGTCTTCCTCCTCCTCCTCCTCCTCTCCTCCTCCGTTCCCCTCCATCTTTTCCCCTCTGTCTATTTCTGACACACCTGAGGGTTTGTGCCCTGCAGGGTTTTTCCTGCTTTAAAACAAACTGTGTTTTGGAGGCAGTACTGGACAAAATGTACTGAAGAAGAAGACCAGTCCTGCCAAAAAACTTTTCCACTTCCCAAATAAGTCAACATTATGACACAGTGGGTGAAAGGCCTGACGATACGCTGATATCATTTCTAGGTTTCTTTATGCTTTTCAGATCCCTCTCAGGAACAGAATGAAATGTTAAAATCCATGTCACCATAATTTGAAGCTGACATATCAATTTTAAGACTTTAATCTCTGCAGCCTTTTCTTTTTATCTGGAGGAATCGTCATCTAAGTATAGTTCTTCTGCCATAAATAACTCTGCTGTGAGCATCTGCACTTTAACTGTCATGGCTGCAGCTTAGTCCCAGCCCTGAATAGAAAGACCAGACCAGCTAAAGTGACTTTCAGTTAGCAATTGAGTGCATAGGTTTTGGTATGAAAAATATTTGATGATAATACTTATGTGAAGACATGACCTGAGTTAGTGGTAGCTCAGGCCTCTGCAGGTGTCAAGATAATATTTAACCTATTTTCCTCTTGATGTAATAACTCATTTGTAGGATTAAAGGTAGGGTCTGGAGTTTTGTGCCTAAAAATAAACATTAGACTTTTACAAATGAAATCCGTCTGAATCATCACCTATGGGCTTCTAGTCCTGTGTGGTGGAGGCTCTGTCTGCAGCCCCTCCTCCCCCTGCCTGTATTTTGGTTTTTTGCTTTGTTTTGTTCATGTTTTGCTGTGCACGTGGACGTTTCTAGGTGGAGCTAGAGAGTCGCCAATGAGCATAGATACCTATGGTGAGAAAGTCTGTGTTACCTCTCCAGCCAATGACGGAGCTCAGGTGAAGCTACCTGCAGCAGGAGGCTCAGGCCTGTTAGCTGTGCTAGCTGTCTGATGCTACAGGTGAAGCTACCTGCAGCAGGAGGCTCAGGCCTGTTAGCTGTGCTAGCTATCTGATGCTACAGGTGAAGCTACGTGCAGCAGGAGGCTCAGGCCTGTTAGCTGTGCTAGCTGTCTGATGCTACAGGTGAAGCTACCTGCAGCAGGGGCTCAGGCCTGTTAGCTGTGCTAGCTGTCTGATGCTACAGGTGAAGCTACCTGCAGCAGGAGGCTCAGGCCTGTTAGCTGTGCTAGCTGTCTGATGCTACAGGTGAAGCTACCTGCAGCAGGGGCTCAGGGCTGTTAGCTGTGCTAGCTGTCTGATGCTACAGGTGAAGCTACCTGCAGCAGGAGGCTCAGGCCTGTTAGCTGTGCTAGCTGTCTGATGCTACAGGTGAAGCTACCTGCAGCAGGGGCTCAGGCCTGTTAGCTGTGCTAGCTGTCTGATGCTACAGGTGAAGCTACCTGCAGCAGGAGGCTCAGGGCTGTTAGCTGTGCTAGCTGTCTGATGCTACAGGTGAAGCTACCTGCAGCAGGAGGCTCAGGCCTGTTAGCTGTGCTAGCTGTCTGATGCTACAGGTGAAGCTACCTGCAGCAGGAGGCTCAGGCCTGTTAGCTGTGCTAGCTGTCTGATGCTACAGGTGAAGCTACCTGCAGCAGGGGCTCAGGCCTGTTAGCTGTGCTAGCTGTCTGATGCTACAGGTGAAGCTACCTGCAGCAGGAGGCTCAGGCCTGTTAGCTGTGCTAGCTGTCTGATGCTACAGGTGAAGCTACCTGCAGCAGGAGGCTCAGGCCTGTTAGCTGTGCTAGCTGTCTGATGCTACAGGTGAAGCTACCTGCAGCAGGGGCTCAGGCCTGTTAGCTGTGCTAGCTGTCTGATGCTACAGGTGAAGCTACCTGCAGCAGGAGGCTCAGGCCTGTTAGCTGTGCTAGCTGTCTGATGCTACAGGTGAAGCTACCTGCAGCAGGAGGCTCAGGCCTGTTAGCTGTGCTAGCTGTCTGATGCTACAGGTGAAGCTACCTGCAGCAGGAGGCTCAGGCCTGTTAGCTGTGCTAGCTGTCTGATGCTACAGGTGAAGCTACCTGCAGCAGGAGGCTCAGGTCTGTTAGCTGTGCTAGCTGTCTGATGCTACAGGTGAAGCTACCTGCAGCAGGAGGCTCAGGCCTGTTAGCTGTGCTAGCTGTCTGATGCTACTGAGTCTCTATCTCTCTCAGCAGCAGCAGTCAGGACAACAAAGAACAATAAATACAGTCTTGAGTGAAGCGCTGGAGCCGCGGACCGATTCCCGACCTATACCGACACTGGTAACAAGTATTAGCACCATATTAGTGAGCTAGCGCGATGCTAACGTCGCCTAGCGCTCGCGGTTAGCATCCGCGGCCAACACCCGCTAGTTCGCCACAATACAACGGCATAACAACATACACGGAGGCTCCCGGTGTTGGCGAGAGGTCAGCTTATCGGCCCGCGGCTCCAGCACTTCTTTCAGACTGTAATTCCTATCCTTTACAGTCGTGACAACTGTTGCTGTCAGAAGCAGGAGGCTACACAGCTTAGCCTGAGGGGAGGGGCTGAGTTTACATGTTTTGTTTACAAACTGAAAGGGACAAAACTCCAGACCCTACCTTTAAAATAACTTTAATTTGCCCTGGCTGCCACAATGTCACTGAGAAGATCACCCAACCAACCTGAGAAGGTTTAAAGGTCCAGTGTCACAGTTTATTGGCAAAATCTGACCCAAGATTTTATAAATACAATTTGTTTGGTTTACGCAGCCTTATAATTCTTGTTTTAAATCTACACAGTAGCAAGGCTCTTGCTTTAGAGAGTGTCACTGTCCTGCGCCGCCATGTTTGTACGGCAGCCCGAAAGGAAAATCTAACCAACCAGAGAGCAGGTTTCACAAGTTTCGCGTGCAGCTAACCAACTGCTGATAGAAGACAGTAACCCTACGTCACGCAAAAGACCACGCCCCCTCGCCGGTGAAAACAAAGGAGAAGTCCATAGGCGCTAATACAAAAAAACACCTTGTTGTGTGGTATACTGTTCGTTGAACAACTTTAAAAAACTAACATAAGAGTTCCCCTACTCACCTTGAGAGAGTGGGACAGGAAAATTAGAGATTTATGGCTTCAGGTACTCAACGTAACTGTCCTAACCGCTGCACTACGGCGGCAGTTGATTGACAGGTTTCACTCAGCGTTACCGCACCTCTCCCCGCTGACTGGGCTCATTCTCCGGTAGGTTTATGGACGTACATTCCCTAAATCTTCATTTTTTTTCGGTAAAACGACGTGATATAGCTGTCTGCCTGACGAACATTATGTTGCAGGAGGTTTCCAGGCCGATTAATGCTAGATAGGCGAAATTAAGACGGACTACGGCGAGATTTGTATTTACCGCCAGTCAAAACCAGCAGTTTGTTTTCACCGGAATGGGGGCGTGGCCTCACTTGTTACTCTCTTCTATCGGTGAGCACTAACCCTGGGCGGAGGAATACGCCAGTTGGTTAGCTCCAAATAAAAACTGTGTTTTTCCTGCACTTTGAAGGGCTGGAAAAATTATATTATAGCGAATCTGAAATGATGATGTCATACCCCCACCGGCTGCTCTACCAGTAACCTGAGACACACAACGCTACAGCAGCTACACAGTCTATGGACCTAACAACAACAACGGCCGGCTACCATCAGGTCGCTCAGGTCTGCGGCTGAATCTCATCTGTTTAATCAACACTGATCGTCATAGTTACTCTGACACGACTCCCTGTCAACATTTAAACCATGTTTGAGTTTGAGTACAGCGGGGGACTTCTTCTTCTATTGAATTTCAGCGGGGACTTCCCGTCTTCTTCTCTGTCTGTGTTTATGTGTAGCAGCGCTACAGCGCCACACACTCCACACAGGCCTGGAGTATGTGCTACAGTGTTGTCGTTTTCACTGGATCCATGTGGAAGCAGATATTTCTGGAAACGATGGCGTGTTTACAGAGATTTTTTTCAAAACGATTAAGAAAAAGCCACATATTCGTGTGGACGGGGCCTGAGTGGTCATCATAGACTGTAAAAAGAATGGACGTAGCACCGTGACGTCACCCATTGGTTTGGGGGAGTCTGTTTTGTGCCGCTACTACGGGGGTTTGAACTGCGCCATCTTGGATTTTACTTGCCATATTTGGAGAGCTGCGGCCGTTAGCCGGCCGAGAACCCGCCCACTGGCCTTAAAGCAGCGGTCTATGGACCTGTCACTCAACGTTTCTGCGCCCTAATTGGCCAGAATCTTAACCTAATAACAGTAAAACAGTAGGGTTTAAAACAAATTCACCCCCCTCAGAGTGTGTGTGGGGGTAGAAACTATCGGTTGGGACCAAAAAACCAGCCCCCAGAGGAAGCTGACGGGATTGCAGCTTTTTGAACACGGAAGTGAGCTTCACTTCTCAGACCGACAACTGCCCCCTTGGTGGTATCCACAGGTGTTTCAGTCAGCCTCTGCCATAGAACCAGTCACCATGGGGACACACTGGTTAAGCACTGAGCTGAGATCAGCTGCATCCAGCGACCCTTTCCTGCATGTCACCCCACTCTGCCTCCTCATTTCCTGTCTCTCTCTCTCAACTGTGCTTTTCATTAAATGCAAAAAAGCCCAAAACATACTTAAAAAAAAGCAACTCATTCAATGAAAAAGAAGTAAACGAGTGAATAAATGAAGAAAAGACAAACAGTGGAGCTGCAGCCTGTATTCAAGGACTTGTGAGGAAGTTAATTCACACTGTTCCGAGGCTTTTCAAGGACCTGCAGGCGTCCTGGATTCAGTCTGTCTAAACAAAGCTCTTATTAATGTGTGTACAATAATCACAGCGCCACCTGCTGGCCTCAAGGCTCACTGCACTAAATGTTCTGTTGCCTCCATATTTTGCATGGGCCTGCCTCCTGTTGCATGTCCGTGTAATATACGTGACATCCCTGAGGGTCCCAAGGTCTCTGCTCACTAATAAATCCTCCATACAGCACAAACCTTCCAGGCTCGTGTTTCATTCCAGCGTTTGTGTGGTTTCCTGTTACATTACATTCTGTGGTGACATCATTTCCCTGCAGAGAATCCAGTGTGATTCATCTCATCTCTGTTTATTTCCATGTTTTCTCTCCTCCCTCTCTCTGACAAAGCTCTCCAAATACATCCAAACTCTCCCACCAGAGACAGAGAATACAGGCTGCAGCCGTCTGGCATATTCAGGTCATCCTACAACAATTCAACAAGTGCAACCATCCACACTGTTCTATCAGACTGTTGCTTATGGGGGGCGACAGAGTTCAAACATGTTCTCTCTTGTGTACTGTTTTTGTTGATCACAGTTTTTCTTTCCAGAAATAGAAGAACAGAACAGAACACAACTAGGGATGCACGATATATCGGCATCAATATCGATATCGGCCGATGTTAGTCATTTTTTAACGTATCGGTATCGGTCCGATGTTTAAAATTGGGCCGATATATATCGGCCCATATGCAAAACCTGCAAAGTTGAGGTAATGCGAGGAGGATGGTAGCCTGTAACCTTGTTATTTGGAAGTAAAATACATTCTGAAAATAAAGGAAGATATTCAAAAATTCAGTTTGCATGATTTTCAGTCTGTACAAAAATTTATCATCTCAGAAACTTAAAAAAACCCAACACATATCGATATCGGTAAATATCGATTATCAGCCATAACAGAAAAATTCATATCGGATATCGGTATCGGCCAAAATTTTCATATCGGTGCATCCCTAAACACAACCTGAAATTTGGTGTCAGAAATACCCTCCATATACCCCACACATATGTAGAAGGCCAAATGTTGCCTAAAACTGCACCAAGACCATTTGAACTAAGGTTGTGTAACGAGCCTCAGTAGAGCTGAGACTTTCTCCAGGATACAAGTCAAAGATTTGATCTCTAATTCAACCCTCAGAGTGTTTTCATGCAGCGGGGCGTTACTTTGATATCACACTTATTCATTAACACTAAATAAAGGAAGCGATCAAGCCGTGATCAATGGGTGATCGTGACACGAAGCTATCTGAAATATAACATAGAACTATTTTCAATGTGACACCACAGATGGCAAAGTTGTGATTAGGGAAAGCTGTGTGTTGCCGCCGTTGTCAGATGCAATTACCATGAGGGCGCCGAGCACGGCAGCAGCGTACTGATGCGTGACTGTGACACACCACCGTCCCTTTTCCCCGCTGCCGACAAACTCTCCTGAAAAGCGGCAATTTTATCTCATTTGCTTCTCAGATCCGAACCTTTGACTGCTTCTTCCGTCTGCATGATGGACGTTGGCATGTGTGCTGCAGGCAGAAAATGAGGAGACTCTCTGCAATCAGCCTGCTGTGATGCATTTTAGAATTCAGCATGCAAAACAGGCAGTGAAGGCCAGACAAACAGCACATCTAAAACAGCTCATTATTGGAGCACGCTGTTTGCAAACTGACTCAAACTAATTACATGACTTCCTGCACCTGCTATAGAACAATGCAGGACAAGGGAAAAACATAGGCTGCGTCTTCTTAGACCCTATCCTTCAGAGTGTATATCGGGGATCCTATCCAACAAACTCAACAAATCTTGGGAAGAAGGGAAATAGGTTCAGGATCTAAAATTTGAAGCTTTACCTGAAATCATGAGTAGTTTTTTTCAAGCTTTTCGAGCATTTCATTTGTGATTTCAACTAGGGATGGGGCAGATCTGATCCAGTATCGGTATCGCATACCGATACGAGTGTAATTAATGGATCGGAAAATTACAATCCAACCTGCACAAATTTCCGATCCGTGAAACACATGTGCTTTCATAGCCTCGTAAACCAGCCTCCCCCGGAAATGCATTTCATTCATTTCAGAGGGGGAGTCTGGCCTCATCCCTGTTGAAACTGTTTCGCCAGAAATCGGCCGTCTACCGAGCCAATCAGCGTCGCCGCTGTGATTGACACAGCACGTTGGCCAATCAGGGCCTGAAAACATCACTACATGGACTGGACTCACCTACAACAAACATGGCGGAGCGTCAAACAGCGGCGTAAAAACAGCAGTAAGGGAAGTTCTAAATGAAATACCATCAATTACAGAACTTAAACTAGAGCAAGAGTTGGCGCTTGTTGAGTTTCTGGGAGGAAAAGACGTTATCGCTGTTCTTCTTCGGTCCCTGATTGGCCAACGTGCTGTGTCAATCACAGCACGTTGGACCTTGGAAATACATTCCGCTTGGAAATACATTCCGCTGCTTGCAGCCTGTTGAGCCGCTAGCAGTAGCAGGCTAACAGCCGGTTAGCATTGAGCAGCACACATGTCCACTGTTTGTAAATATTTCATGCTCCAAATACAGCAAAGCAGGACAGCAACGTGCAATGTAGGGCTGGGCCATAAATCGATTCATTCAAATTTGTACTTTACATCGATTTATTTTAATGAAAAACAATTTTCTCTTCAACATCCTCTACCAACGCTCCCTGTTGGGCTTCCATAGTTTAGAGTGCACGAACCCCCGCAACACTTAAGACCGCGGCAGCCCAAGCACCGCCGCCACCGTGTACCAGCCACAGACTGTGGTACCAGCTACCGCTAATGACTGCTAATGACGGTGGCGTCAGTTGCCTGTACCGTGTACCGACGCCCGACGGTCAGGCCGGTGTGTTCCATGGAGGCGACAACAGGACCGCCGGTGCGGCGGTGCCGGCGGTCTAAAGCTCACGGAGCCACGGTGTGCTGAGAGCAGTGACCCCGCTGCAGCGGCGGTGCTGATAGAGCCCAGTTTATGTTGAACAGGCAAAATAAGTTGCATACTGTTCCTTTAAAAAAAACTACATATTTTGAGACTTCCTCTAGTCCCATTTTCTGCAGTGTTGTTACAAAACAGTAAAGAAAAACATTCATATTTTCTGTGTACATGTTTAGATTCACATTTATACACCACTGTTGCTTTTGCTATAATTAGTCTGGCCTCATGCTTTGTTTTCTATGTAGTTAGTGCTCTCACCTCACTACAATATGTTCTTTTTATTTTTATATCGTTTTTCAGAAGCTGCGTTGACACAAGGGGGAATGGAAACTGCAGAGCAAGAAGAATTATACTACTGCATAATGAAATTGTCCTTTTTTCATTTAGCATTAGGCTACTTATTTCACATACCATGCATCATACCTGTAGTACCAGTAGTTGGCAAAGTACACAAATAACTACATGTAATTCTGAAATACTGAAGAACCCGGAAAAAAAATATTGAAATCCTTCCAGTGTAGCTGACAGGAGCAGCTGGTAAAGACAGCACAGCTGGTGAAATGCTGAGAAAAGCCTCTGTAGACCAGTCCATCTCATTTCAACTGGGCCTTTGTGATCTTTGACGACTACAGGGGACCCCCCCCCTCCTGTGAAGGGCCCCTGAGTCAGGACACAGTTATATAATGAGCCCCTTTGAGCCACACGCACAGCACCCCTACACCTGTGCTCCTACTGCTACAGGCAACACCTTTAACCAAGCCAGAGTAGTGCTTTCTCTGCCAGGACTCCACACCCCCAAGAGGAGAACCACTGGAGCGGATCAGCAGCCTTCCTCTGAGCAGACGGCTGGAATTTATGTGATTTGGGCCGGCAGCTGGAGGAGGTCATTTCTTATCTGACTGCTCAATAATTCAGCACAGCAGTGGCCCACATGAAGCTAGCGGAGTGGTGGCTCTCTGATGTCTGGATAGAGTGCTCCATGTCATGACAGTTGAAGACACTGTCCTAACTTCACCCCACCTACACACACATTCACACACTCACACATGCACAGGGATAGTTCACCCAAAATTCAAATTTCATGTCGACTAAGAGCTGTGAGAATTTTCAGTGTCCTCTGTTCCTTCTCTGAGTTACAAGGGGGTCCACGCAGCAGGATTTGTCCATATAATCAGTCCCTCCAGGATTTCGCGGGCTTTTTTTGTGATTGTTGCGACCTAAAATGCCTGATTTTGCGGCCACATTTTGAAAAAATTGCGGTGTATGTTGCGATGTTTTAAACGCTTTTGTTGCGATTAAATTGCGGGAGACAGCGTAAGTTGCAAAAAAAAATTGCAATTTTGTTCTGAGTAATTAAAAATCAAAGGAAAATTTAAAATTTTGAAATGTCACAAAATAATGTGAGGTCCTGTAATACCAGTAATTTTCCACTTGTTAAGAAAGGCACAGGAAAATTACAGAGTTAAAAGTTGTTTTACTCTAAATTAAAATGTCTGTTAAAAAAAATAACGGTAAAACAACTGTTTTAAAATGCCATTAAAACAGTCCAGTCTTTGGATAAAAAGGGGGAAGGGCACCTGGCCGCCGTCTGCTCCGCTCCGGCCCTGCAGTGGCACACTCACTGGATTCCCCCTCAGACGCCTCGGGTGGTCAACCAGGACAAGTCACACACTCAACTCAGCTTGTGTCCCTTTACGTATCACTTTGTGCACGTTGTATCAAGTTTCTTGCCGTCAGTGCAGCCACGTCGTTCCTCCGTGGACTCACTTTCAACCACCGCTCCGTCCAGACTCACACTCTCTGCTGTGTAACTCGCGGAAAGCACCAACAATTGGTCAAATTTGCGGAAAAGTTGCAGTGATTGACAAAATTGCAAGACCGTCCTCTGTTTGCTGAATTTGCGTTAATTGTTGCGATCGCAACATCGCAAATTCCTGGAGGGACTGATATAATGGTTGTGAATGGTGCTTACTTTTCTTCGTCCAAAAAGACACACCAAAAAACATCCAAATACCTCCATACTGCTTGCCTATGTCTCTGTTGTATTGAAGAGAAATTGTTCTGAGAAAAAATTTAAAAGTCTTTATTTGAAGCTTGTTTGTAGCAGAAGCTCCCAGTGTCTCAGTTCAATTATTTTTATGTGTCAGTGCAAACATAAGCCCGTGATTTTCTCTGACCCGCAACAATTTCTTCATTTTGTTATTTGTTTTTTATTGTTGTCTTTATAATTGTGCAAATAAACAATAAAACAATAAACAATAAAACAGTATGGAGGTATTTTGATGTTTTTTTGGACAAAGAAAAGTGGTATCCATTCACAACCATTATATGGACAAATACTGCTGCGTGGACCCCCCCGTAACTCAGAGAAGGAACAGAGGACTCTGAAAATTCTCACAGCTCTTAGTCGACATGAGGGTGAGTAGATAATGAGTGAAATTTGAATTTTGAGTGAACTATCCCTTTAAAAGCTATGCAGAATCAGTTCAAATGTCTGCTGCTGCTCACTCAGCTGTGTACTGTGTATTTTTTCCTATGCACTGTGTGGGCTGAGTATCCACAGTTTCATTCTATCAAGTAGTCTATTCTAACTTTTAAGGAACATCGGACATGTCAAAGTGAGTCAGACAACAAATGAAGCCATCACTGCATAAAGTCAATGAAACTATGTTTGACATTTCATGCTGCCCTGTATCATTGATAGGTGGCTTGGTATGGGAATGCACTCCAGAAAAGAATGAAGCATTTCACTGAGAGCCTGTGCAAACCAGAGCCACATTCCTTGCATGCACAAGGCCAGTAAAGCTGATTCTGACTAATCATAGCCAAAGCCTCCATTGCAACATTTTATACAAACACAGGGAAACTCCTGAGTCATAGCTTCAAAAGGGACAGAGATGGTAAAAGCTTCAGTGACTTTATGGAGCAGAGTCACAATTTTACCTGCAAGTTGATTCTGGTTTTTTTTGTTTTGTGGCGAATCTTTGAATAACATAATAATGAAATAAAAAGCATTGCATAAGGATAATTTGTTTTCTCTTATACAAAAATGTATACAGTAAATAGGGATAATAATCTATAGCAGTAATACGTTTTTGAGTATGCTCAAGAAACAACAATAGCGCATTTGATTACGTTAGCTGTATGGTAGGGCTTATATAACATTAGAGATGTTCTCATTATTCCAAAAGAAGTGGAGCAGTGTATAGATGTGAAGAAGGACTGTACCAGGATAGTGAAATGAAAAAAAAGAAAGCAAAGTCTGCAGTGGGAAGGAGCAGAATGTGTATGAATGTGTTCTGCCCTTCGAGGCGTAACTGTGAGTGCAAACCGTGTGAATGGTCCTTTAATGACCACACGCACCACTGAGGTAACTATAACACAACGAACACAACGCAGCTAACTGGACACCGGACCCCGGACACACAATGTAGGTCACCCCATAGTGTGACATGAGTTGAAGTGTAGCCCGTTATTCTGTATTATTTATTCTGCCACATGCTGTGTTATGTCTGGTTACATCATGTTGGACCTGACCGGAGGCTGATGTAAACAGAACCGTTAGCTGCTAAACTAGCATGTGTCAGCCGCTGACAGCCGCTCTGACCCCCCCAGCTCGAGCGGGGGGGTCCAGCCGGAGGTCGTCTCTCACCTGTAGTTGTATGAGGGGAACCTGCTGCTCTCTTTCAGCATCGTCCTGTACAGAGAGATCACCTGCGCTCGTGTGGACGCCGCCATGGTGAAGCGAAGAGCACTGCTGCGATAGGGCTCACGTCAGGACCCCTTAATGACGTGTGTCCACGCGCCGCCTGTCCGCTTCTCGTCCTTGTTTCCTCTTCGCCTGCTTCTTTTTGTGAATTAACGGCCACTTGGACAAACGTCAGTATTTATCTGACATCATAAAAGTGCCGATTAAATTTTAAATACGTGTAAATAAGGACTAATAGTGGGGTATCTAAACAGGCACTCCGTCGTCGACTTATCAATCACACAGCGCTGGAGTTTGACACAAGGTGAGTTAGCTCTGCTGATTTTAACATGCTTAAAATCCACTTTAAAACAATAATGTTGTGTTTTTATGAATGGATAACACTGTGCGAGTGAAACACCCGCCTGCAGGGCACGGGCCGTCAGCATGTCCCGTCACACAGCGCGTTATTTCCCTTCTAACGTGTCCTTATTGTGGGTCAGCATGTTAGCTTCCCTGCTACAAACACACCTGACAGAGCTGCAGCTCCAGTCGCACGCCGCCTGAAGCTAACGTGCTCTAAGTGCTTCTGAGTGGTAGTGCAGTCGTGTGTTACTGTGGTCGTGTTCAGGTTATGTCACCACTGTGACCTGACCATGGCTGCAGCCATGAAACTAAACTTCAAGTCCCATCAGCCCTACAAGCAGCTTTCAATGAGGAGATGCAGTTTTTCATTATTTAACCCTCCTGTTATGGGTCAAATTGACCCAACCTGTGCTCTTCCTCCATCCTTCATTATTTCCACAATCCTTAATTCTTTCTTTCTTTCTTTCTTTCTTTCTTTCTTTCTTTCTTTCTTTCCTTCCTTCCTTCCTTCCTTCCTTCCTTCCTTCCTTCCTTCCTTCCTTTCTCCCCTTCGCCCTTAAAGCAGATATCAGTGGAATGTTTTTGTTAATGTAAGTCCTAAATAGTCCTATTTTCCGTCAGCAATCACTTACATGGAGTGTTTCAGCTGAAACACGAGTCTCTCCGTCACTCTGCTCTGCTGTAAACCAGGAGAAAACTTTCCTTGTGGGATACAAGTGTTATCCAATGAGGAGAGAGTTTCGGAATGAAGGGCTGAGTTAGCAGCCAAGGGATGCAGGCATCTATTGGTCCTCGTGCACGTGACCAATAGATGTCTGACGCATCCGGGGGCTGCAACTCAGCCCTTCAATGAAACTGTTTTGTGTTTTTCCTTCCTTGAAGTCAACAGTTTGATCTGGTACCAGGTCAAGAAAAATTTTCTCCTCGGGAACTTACAGACAGAGTGGACGGAGAAACACGAGTTACAGGTTACCTGAAACACTCCAAAGTGATTGTGACTTGAAAATGTAACTATTTAGGACTTATATTAACAAAAACATTCCACTGATATGTGCTTTAATTTACTTGGCCTACTCCTTCCTGTTTTGATCCATTTGACCTGATCTGTTCCCTCCCTCTATCTTTCTTTCAGTCCTTCTTCCACAATCCTTATTCCCTTCCCTCTTTCCTTCCATCTTTCCCCTTGTCCTTCTTCCATCCTTCTTTCCCTTTGTCCTTCCTTGACCCAGGAGAACAACTGGAGGGTTAAACATTGCACACAGTACACACACAGCCTCTCTACACCACCAGGGAAGACCTGACTGTGTTCATGGAAATTGCTTTAAATAAATGTGTTGAATAATTTAGCCAGAAGTTAAAGTTGAGGCAGGGTTGTTGGTGTTCATGGTGACAGAAAGTGTTGGCTGTACAGTATGATGGTGCATTAGATGTTTCCATACAGATACTGGTATGGTTTTTATCTTCCAGTGTTAGTTTTTGTAGCAAGTTTGAATCATTTGACAATTTTCTGTTGTGTTGGACTGAGTCTGTCCCAGGTTGTCCTGGATACCTATCTCTGCCTGTAAATGGGGAGCTCAGACACTGCGCTCCAACTTTCGCTCATTAGTCACATAACTGTTTGTGTGTTAATTAGATAGATGCAGCTAATACAAGATGTTAAAGGGATAGTTCAACTTTTTGGCAAATGGCCCATAGCCATAATCCCTATAGTCATAGCAGTAGGTGCATTACCTTTAATTGTCGGTGTAAGCTATTTTTACAACAGCGGAGCGGAGCAGCAGGCTGCTCAGAGCTACGCTATGGAGGCTAACACCGGGTTCACACCGGACGCTGAAGCGCCACGGCTGTGAAAATCGCGCGCGAGCTGCGTCCCTCCTGTTCACACCAGACGCCGATTTGTGTGTAGCCTATGTGTATGTGTGTAGGTGTGTGTGTGTTCCTCTCTCGTGTTCGGTTTAGATTAACAAATACAAACGTACACACTTTGGGCTCTTTGTCAATCGCGGTATTTGAAAATTTGAAAATTGACTGGATTCTCTGGTGTTTCTTTGTGTGACTTCCTGCCAGAATTGACGCAATCGCTCGCGGCTCGTGCAAAAAAATAGAACAGACGCCGAAACGGTCACTTCACGGCGTGAGCCAGCCGCGCAGGATCGCGGCGCTCCACGTCTGGTCTGAATTACAACATCGGTTAACAAGGGTGCTGAATGGAAGCGGCCTCCGCTCCGCGGCTACTGGCAGCGCTTCCATGTCCGGTGAGAACCCGGCATAAGGGTATTTCTTGGTTTCCCTTCACCAATCTCATCAAATTTAATACACAACCCAACAACTCCACAACGCTGTCGTGGACAAGTTGTTACCTGCACATTCACCACGCTATGAGATAATAACACAACGTTATGAGACGGAGCTGTTGGGATTATGGCAATGGGCCATTTTGCACATAGAGATGTTGGTAGATGTAGTTTTTCTATCATGGACAGAGGCAACGCCAAGCCAACTGTTTCCCCTGCTTAGAGTGACAAGGCTAAAAGCTAAACTGATAAAAACAACAAGTAAAAGCTTCATCTCCTACTGAAAAAAGAGAGGAATGTGTCAGATATTCTTCCACAGTGACATTAAAGAGGCTGAGATGTTGAGGTCAAGGACAATTTCTTTGTCTGTGCTGCTGGGGCCTGACCTTTGACCTCTGAGTCGGTCTGAGCCATGCACAAACACACTGAGAGGTCAGAGGTGACATCTCCTGTCTTGATTTGTCTTGTTGGAGAGGATAATACACCTACTGTCAGTGTCCACAACACTGAACTATTTTTAAAAGTTCATTTGGCTCCATGGATACGTATTGATGCACAGATGATGTCATGTTTTTCATTGCATACATTTATATGACAATCCCAATGGAGATTCTGTTTATTATATCACTACACACACACACAGTACTATTAGAGGCCCTGTATTGATTAAATTGAAATGGCACTGACGGAGCTGTGTGTGTGTGTGTGTGTGTGTGTGTGTGTGTGTGTGTGTGTGTGTACAGTATGCTCTTTACCAGTGGATGTGTGAAAGGTCAACGACACATCCTGTTTGTTGATGCCCTGCTGTCTTTGAGTGTAAAGGTCAATGGTGCTGCTGTGTGTGTGTCTGTGTGTGTGTGTGTGTGTGTGTGTGTGTGTGTGTGTGTGTGTGTGTGTGTGTACATATGTGTCTGAAGCAGTGATTGTGTTTACATTGTGTCTGCAGAAGCACTCAGGTGCACAATAGTTTGCAGTTGTGTGTGTATGTCTAGGTAGCTAATGGTGCGTTCACACCAAAAGCGTCGCTCCCAAACGCACAGTAACTGAGGACATTGCTGGAAAAAAAACAACAACTTTAATGATTGGTCATCAGCTAATACCATACTGATCAGTTCTCAGTGTTAGGCTCCTGTAAAGCTGAGGTCCATGGTTACGTTGTGATTGCTTGACTGGTTTCTGAGCAGGTTTCAGGTGAAGGCTTAGAAAAGCCATCCAACCTGCAAGGTTGTGCTGCACACCAAGGGGTGCGATTGTGTTGCTACGGTTACTGTGACATGGCTTTGTCACTCTGCACTGTCTTCCTCATTATTTAAAGGAGTCATAACCTGTTTTTTTTACGTATCCAGCCCCCCTTGGATCGCTTTGGATCAATTCGTAAAACTTACTAGAAAAAAAAAAAAAAATTTAATCAAACATTGAGCTTGTTCTGACCCTTTTTCCTACCGCGACTTTATCACGCGAGATTACGCGCAAAGTTTTGACTGGTCCGGATGTGCATTGTATAATATGTAATGAGGCGCGTGTTGATTCGCCGCAGGAAGGACAGAGCCGGGGGGGGGGGCTTGCCTGCATGCAGACTCCAAAACTCCAAGACTCCACGGTGAGGTCACCGTAGGAGCAGAATCAAAATCTCCTGCTTTAGGAAGGCACACCCTTGTGTGCTATTCCTGTTCGGAAAAAGAGCCGAAGCGAAAAAACGGCGCCACTTTCAAACTCCAGCTTTTCAGGCAAGTTTCAACTGAGGTCAAACACCAATATGCATGTTTTAACAAGAGAAATTGCGATTTCCTGGTGATGACTCCTTTAACATCAGACTTTTAGGCCAAGTGCTTTTTAAAAATCGTTAATTTTCTTTCAATCTCGTGATTCTTACTTCACAACTGAAGAGGGGGAAGTCTCAGTTATGTAGACAGAGGCCGTATTTGAAGAAGATGCAACCAAACCATGCTGTGGCCAATGAGGCAGTCAGTCTGGAGCTCTGCAGATGGTAGTGTCCCAAGGCTCAAGCTCCACTGTGCAGTTATTTGTCCTGTGATGACATGATGATAAATTCCAAATCTGCTTCCATCAGATCAGATCCAACATTATTGTTTTTGTTCAACTACCTTGTTCCTGTTAAATAAGTGTTATACTGTACGATTCAAGACTAATGCAGTTTAGACCTGGAGTCTGGTTTAGTGTTGATTAAAATGGTCAATTAATTTATGTCAATGAATCAGCTCCAATAAGCATTAATTGAGCCACTTGTGCTTCTTTTCTCTAATGAACCACTGGTGCATTGTGTCATCAGCTGTTGAACACAGACTCAGACTGAATGGATTATGCCAATGAGGATCTGAACAAGTCTACAAGTGGGAACGTGTGAGTGCGTGCTTGCAGCCGGCTGATGGACAGCTTTGCAGGAACGACAGATCAATAACAGAGGATTTCCTTCAGTCCCAGCTGACTGGACCAACTCTCTCTGTCTTATCGGATCTTTCAGTCTGAATCGTGCAGATCAGCACACGCCGCTGTCAGTGTCGGTGTTCACACTAGGCTCTTAAATGCTTTTTTATCCAGTCTCAATCTAGTGTCATGTCTGCTTTCTCACTGTCAGATTTTTTTTTATCAAGTCATCAAACCCTCGCTGAGCTCAGGCTGAAAGCAGCTCTGTGCTGTTTTCACATTTGAAATGATCATGGTGGCGTGAAATCTGATGAAGCATTCAGAGAGGTGCTTTCATCCGCTTCTGTGTGACTCCTCAGGGGACAAACCTGCACATGTGACATGTGCCAGTTTCTAGTTTCTACCTTGAACCAGTTTCCTGTTAAGCTTTTTAAAAATCAGTAATTTGCAGACTCCCTAGGTTGAAATCTATGTGGCTTTAGGAGCTGCTCCCTCAGTTGTCTGACAATGATGTAACTAGTTTTTAATCTGCATAACCCCACCCCTACCTGGTACCGGTAGAAGGGGCGGGGCAAGCAGTGGTTCATTAGCATTTAAAGGG
The DNA here is from genome assembly GCA_030347415.2 of Decapterus maruadsi. Taxonomy (NCBI): domain Eukaryota; kingdom Metazoa; phylum Chordata; class Actinopteri; order Carangiformes; family Carangidae; genus Decapterus; species Decapterus maruadsi. Next base: position 22,030,509 of record CM064890.1, on the reverse strand, counting down.
ACAGACACTGAAAGCAGCTGTTCTGAACAGGACTGTTTAGAGAGGATGAAAAGAGCTGGGATGTTTGATCCTTGGAGGATTTGACCAAAGCATGTCACAGACACGTCTTTAAGACATTTGGGGACTGTTTTAATTTGTGGAAAAGGAACATAATAACCTATGTCTCCTTTAACTGCTGGAAGAAACTGACAACTGAGATACATTAAAGGAGTCATCACCCGGAAATCGCAATTTCTCTTGTTAAAACATATTGGTGTTTGACCTCAGTTGAAACTTGCCTGAAAAGCTGGAGTTTGAAAGCAACAGGAATAGCACACAAGGGTGTCCTTCCTAAAGACATTTTGATTTAAGACACCTGGAGACTATTTTAATTGGTGGAAAAGGAACATAATAGCCTATGTCTCCTTTAACTGCTGGAAGAAACTGACAACTGAGATAATACATTAATTCTTTGTGTGAAATTATTATACTAATGTCATAATTGCTGTGTGGAAATTCTAGTAAAGCTGTGTCTCAGTTTCAGGGCTACATCCTTTGGAGGACACATTTGAAGGCAGATTTTGTCACAGTGTCGCGACAAGGCCTGTCTCAATTCAAGTCTCCTCTAAATGTGACCCACAAATCTGGTCTTCTCTTGCCTGTTCTTGGAGGACACAGTGCACTAGGGCTGCACAGTATTTGAAAAAAAAAAAAGACATTGTGATAATTAAATTTTCTGCGATTTTCTGGGATATATATTGCGATATTAAAAAGCCAGGGCTGTCAAATGATTACAATTTTAATGTTATAGAAACAGAAAGATAGATGACAAAAGACATAACCTGTTATTTATGCTGCCTTCTCATCACACTGACATTTAGTTGAAATTGCACTTATAATAGGCTACTATATGTCAAACTTAACAATTAAAGTGATATGGCAAGTGGCTCCGTCACAGTTCAACCTATAAACCTGCATTTAGTTCACACTGACAGGCTCAGAGAGTTCCAATGAGTGTCCAGCTACATACTAGAAAGGAGAAATGAACCTATGTCTCTACCTTCAGCACGTCTCTTCTTCCTCTGACTGGCAGCAGTCATCCAGGTCAAAGTGGTCACAGCAGACGGTGCAGTGCATCCACAGGAGTGTTAGCATCCATTTGTAGCACAGCTAACTGTTAGCCATAACTTGTGAAAGCTGTGTGAAGAGCAGCCCAACATTTTGTTGTTACAATTAGTAAATTCTCCGTCGTCTCTCTTCACCTCAGTCAGGTAACAGGATTCCCCACCGCTGTTTTGCCGTGAGTTATCGCGAGATTTCAGAGCGAGATTTCTAGCGTGGTGAGATTTGGACACAGATCACAACAAACAGCGACCTCCAGCTAAAGGTAGAGACATAGGTTCATTTCTCCTCTCTAGTGTGGTGGAAATTAGCTGTGACTGGTATTTCTCTGTGTAATAAGTGGTAAGGTAGTCTTTGAAGTGTTGTAGCAAAACCTTGAAGCCATCAGTGGGGAGTGGGGACATTTGTGGACTGACTACAATAAACCTGGGGGCAGAGGAAAGCCACTAGGATGACCCATGTACAACCTTGTTTGCTAACTGATCCAGGCTGTAAATTCCTATAGTAAACAACAACTGGTGTAGCCATTCGTTGAGTAACACATCTGTTGGATTGTTTTATGGTTTGGGAAGGCTAGTGCTTGTAGTCATGAAGTAACCAGAGTCATGCTATCTGCTGTGTGGTTCTGAGTACTGTTCCCTTCTCTATAGAGAATAAACATGGCTGCATGCTACCTCTCCAGTCTTGTTCTTTGACTCTCCATTGGCGGGACCAAAATTTTCACGACACTAGTATGTTGCTGGACACTCACAGGCACATTTGTGCCAGATTTGAGACAATTCTATAAGATCTCATTTCCATTTGATGCTCAACAAAAGAGAATTCAGTTAGCAGTGACTAACAGTGTTCTATTAGCAGCAGCCTCACTCAGTCACACCCGGACAGAAAAGTCAATTAGCAGCGTGATCTGCCTTTGAGGAAGTTGTGTGGGCCTCCCTGAGTTCCTGAGAGTGACAGGACCTTGTGTGTGAGGGCCTGAGTCAGTGTGATGTGGTTGTGGATGATTCACCGCTGTGAGCTACAGATTGAGTTTCCTGTTTGTCTCCTTTCTGCCTGGTGGATCAAGGCCCCCGACGTTCCTTCCATCGACCGCTTCCTGCTGTGTTCACATCTGCAGAAGAATCTGTCTGGGACACATTAGCCTGTGACCCGAACCTGATCGCTTCAAGTCTACCCACCTGCCTGCCCACCCTCCCTCCATCCCTCCATCCATCCATCCCTCCATCCATCCATCCATCCATCCATACATCTTCTATAGCCGACCTCATCCTCCTCTCCGGATCAACAAACTTCTTCTGCATGAAAGATTGAAGTAGGTGGACGTGTGTGTGTGTGTGTCTGTGTTTTGATGAGGAAGCAGCAGTGTGTGTGTGAAACTTCTACAGATTATTATGGTGTGTTGCTTTTTCACTGTGTCCAACATATTGACTCTGTGCAATTGAAGTTCTTCACCAATGTGTGATGTGAGGCAGATGCTGCAGCTCCATGACCGTATAGGACACACTTTACCAGAGTGTGGGCCTTGCAGCCGTCAGCCATGTTTACTTGGAAAATCTCAATCCAATGTTTATGTTGTTGGAAAATCAAATAATCCCATCATGACGTGCGTATTAGGGATGCACCGATATGAAAATTTTGGCCGATACCGATATCCGATATGAATTTTTCTGTTATGGCCGATAATCGATATTTACCGATATTGATATGTGTTGGGGTTTTTTTTAAGTTTCTGAGATGATAAATGTTTGTACAGACCGAAAATCATGCAAACTGAATTTTTGAATGTCTTCCTTTATTTTCAGAATGGGCTATGGTTATGGGTTATGGGTTATGGGTTACCATCCTCCTCACATTACCTCAACTTTGTAGGTTTTGCACAGAATATATATGGGCCGATATATATCGACCGATACCGATAATGTTAAAAAATGACGAACATCGGCCGATACCGATATTAATGCCGATATATCGTGCATCCCTAGTGCGTATACATGCCAAACTTTATTCAGAATAGCAGCATTTTGCAGTCGTCTAATTTCCCTAAAAAGTGGCTGAATTTTTCCCGTCCATGATTTTTCCCTGCCGTTTAACTGTTAACCCATACAGTAACTAGATTTTTACTGGCTAACGGCCTCTAGGGGGCAGTCTAGCAGGAAGCGCAAGTGAGACAGACTTGTGGGTAAAGATTATGGCTTGGAGAAGACACTAGTTTTGAGTGTTGGTGCAATTTTCTGACTGTGTACTGTCGGTGCTGTGTTGATGCCGTTCAGGCACAGTTTTTAAAAAAAGCAAGAGGAACTAAGCAGGATTTTCCCTGTGGCTCTGCTACATTTTTACCTTAATTAAAAAGCTCTAGAGTAATCGTGATGGTTAACTACATGACTTGTGACTTGTTACCGTGACAACAAAGGCTCTCTGTCTTGACCTGGCATTTCACGACTGAAAACCAACTTCGTAACATCAGTGTAGACTCAGCCACCGGCTCTCATCTCTGCACACCGCAACACCAACGCGCTCCGTAACCGTAATCTTTTATTCATGACGGTTAAGACTAGACAAACACACGCGCCGTAACATCCTATATGTTATGTAACGTTATCCACCGCTCCATTTATTGATTTTTCGCTGGCTTGTATGTCAACAAATGCACAGAGCGTAACCGAAACAGCCGAAAAGCGAGTGGACTTGTATTGTTCCACACATCTTCAGTGCGCTGTCTTTCTGTGTAATCATCTCATGTTACAACATGAAAAACCTGCGGCTTCCATTCAGGTGCGGCCTATATATATATATATATGTATGTAATTTACGGTATAACTTTAACCGATGAATACTATTGGCTAATCTTTTGTTGTCAACTCCTGGGGCTGCGTTCAAGGCAGGCTTTTGAAACCGTAAGTTACAGCTTCAAACTTCCCTGTAACTCATGTTTTACACGTCCTGTTGTCTGTGAAAGTCACTATAACGGCCTCTCGTAACTTCCGACCCATTCAGTCATCCTGGTGCTATTTCACGCACAGCATTATTGGATAACACTTGTTACACTGGAGAACTGACAGTATAAATGGCCAGTTCTGCAGAGCAGTCTCCATGACGATGTCTGCATGTGTCTCACCTGTAAGGACGGAGCTGCTAATAAACAGAAAAGGTACGGCGGTAACGGCACCATGCTCTCCCTCGCCGCTCATCTGTCACTCACCTGCAGCTGGGCAGAAAGTCACGATGGGAATAAGTGTTTCTATGGATCAGGATGGGCATAAACCACCCATCTCTCTTCTTTCCCATTGAGCCCAATCACATCACAATCTTCCATCCGTTTATATGATGCATTTTTATTCTGATCAGCCCTTTATTCTGAATATTTGTGTCTATAGCTATTGTGGACCATGAAGGCAGAACCAATGTGAGGGCCTGGTCTACGGAGGGATTTCACTTTGCCTCACCGGATGTGCCTGCCTGCCGTTAATGTTGCCTTAAAATAACTTTTCTGCCTTTATCTGTTGAACTAATTTTAAACCCAACTCTTCCATTTAGCAGTGTAATCCTCAGGCTCTCGGTTGCCTTTATCAGAGGTGTGCAATGAATCTTGGAATAGGTTCAAACACCTAAGAGGATTGTCTGTTTGAGCAGTGTCGAACTTATTCTGACAGTTTATCTGCAATGATATGATTAAAAGCACAGAACAACAGCAGAAGTGCGTGATGCAACATGAGTTTGCTAGTTGTGTGGATGTGGATGGTGCTGTGTGGCTGAGTGTGTGACCTCCCTCTGGCAGCAGACAGACCAGTCCACCGTGGAGCCTTCCTGCTGGCTTTAATGTGGCCCCCGGGCTGAGCCAAGTGAAGTGTGTACAGCAGACAGAAACAAACCCTACCTCTGCTTTAATTGGCAGAAACATGTAAATGTAGTGTTTCTTTGATGTGGTGGTGAAGAGCTGGAGGAAGTCATAATCAAAGGCCACAGGCACCGGACCGAGAGGAGCAAGATCCTCAATGTTTATGTGTCCTGCATAGGGACAGACATCTATACAAGATGATTTATTATGTTAATTCATTTTATTCTGATGACTAATTTACAGTCTAATATAGACAGAAACAGTGGGAAGAGGATCTATGTATGTACACTTCAAAGAAAATTACACAACTACACGCTACACAGAAATATACAGTATATATATGGTTTAATTTAAAGGGCCAACGAGGAGTTTCTATTCGGTTATAAAACAGTCTCACGTTAATGTGGATGAATCTACGCTACCCGCACTTGTTAATGGCTCCATTTTCCATCAATATATCGTTTTGTCTCTATCATTATTTTGTTATTATTAGTGGTGGCGGAAATGCTGGTCGAGCCGACCAGCACTTATTGCAAAAAATGAGAATAATGGCGACAACGTTATGGTCGGAACTACGACGGTAACTGAACCTCTTTGTACCTCTGACTTTAATCCTTTATGAATGAAAACATGAGTCCGTCTTGCGCCGGTGGAGGAATTCTACGGTTTAAAACTCCTCGTTGTCCCTTTAAAGGGAAGGCAGAGGTCCCTGTGTGCTCACTTAAGAGCTGGTTCTGGTCCCAAACCACCGGCCATCAACAGAGGTGGATATGAAGGCATTAAAGGAGAGCAGTGTGTGTGATGGTGCTGTTGTAGAGGATGACTTTCATTCTGGACCACAGTATAGTCCCTGCTCCATGTTGAAGTGTTCTCTAAGTTTCTATAGAAGACACAGTGGGCTCCAGGTGGTGAAGAGTCTGTGGACAGTGGACAACCAGATAAACAGACTGTGAATAATGAGTATAGAACTTAGCTTGTGCCTCACTGTGGACAGCTATGGGCAGCTTGGTGTCGGGGGGATTGTCCGTGCTCTTCTTAGTCAGGTTTTTCCATGTTTTTCATGTTTCATGACCTTCTGGTGGAATTAACCTGATCTAATGTTGTAGTATGTTTTAGTTTTAGTTACATTGAGACTGCTGAACCGTCCAGCACCAGACAAAAAATATATTAGAGGCGATGATAATGGTGATGATGATGTAGAATTTCAATGAGCAACAAAACAAACAAAAAAACAGGACTTATTTTAAAATGTGTGTTTTGATCATTGATCTTTATTGTCCCCGTAGGGAAGTTAGTTTGCAGTGTGCTACACACATACACATGATGCATACTACCTAAATACATTCACAAAAACTTCTCACAAGAGAACATCCAGCATCCAGTTAAAGCAGATATCAGCGGCACGGCCGTTTCGGCGAATGCTGCATTCAAGGCAGGCTTTTGAAACCGTAAGTTACAGCTTCAAGTCACAACTACGACTTTGTAGCGTTCCAGGTAACTGTAACTCCTGTTTTTACCGTCCTGTTGTCTGTGAAAGTCACTATAACGGCCTCTCGTAACTTCCGACCCGTGAACTCGTACCAGATCGAACTGGTATGACTTCACAGGAAGGAAAAACACAAAGTACGAGTTTCCTTGAACGCACCATGAGTTAGCAGCCCCCGCCCTCGTCAGGCATCTATTGGTCCTCGTGCTACGTCACCACATTCACGCGCATCCCTTGGCTGCACACACAGCCCTTCATGCCGTTCTCTCTCCTCATTGGATAACACTTGTATCCCACAAGGAAAGTTTTCTCCTGGTTTACAGCAGAGCAGAGTGACGGAGAGACTCGTGTTACGGCTGAAACACTCCATGTAAGTGATTGCTGACGGAAAATAGGACTATTTAGGACTTGTATTAACAAAAACATTCCACTGATATCTGCTTTAAGTGCAATCATGCAATGAGCTGACTGCTGTTGAACAGACACATGGCAGCAGCTACACAGCAGACCTGTGCTCCTGTTGGTTCCACCACACGCACTTGGCCTGAGTGACCCTGCAAGATCCCAGTCTCTACAGAGGATGAGGCCAAAACCTCACACTGACGACATATTAGCCATGGATGTGAGACTTCAGTCTTTTATGATTGGCAGAAGTTGATACACTAACATGTTAATTTTAGCACATTAAATGGATATTTCAACATTTTTGGCCCATTGCCATAATCCCTGTAGTCATAGCAGGGGGTTTGTTATCTTTAATTGTCGGTGCAAGCTGTTTTTAGATTGGCGAGGCAGAGATACAAGCTGCTCAGCTAATGCTGCGAAGGCTAATAGGATTTCTTGGTTTCTCCCATCAAACTCAAATACACAATCCAACAACTCCAAAACACTCTGGTGGACAAGTTGTGACCTGCACATTGAAATAATAATGGACAGTTTTTGCAGCAAATGCGTAGCCAGAAGCAGGTCACAACTTGCCCATGAGAGCGTTTTGAGTTTCTTGGATTGTGTATTTAATGAGTTTTATGGGGAAACCCAGAAATACCATATGCCTTCGTAGCGTTAGCTGAGCAGCTCTGCCCCGCTGATCAATAAATAGCTTGCACCGACAATTAAAGGTAACAAACCTACTGCTATGACTATATGGCAATTATTTTGGTGAATTTGCCTAAATGTTAAATTATCCCTTTAATGTGCACATGAGCAGTTACATGTATATTAATAACAGTGTTATCTAATGTTAGCGGTTCAGTGATACATTCAGTGATACAGTTGCCCTGTATCAATTTTATTCTGATGACAACACAGTTAGATTTCAACACACATCACATACATTGTGTTCTGTTGATTAGCTTTTCACCTCATCTCTCACATTTAGTGTCTTTTGTCCAGATCAGTACAGGGATGAAAAAAGGTTGACTGTTTGATCTGAACACCTTCTCTGTGTCGTAATGACACACACTCAGATATGTCAGGAGTGGATGTGTGGCTGTGGTCTAAATTAACTCTGCTGCCTGTTTCATCACTGAGGGATGGAGGGAGAGGAGGAGATCAGAGCTGCAGCCTTCATTAGCTTACATAATAACAGGGGGGCCATCCATGTCCAGCTCTCTCCCTGTGCCTTCGCCAGTAATTACCATCCCAGATTTCATCCAGGGAGACATCACCTCTACGTCTCTCTGTAGTGCTCTCTCTCAGCTGCAGTCGGAGCCTCCAGTCTGACTGTGTGTTTGCTGGGCCGCTGTTGACTCTCAGCACTGAGAGGAGAAGTTTGCCAAATTAAAACGCGTCTCATAAATAAGGTGCAAAGAATGGACAAGTTGTTTACTTATTAACAGCATTTGATGGTACAGCAGGATTTGCTTTTAATTTAGGACAAGCGCTGAGGATTTTGTGGAACTGATGATGTAGACACAAGAAAAGCACTAGATCCCAGAAAGATTTGTCTGGAAGCTCTGACAATACTGCCACTTAGACTAAAATACATTTTAGACAGGTACAACAAAGATTACTGAAGCGCATTGCATTCACTTGGAAAAAAAAAAGAAGCCAGTTTTTCTCGGTAATTTATTTTCTGACTTTCAAAATCCCAGGAGAAGCTCCCCCACCTGCAAGTAACGTAAGGACTGATTTCAAAACAAAGGTGCTACATCAGACGGCTCTGATATTTTCACACCCTCTGAGGTGGTGATTTGTAATGACAGGTCTCCCTTCAATATCAATCTGAATTTACAGTGGAAATAAGAAAAAATGATTGGGTTTTCCTTTGAAAATCACCTTGCAAATCATGCAATTGAATCCATTTTGGAAGGTTACCTTTATTTTTGAAATCAGTTCTTACACGCCTGTAGTATATCCATGTAGCACAAAACAATGCCAGGGTGAGCTCAACTCAAGGATCTAAGATCAATAGTCTGCTTGGAACTCCATTAGCACTTCTAGCACTTCCGGCTCCCTTGTCTAAAAGTCAAAATGATTTCTGAATGGGATTTTGGTAAAACACCTCAAATTAGGTCTGTGGTTAACAAAAGCTTAAGCAAGTTTCAGGTTTAGATCTAGGTTATAAAGCAGGTCAGTAAATACCCTACTGGTGAATGTTGAAGCTTTGACGTGTGGTAAAGAAGGCAGTTGGTAACAAGTTGTTCCATACGACTACAAACCCTATATGGCCATTAAACGTCACCCCCCCAACAGGCCAGAGTGTTCTCATGGTGGTTATCTGGTGGTTATATTTATGGCTCTTCAACAAGTAAAAAGTTCCCCATTAGACAATGTTTTTTTTAAAAAACAAAGCAGCTGAAATCAGTGGAAAGCTTATCATCAGTCATGTGACTGTGTAGAAGTCCGTTAAAGCCTAACGTTAGCTTTTTACTTCTGGTGATCACATTTAAGCTTCAAATATATAGGTATAAAAGGTGTTCATATTTAAAGATAAACTAAACTAAACTTGTAAGTATCATAACATGTGTTTTAGTCACAGAGCTGATTTTCTGACATCAGAGGGCAGTGTTTTGTACCCGTGCAGGGAAGTGACATAGTGCAGTTCCAGCCGACGCGACCCCGCTCAGGCTGCGGCGGCAGCACCATTCGTCCAATTAACCATTTTTCTACTATTACAATGAGTCTGGAAACATTATTTTAAGGCCGAAAAACTCCGCAATGTTACTTTAAACGTTACTTGCAGCCAGGTGGGAGCTTCTTGCAGGATTTTGAAATTGGTAAGTCAGAAAAAAATTACCACGAAAAACAGAAAAAAATTTGTCGAACAAACAGTTTGTTTGTGTTTAAGTGAATACAATACGCCTCCGTAACAGATTAGTCAAGATTTTCTGTGTTAGGGTTACAAAAGGGCAAAGAAACAAACATGCAGATACTAATAACATATAATGAAATTATTTAATTCAGTGAAGCATTTTTTGAAATAACAGGATGATGCAGCAGAGATGGGCTAGCAGCTAGCACACAGCTGTCATTCACTGTCAGTATCAGTATTGGGTGCAGTGTTTCCCCTAGAATATTTTTTAGGCCCGGTGGTACCCACAGAAAAACCCTGAAAAGACGAGGCGCGTGGGGCACGCACCCCTAATATTGAATATTTATAAAAGGAGGCCCACATCAGGGTCCAACGTTGCTCCATCTAATGCTACTTCACACTATATAGTAGCAGCTATGCCCTCCATGCCTGAACAGGTGAGCCACCTGTTTAATGCCTGATCACAGAAATATCTTCAACTGAAGGGCCTTTCATGGCCAAAAACATAAACCTGGACAACATTTTAACAGAGAGCTGGCTCCATCAGATTCACATGCTGCAGTGGACAATTTAGTGTCAGTATTAATCCAGTAGCCTATCTAAAGGAAATTAAGATGAAAATGTTGGCCTTCTGAAAACTAGGCTATGTCCATCTGCTCTCAATACTTGGTTGGGGCCCAGACCTCCATGTTATTCTAGTTTATTGAGACGCCCAGGCTGTAAAACTCAAGGTTGTGGGACATTGAAACAGTGACAGAGAAACAGCCAGTCATCCAACAGCTGTGTCGTTTGGTTGAAGCACTGTCTCCACGTGTTTTTATTGACAACAGGGTTATAACTTGGACGCGTTAGCTCGTCGGTATGGTAACGGTCACCGGTGACTGTACTGCGTGCGTCTGTCCCATAGACTGTAAAAAGAATGGACGTACTGTAGGGTCTGTCCCGAGTCTGAAACAGCGGCGGTGGCCGCTCGCCGTCACTGAAACGCTCCGTGAAACCGGCGATTAAATACAACGAGCCGCGAGCGACGTCTAGCCTGTCTCACCTGGAGCACGCGCTGCAGCGACGTCTAGCCTGTCTCACCTGGAGCACGCGCTGCAGCGACGTCTAGCCTGTCTCACCTGGAGCACGCGCTGCAGCGACCCAGTTCATCCCACCTGACAGTGATTTTGCTCCGCGTCAATCCCTCCTCTCACTCTCTCTCCCTCTCCTGTCTCTGCGCATCACTTGGCCGGTGATTTTTTTTTTCTTTTTCCACGGCTCCGTAGTTTACGTGTTACAAACTTCAACATCCCATAATATGCTCTCACACCCGCATAGGCAACGAAGCAGGTTAACTCACGTTGCAAACAGCGCTGCAATTATCCTAAACAGAATGTATTGATTTCTGAATGAATGGATGTGTCGCTTATTTTTGCTATATTAATTTTTTTTTTTTTTTTTTTTTTTTTTGCAGGCGGGGCTCTCAGTTGGCCTGGCTGTCATTCAGGCCTGTACAATGGTAGGGGAAACACTGGGGTGTTAGCTAGACCCAGCATGCAACTGTGTGGCGTGCGAGTAAAATTGCTGAGTTTTAAAAAATGCTCTGAAAAGTACAAGAAGGAGGAAGTAGTAAGAGCAAATGAAATGCGTTAACTCCACCCCTGCCATGGACTGAGAGACACACTTTTGGCCACACAGTGCAAATTGAGCACATGGTGTCTCTGAGTGCAGACAATGAGAGCAGCCCTCCCTCACATCTCAGCCTTCTCCTCCTGGCTGCAGTGATGCTGGTGTGCAGCCCATTCACAGCCACATCCTCAGAGTGGTGAATCAGACCTGAAGCTGCTGCTGCTGCTGCTGCTGCTGCTGCTGCTGCTTCCACACAGCCGGACCAGGAAAGAGGCCAGGACATGCAACATACACTATGTGATGGTACTGAAAGCAGCCATTAGCCAGTTAATCACCTTGGCTCCAACTCTTAAGATTCAACTCTAATATACAGATTTAGTCCCAGTTGGGTTTTAGTGTTTTATTATTCAAATTAAGCACTAATGAATTCAGAATCAGATAGTAAAACATAATGCACTGCTGGGCTGGTGTTTTTCCCTTCTTCATTACTCCATTCCTGCTTGGTAGTAGTGATTACATCTTAAGCCAGACTCTGATTGGTGGAATTGATTGCCAGCTAGTGTAAAACCAGATTAACCTGCCAGCAGCTCCAGAGCCCCCGTTTGTCTCATCCTGGCCCATGTGACCAGCTACATGGAAATGAACTGTGGTGGCAAAAAATGTTGTTCATTCAATAAAGTATTTAAAAAAGAATAGATTGACACGTCAGCTGTCTTTCTGGAGTTTTAATACACATTCATGAATGGAGTCACACAAACACAACCGAACAGGAGTACAGTCAGTGAGTGGCCTGAAGATGTTCTCAGGCTGCTATCTTATAGTTTCCCAAAACACATAGCAGCAGTGGTGGTTCTGCCTAGCTTCACCACCAGGACACAACAACCCCTTGTAAATGTCCACAGGACTGTGTCGTAGGAGCTTCTCCGGCTCCTGACCTTTAACCTGAGTGGTCCTGAGTCCTGAGTGGACTCTGTCTGGTGAATCTCATACTGATGTCATCAAAGGGATTAAAGCAAAGGAATGTTTTTGTTATTCTTAGTCCTAAATTGTCCTATTTTCCGTCAGCAATCACTTCCATAGAGTGTTTGGTCTCTCCGTCACTCTGCTCTGCTGTAAACCAGGAGAAAACTTTCCTTGTGGGATACAAGTGTTATCCAATGAGGAGAGAGAACGGCATGAAGGGCTGTGTGTGCAGCCAAGGGATGTGTGTGAATGTGGTGATGTAGGGACGAGGACCAATAGATCCATGACGAGGGCGGGGGCTGCTAACTCATGGTGCGTTCAAGGAAACTCATAACTTGTGTTTTTCCTTCCTGTGAAGTCATACCAGTTTGATCTGGTACAAGTTCACGGGTCGAAGTTACGAGAGGCCGTTATAGTGACTTTCACAAGAAACAGGTCGGAAAAACACGAGTTACTGGTTGCCTGGAACGCTACAAAGTCGTAGTCGTGACTTGAAGCCGTAATTTACGGTTTCAAAAGCCTGCCTTGAACGCAGCATTAGCCAAAACGACCGGATCGCTGATATCTGCTTTAACTAAGTACAACTTCCCACAAGGTGAAAGGAAGTTCACCTACAACATGGTTATACAACACTTTGTCAGCATACTATGGGTTAACACCAGAATTTCCCATTACAGAACTTAGGAAGTGTATGAAGTGACATACACATTGTGTTCAGGTGTCACTGAGGATCCCACAGAGATTTATCAGCTGAACCATA